>JBAIAA010000051.1:1200000-1628377 GCA_037893245.1 Crossaster papposus | reverse complement strand
CAAAGGGACCACTGTGGCAATCACAAACCAGTCA
Organism: Crossaster papposus; assembly: GCA_037893245.1. Lineage (NCBI taxonomy): Eukaryota > Metazoa > Echinodermata > Asteroidea > Velatida > Solasteridae > Crossaster > Crossaster papposus. The sequence continues at coordinate 1,628,343 of JBAIAA010000051.1, read as the reverse complement.
TCGCGTCCGCCAAAACCAGAGACAGGTTTTTGAAAACTCCCGCTTTTAGGGAATGTCTAACCCAATTGGGCCTGCAGACGTTTGATGTATTTGCCGGGTCCACGAACTCCACACGGACTGTCAATCTAGCCAAAGAGTAAGGTGGCTAAAAACTGACCCCCAGATGCGTGTCTTACGAAAAAAAAAGAAAAAAAAGAGTTAAAAATCACGCTCTGGAGGAGACCAGTCAAACAGCACTCTCTAGCCTACCCCCCACCCCCTAGTTAACGTACAATTACAGATTTAGCTTCGGCAGAACATGTCACAAATACAATCCATATGATACTAATCAGCAAAAACCTTTTCCGCGTCTCAAGAATAACGAAAAGCACGGAGGGGGGTTCTGTTGAAACTTGTACACCAACCCCCCCCCCCCCCCCCCCCCCCCCCCCCCCCCCCCCCCCCCCCCCCCCCAACCCCCCCCTCCCCCCATTTCTACAGACTGCCAATCTCGCAGGAAAAAAAAAGTGGCTCTGAACAGGACCTCCCATGAAGCGTATATCCATAGGAAATAAAACTTAAATTAGGAATTACGCTCTGGCGGGGATAGTTACGCAACCACACTGGCTGGCATACCAGCACACAATAAATTATGCAGATTTATCCTGTAGACCAGCCACTACTAAAATCCAATGATACCCTACGCAGCAGAACTGCCTTCAGCATCTCCATAAAAAATAACGAAAACGACTGAGAAAAAGTTCTGACTTGTTGAAAACTCCCATAAACACCCTCCCCTTCCCACATAGAATGAGTTCTGATTCACTGCAGCTTACTCTAGAATTGATCAAAAAAAACACACACAAAATTAACTGATCATTCCTTGAAGTATGCCTGCATAAACCGGTTTCTTTGTGCTATACCCTCTTGCAAAAGCACTCCATTAGAATTAAACAACCTAATAGCCTCACAGAAAAAGAAAGAAAATTCCACAAAACCCAGTATTACACGTCCTTCAAGTTAATGTCCTTCCCAGGTGACCGAGAATCGTTCTAAAAATAAAAAAAACCTTGAGTGACATGTATGATTACGCTACTTCCCAATAAACACCAGGTATATATAGAAACATTTTTAAATTAAATTCACAAGCTCTCACATACAATTTCGTCCGAGGAAAATCCACATGCTTTTACCAAATTAATTTAGTCATTTACCATTCACTGACTGCGCAAGCTACGTACGTCATGATTTGTTGTGTAAGCTGTGATTGTCTTTTATGAAGCTTATTAAGTTGAGCAAAACAATCGCTACGTCAAATGTCTTACGCCACCAAAATAGGCTACCCCATAATTTGTTGCAAAAGCCGCGGACTTACGCACTGTCCAACTTTCGTTAAACTCACTTACAAGCGAATTATGGCGCAGCAAAACAAAACGTGGCGCAGCTAGCTTACGCAATAAATTGTTGCGCAAGGGGGCTTGCGCCATTGCGTAATGTTTCGTGAAATCGGCTACTGCTTTGCAATTAAACTGGGGATCCGAGTCCCCTCTCACGGGGAACTTCTTAGGGTGTGCAGGCCCGTACGCAGGATTTTGTAGGGGGGGGGGGGGGGGGGGGTGCGAATTTGTACTGATGGGACCAAAAATGGAACCAAAAATATCCTGGCCAGTACCGTTATTTCTACATCAAAATACCATTATTTACCCCGGACAATGTGGACCTTTTGTTAATCTGGGGGGCGAGTACTGATGGGACCAAAAATGGGACCAACATTTTTCGTGTGTCTGCAGTACAGTTATTTCTACATCAAAACACTTACCCCGAAAAATGTGGACCTTTTGGTATTTTTTTGTTTTGTTGTTGTTGTTTTTTGTTGTTTGTTTGGTTTTTTGGTTTGTTTGTTTGGTGTTTTTTTTTTTTTGGGGGGGGGGGGGGGTGCGTACGCACCCGCCCCCCCCCCCCCCCCCCCCCCCCCCCTTCCCCCTGCACAGTTCCACGAACTCCGAATCCTAGCTGTATCAACTTCGATACCGTATCGTAGAGCCTTCGTAGTGCCTCAGTACTCATTACCCGCCATGCGCGGCACGTACTGTGTGAAGTCGAGACGGTATACTTGGCCATATCTCGTCTGGTGAGAGATTTCGTCCAGGGCTGTAAACCCGAGCAGTAAAGGATGGCAGTACAATGTCATTTGGATATAGTTTGTCATAGGGCGAGTCGCTAGGTGCCTTTTTCGCACAATAAAAAGCATTCAATTTCATTAAAGCTTGACCTAAATTTCGTCTCGAAGATTCATGACATTGCAATTCATGTTTGTACTTGTCCAAATAATGTCATACATGTATTTACTACACGACTCAGTGAAAGAAAATTCGTAAATTTTGTTGCCAAAATATGAAAAGAACAAGCTATACACTAAAATAGTTATAAATCACAACTTGTGATTTCTCTAATATTTGAGGGTAATCTTTTCTCATATTTAAACTGCTGAATGTAAACCTAAAATACAAGCAAACTAAAATATTGTTGAGCCATAACTTGTAATTTGTAATCAACAGTTTGGTTATTGATTGTAAAGAACAACTTGTCATGGTAACCCATAATGTTATCCACCTGTCATTGGAGTGTCGTGGCCGGGCGGTTAAGAACCCGGTTTTCTATTCCGCAGAATAGTTCGAGTCCCGGTGTCGACACGTGTGTCCTTAAGCAAGGCAATTAAACCACTATTGCTTCGTCCTTCGGATGGGACGTAAAGCTGAAGGTCCCGTGTGTTGTGTAATGCACATAAAAGAACCCTGAAAAACTTATCGCTAAGATACACCACGGTGTTTCTGGAGAATCAAGACAGCTACCTTCTCGTAGTGATCCGACTAAGAGAAAAAAAAGACCTCTTGAACTAAAGCTGCCAATCCGGACTTCGGTCCATACGACAACAACAATATCCACCTGCTGCTCATGACCTTTGTAATACTTTATTTATCAAAGTGTTCTGGTTTCATAACATCTGCGCATGGGCATTAGTGCTAGTTTTGCAACGTGACAGTATTAAATATAATGATATCTCTATATATGTTTATTTCACCTTAACATATGTTTATTTAGCTTGCTTAAATAAATAATAGGCATATCAATTTAATGGGGCAAGTCCGCCCATCACCGTGACTGGGGCGAGTTCGCCACAGGGCAAACCTGCCCCACTCTATACCGGGCGAACGTGCCCCAAGAGCTCATCTTGTGTTTCACCACGCCGTATGACTATGAGTCATTAACACAGTAAACCGAGTTCATAACTGCATATTTATTTTGGCAAGTCGATTATCTTCTAAATGACAACCACTATAAAACAATATTTGTTTATGTCTTGGGGTTTCTACAACATGATTGATTCAAGAAATGTTTACTTACATGATAGGAGTTTTTTCATGTCCTGCGTAATCTAATTACATCATCAAAACTTCCTCCACGGCTGCAGTGGTGAACAAATCACGTGGTGGGCGGACTCGCCCTTAGGGCGGACTAGCCCCGCTCTCCCCTACTTTCGATATCATGTAAGAAATAAGTAGGCCTATTATTATGAACCGAAAATTCATTCACCACGTTTCAATGTCTTGTCTTACAATACACAGTATCAAATACGTATGTGCATTATTGTACCAGCGTGCGATGAATTTGAGTTTAAACAAATCGATTGAACACAGACGAATTCAATCATCGAATTATGTAGGTGATCATAGGTAAGGCGACATTTGACAACATTTAATGGACAAAAATATGTTGTTCATTTGTTGACCATTGATCACTTGGAATGACCAATAAATACATTCATTGTAGCGTTTGCGCGTTCGTCTTGGGACGAAATTGAAATTAACCAATAATAAATTTGAATGAATTAATTGAAAGTTTTAAAATCTGAGGGATACTTATAATTCGCCGTGCAGTATTTCGTATTTCTAGTTCTTAACTTAACAAAGTTAGTTTTATTTACGATTTTAATCCCTTAAAATTATACATTAACACACGAATCGGTGATCACTTATTTTTAGACAAGTGTGTAAACACCTTCAATCGCAGAAGGGGCATTGTCCGACCGTTATCACTCTTCTGTTTGTACTATAACTATTTTCGGAAGACCTCCATAGGTTTTTTACACGATTTGTTTGCCAACCTCCGCGATTCCCCTCTCACAGGCTGGTACAATAATACCATGGGCGGATACAGGGGGGGGGTCCAAGGGGTCCGGACCCCCCCTTTTTTCTTGAGTGAAAAAAAAACGAAAAAAAAAAAAAAAACGAAAAAAAAAAAAAATGTATTTCACCTAACAAGCAACGTACATACATGTACACACATACATACGTGTATTATTCTCAAACCACACACACAAAATAACAACCATATAGACTATGATTTGACTTTTTTGGCTTAGTTTGTTTATTCCTTCTTATTGCATTTCAGGCAATACATATTTAATTTTTTTAAACGCTTTCATAAGCTTGAACGGGGCAGGCTTGCCCCAAATGCCATGCTTGGCTCACCACTGGGCCCATTTACTTGGCAGACTTGCCAATAAAAACACTGGAATTTCACCGTTTGAAGTGACGGTTGAGTAGCCCCAGCAGAACGAGTGCAATAGGCGCTAACCACAGTGTTTATATATTTGTCACGTGACCTAAATTTAAGCTAAATTTATGTAAATTACTAAACACTAAATTGGAACAAACACGCCGCTTTTTCCACCGTTTGTAGAGACGGTCGGAATAAACCCCGCTAGCACAAGCGGGCGTTTGGCGTGTAGTTTTTTAAAGATTAAACACAACTTGTAACATTTTATTTTAACATACAACTTTAATTTAAACCTACTTAATAACTATTAGGGCTTGTAATTTGTTTATTATTTTAAATGGAGTCACTGCCGATCGCTCCCAGCCAAATCCTGCCTATGTTAAGTATGCCTAAAGTTTATGACCAATTAACCGTTACCTCATTTTACACGTAGTGTGAGTCAGTGTGCGCTGTTTTTAAATCCAAACTTCCAATACCGGTATCCATAATATACTCCTCTGGTCAAAATTTATTTCAAGTTATCATTCCAGATAAAAATGGTAAATATTAGATTTTAAAAAAAAATGGTATAAAAATCAGGCTTCATATTGCCACAACATTAACAAAAAATAGGTAGAAATTGGCCTCAGATTGCGCCAGAGAGCACCTAATAAACCAAAAAATTTCAGGGCCCTTAAGCGGGCCCTGAACCCCGGCCGCAGGGACTTCGCGCTACGCGCTCGTGATGTGCGCTTCGCGTACATGCTTCCAAGTTACATGTACTCAAATTGTTACACACCCAAAATTTTTTTTTACACACCCAATTCAAACAATCCTGACTAAGACCTTGGGTGGACCCCCCCTTTAAAAAAATCCTGGATCCGCCCATGATAATACCAATCATGTTCGTTTGTGCATAAGCGTTACAACATGATTAACCTCAAGCTGGGCTTGTCACCTGTTCGAATTTTTCACACTGTTTTCAGCCATGGTTATCGCTGTTACAGGTATAACATTTGAAGAACGCATGCAAAATGATGAACAAACCACACCCACGCGCGCGTGCTTTTTACACCAATTAGAGATAGCGCTGCACTATTCAGATTTGGGTTTCATGCAATTTATTTTGAGCCATCTTTACTTAATGGGAACAAACTTAACCTGAATTCTTGACCATAACAAGTTTATCCGGACAGAAATTTTTTGATATATTTTTGAGCCGATTTTTTTAAAAGGGATATTAAAGACGAATTCGATCTGTGAATATGTTGACAAAAGCTTAGACAAATTTAATCTGTAATGACGAATATTCGGGAGCCAATGTTTAACTATATTGAGCAAAATCGGCTCAAAGACATATTTCTGTTCTGTCTCGATGAGCTTGTTATGCTCAATAATTCAGGTTAACTTCGTTCCCCAATGAGTACAGAGATTGACAGATAAATGACTAAATTACTTTGGTAAAAGCGTGTGATTTTTTGCTGTTGGACGAAATTGAATGGGAGAGTTTTCATATAGCCGGGAGATCCTATAATATACCTGTCACCACAAAATGAGAGTAAAGTCGGACTTATTGAAAATTAAGATATTGGTATTTTCAAATTCTTCAGAAAGAGAGCTTTCCAATGGTATATAACACTTGGGGGTTTTGCGATAAATACTTTTTACAGCGCTCTAGAAAGTCATGGGTTTCACAAAACGTGTTTGTGAGAAAACTCACTTTAAACATCTTAAACAAAACACGCAAAAGATTACAAAACAGGACAAGTAAGGTTCGGTTGAGCATAGCAACGGCTATGTTCTAATCATTATTTCTTCTTGAAATTTTCCACACATACAAACTATTGTATAACCAACAAAATATCAAAATTTTAAAAACGTGGGATACTTACGAGAACCTGATTTGCATATTTAATTAGTGTTAATTAGACCACTAATGGACATTAATCCAAACACTAACTATGCAAAATCGCGTAATTTAAGAGGTTTTCGATCATCTGATCTCACCCAAAAAATGGGAATATGTAGAGGAGGACTTCGGCTTTCCAAATTATGCAAAATCTCAAAATTGACCACCCTTCATATTTTGACTTTGGATGGCCATATCTCTAATTCACATTGTGCGACTTTACTCTCATTTTGTGGTGACAGGTCACATATGCAAATGTTAACGTTCATGGATTAATCTAGCCCAGGTTGGACTCCTCTGTTGTGTACAGTTACAACGCGACGGAGTCCAGGGTATCAATTTCTCCTGCCATACCAACAACATTTACAACAACATTTTTTCATATTTTTACCTGATAAAGGAAGCCAAAATCGCGCTTATGTCTTTCTTGTGTCTGGAATTACAGATCGTCATGGGTTACAGAAAGCGAAAGTGTCTTTGGGCAGTATATTTACAGAAAATAAATTGCAAATTCAAGCTTTTCGACGTGAACATCATGTACCAACTTCCTCAACGCGCTTGCGCGTGCACGCGCGAGGCCGGCTTGCGTATATTTTTTTTACACCGCAGCGAAGGGTTCACTCTATATTACGGTCTTGTAACAAGACTACGAATACAGTCAGTAAGCTGGCACTAGTTGCAGCGCTGAGGGCGCAAGACCCGCAATATTATCATATTACACGTACATTTTTAGTATTTATTATTTATTAATCCATGAAACCACAACAAATACAAAGACAGTGTACAAAAAAAAAATGAAAACAAAAAATATACTGAACAGGGCAAAAAGGTAAAAGAAAGTAATTACACTAGGGCAAAGTAAACATTTGAAACAAGTTGAGTGGGAAGGAACCAGTTTCGAAGGGATACCGCAATGATTATTAAAAAAGAAAAGAAAAAAAAATCATCAATGGCAAGGAAGGGGGAGTGGGGGGGGGGTGGGGCTAGGTGGGGGGGGGGAGGGGGATAGGTTGTACATGTTCATTACATCGTACTAATTTTGAACACTATCACCAGTATCAGCGTTGGTCTCAAATTAATTTTTCAATCCATCTCGGGTTTTTTTGTTTTGGTTTTTTTGTGGGGAAAGGAAGCTGAAATAAACCTTGGTGCATCAACTTCAATTGTTTGAATTTGATAATTAATGCAGTTACTTGTGGTAATAAATTTTGCATCTTGATATGACGGGTTGCCATTGACTGTTGACATGCCAGAAAAACGGGGCAGGGTGGGTGGGGTAGGGGGTGGGGGGTTAAGTTCCCCTGACCCCTCCTTTTTGAAAATCCTGTATCTAATCGATCCGTCCTGATGAACACAGCCAGATTGTGAATTATACTTCATAAACAATAGTTTCATTTCATTTCGTTTATTTATCATTGACATACATACAATTTTTCAAACCAATATTGATTGGATATTATATTTTCTTCAAAATATAATCAGAAAATTACATTGTATCATCATTTTGAATGCTATACTTTGCACAAACTTTTAAGAGATAGGGTGACCTAATGAGAACATAAAAAGCACTATTTATAAATCCAGATAACATCAGATAACCTATTTTCCCAAGTTCCCAGTGGTAAACAATGATTAACTCAGCTCATTAACTGCACAGTTGGCAGCCACACTACAGATGGGGCTGTCTTGATTACAACAGGGGTATGAACTTTGAGACAGTGGCTGTCAGCAGATATGACTGTATGAATACATGTACCGTGCAGGGTATGAGAAAGAAAAACAGCAGTTTTGTATATGTTCAATAAAGGTTACATTCATTAATATTTAATTGAAGTTATATCTTCATATTTTGCATACATTCCACCAAGTTCAGCCATGGCTAGAGCAAGGAATTCAGCTATTTAGCAGATTCAGCTAGCTTTTAACGTTAATTGTACAATGTACATGTACATGTACATGTGCAGTGGATGTGCCGCACGCGTACACGATCGTATATTTTCGCGCGCTGAGCTGTGTACACTGTACTTCGTATTCGTGAGTCTCCTTTCAAGAGTGGAATTGCCAGTGTTATGACAAGAAACCCTTCGCTGCGGTGTAAACAAAATATACGCGGCCGGCTCATCGGTCTTAGGCCAACCTCGTTACCAGGGGTACGATCTTGCTGCGCCATGTTTTCCCACCATACCTTGCGCGATCTTAACCCTGGAATTGTCTAATTTAAATGTGCCATTATATATTGGTACATTTAAATTAGGGCTGCAGTCGACGCGTTTAACGCTCGACGCGTTTAACATTTTATTTTGTAGAATCAATCCTTTCAAACATGATATGTTAAGGTCGCATTATTTAGCAATGATTTATATTAAATGGACGTACCTCTGTCGTCCATCTATAACGTTAGATACAGGTTTTTTTGGGAAAAACCCGAGGCTTCCAAAACCATTATTGTACAGGGAAGGCGCAGATTAAAAAAAAAAAAAATTCGTACGTGACGTGCGTTCAGGAACACGCGCGCGCATTACATTCAGGGCGTGCAGTTTACGAAATAAGCGCGCAGTACGCACTGAATAGCCAGTCAGCGTCGTTTACGCGATCATCACGGCCAGGAGTTAGTGAAAGAACGCGCACGCGCCCATAGAGTCGAGGCTAGTCCTAGGCCGGCGCGGCTGCCGGGTACGCGCGCACGCACGTAGAAAGTTCGTACATGATGTTCACGTCGAAAAGCATGGATTTCCTATTTATTTTCTGTAAATAAGTAGCCCAAAGACACATTCGCTTTTTGTAACCCATGACGATCTGTAATTCCAGACACAAGAAAGATGTTATAAACGAAATTTCAGCTTCCTTCATCTGGTAAAAATATGAAAAAAAATTGTTGTAAATATTGTCGCTCCGGCAGGATACATTGATACCCTGGACGTCAGTCGTAATGCAATGAAGAACGTCGGCCAACCTGGGGCCAATTTCACGGAGCTGCTAAGCAAAAAAATGTGCTTAGCACAACAAAGTCTTGCTCATTAACAACAAGTTATCAGCCAAAATTCAACGTGTTTTTCATGCTAAGCAAAAAAACCAGCTGATTATCAATCAAAAACAATAAAGATAACGTGAAACTTTTGTCTGTAACCTTGTTTTTACCAAGGACAAATGTTTATGCTAAGCAAATTTTCGTGCTTAGCAGCTCCGTGAAATTGGCCCCTGGGCTAGGAGTAATCTAGCTTTTGATACACAGCCGCCCCGTGTGCAAAAACAATGGCGCACTCCCATAGCTCAAACGTATTACATACATCAGATTTACCGCATTAAGTGAAGGCTTATAGAGAAGCAAGATATACTTCAGTCTTTCTTTAATTGACTTAATAAGACAATTTGCCGTTCAATTCATTTTGTCGATGTTTTCTGCAGCAATGTTTTTTTTTATAGCGGACAATTTTCTAAGAAAAGATGGACACTAAATATTGTGTTTAAAGGTAGGATACACATTGGTAAACGTTTGAATTATCATGAATGGGTGGATTTTGGGGGTTGTATTTTATAGTAAATATCGTTTAACTGACCTGTTAGAAGTTTTACAATCATGGATGCCGAGTAAAACAAAAACGGCGTTCGTTTTTTAACCGGCGTCGGGCAGTGGTTTTGTTTTGGGTTTTTATTTCGCGCTCGCCGTCCAGCGTTTCTGATTTTTTTAATATAAAATTCAACTTCAAGGAACAATTACAGGATATGTATAGCGCAATCATTTTGCTGGATGCTTAAAGTCATTATTTACTTTCAAATAAGTAAGATATTTCTTAATAATTCGGTAGTAAACATTTTTGATATCTTCAAATGGTGTATCCTACCTTTTATTAACACACTTGCTCTTAGTTTACATGTTTACATCTGACAAACCTTTTGTTCAATGGCTAAAACACTATGTCAATACTATGTTTATTTGGTAAACGCGGCTTTTGCAGTGTATTCTAAAGTTTTGATGTGAAAAATGACCTTTTTGTAAACATGCATGACATATCAAAATGATTACAATGTATATACAATGATTTCACTTTAACGTCAGCGCACATGAAAACGAGACTTTATTCGAGATGTTGAAAGTGAAAGTTTTTAATATTAGCATAAAATGCCACACAATACCAAAAGTACACATACACCAACAAAGAAGCAGCAAATACCATTACGTTGGGTGATACTAAATTCCCCAATCCGGACGTTATTTGTACAAACACATTTTACGTAATAAAACTGTTTTTTTGCATACAAAAGAAAATACTCTTTAAAGATAATATACAACATTTGCAAACATACAGAACTACTGAATTGTTCAATTTGTATTGAATTGTTATGAAAAACCACACTGTAAATGAATATTAGTCTGAAGCATCCTTTGAAATCATGCCATCCTGTGAAATCATGCCGGTACTGGTATTTTGAGGAAAAGTGAAATCTTTAAAATCAATTTCCTACAATTGTCGGCCTCAACTTTGATTTTTAAAATACTGCCCCTAATCCCCAATTTACTAAATTTAGGTCCATATTTTGTTTGCAATCGGTTTTTACGAGTCCTTGAATGGGGCAAGCCAGCGAAGTCCAGTTACATGACCTGGTAAGTCCCTGACATAATATAAATTAGTTTGTTTTGTCTAACGTAGGGCCAGCCAGCCAGCATATTCGAGCACAAGACGTCAGGTATGTTGAAAAAAAATCCGCTATAAAATACTAACCCTCAAATTCATTTTTGAAAATTACTACCTTTAGGTTCTGATACACGGGCCTCTTCCTGTTAGTCAGAATAAAGTGGTTATTGTCCAACAATCTTCAACAAGATGGCTAGATGTGAGAGGTGGGTGGGTTTGGGGTCAAACCCCGCTTGCATTCCCTCGTTTCCACAACAATTGTACACACAAATCTGACGGGCTTGACACACCCTCCAGATGAATTCCATCAGGGGCCAATTTCATAGAGCTGTTTAAGCAAAAAAATTGCTTAAGCACAAAATATTATTGCTTAGTAAAACCAGCTTACCAGCCAAAACTCCATGAGATGTATATCAATATGGTTGGTATTTAGCTGTTGTTAGCTTAGCATAACGATAACATGGAATGTTGGCTCCTGACTTGATTTACCAAGCAAGGGTTTTTGTGCTTAAGCAACATAAGCAGCTCTATGAAATTTGCTCCAGGGCATTATTTTATTATATTTTGTTTATAAAGTTCCCCTATTTAGTATGACATCAATTCTCACAGTTATTATTGGAGATTGGATTGGAGTGCATGTGTACTGGGGTAAAACACTGGTTTTTTTCAAAAGAGGGCGCTAATCACTGAAACTGTATACAATCTAGTTGATGCGCATTGATTCGAAATCATAGTTGTGCTATGAGGCTCGGACAATAATATTTTTGTGATTAGTTAATTCTATAAATTGATGAGAAGGCTAATATTTTTCAATCCACAAGGTGTTAGTTAATACCTTTGATCAGATATATATGCTGTGTATTTGGTTAGACTGAGATTGACGATCTTAGTGATGAAGTTAATCGTCAATTTTGTTACTCTATGCCTATGCCCACTGTATACGTAACCTGGCACACAGTACCCGTTTTTAAAGAGAACCACTTTGCCTTGACAACTTAGATGACATGGCCATGGTGTTGGAGAAGACAAGGGAGGACCTGAGCCAGGCGCGGTTCTAGAGCCAATATTTTAGGGTGCTAGGCCCTTCCCACATTACGTCAACTTCTAACTTTTGCAGATCCAGTATACGTATTTTCCAGAATGTACTTTTTATTGCATTTGTTAGGGGGGAGAGGGTCTCCCTGAGCTTCAGGGCCACTTAAGTTGCTGGTTTTTGTCTTGAAAGTTAAACCAACTGACTCCAGAGGGAGAACCCTGCAGACCAGGCATGCATCGCCTAGCGTCTTATTTCCTATATAGAGGCGTAATTATATATTGACAACACTTTAGGGGCTGGCGGCACTCGAACACAAAAGGACTGTTTTTAGGGTTTAGGAGACTTTTTTCTTTTAATTAACAATTTATAAAATACCTGAGACAGTTTAGCCATTTCTATTGGGCGAGATACTGACACGTGGGTATGTTTAAACGGCTGATTAAACAGGGCCAGGGCCAGTTTTAAACGCTTTGTTGGTGTCGCATTAAATTTTGAGCAGCAGGTTGAACGCGCAAGTTTATCTCAATTATGGACCAATATAGGGACCATTCGATTTTGATACGCGTACGGATACATAATACAGCTTGAAAAGTCGCCTATTAAATCGCCATTTGCGTTGTTATTTCATTTAGTACACTACCGGCAATTTACTTCTCATCTCAAAATGTTGAAAATGTATAATGTAACACAAAATGGCGATTGAACAGGCGAATTTCCCAAAGCCACATTCGTAACCCGTATGCGTATCAAATCTAATGGTCCCTATAATATTTGATACGCGTACGGGATACGTATGCCGTTTAAAAAAAATATCGCCAATTAAACCACCGTTATAATTTCATCAGCCTCAAGGCCCTGTCACACCTTTGCGTATATCAAGTACTTATGAGTTTCTTATTAAAAAATTTCAATACGCAGCCGTACGCTCAAAATTTCAAAATGTTTCGATTACTTTGACTTATATGCGACGCACACCTAGCGTATAAGTAACGAATTCAGCGCATCCATGGCGTATGAGGTGCGTATGAGTTGCGTATGCAGTGCGCAACACTATTTTACTGCTGCGAATAGCTGCGTATGCAGTGCGCATGCCGAGCGTATTCCAGACGCACCCTACTTATCCCGACCGCATGCCTGACGCACTTCCGACGAATGCCGAGCGTATTTCCGTCGCATGTCCGCCGCTCGCCACGCGTTATAAAAAGGCGGCGGCTTCCCGCTGTTGTCAGTACCAGTGCAGATTCCATAGCGTGAACATCAGCGTATTACCGCGTATGAACCGCTTATCCCCCACGAACACATAGCGTACTTGTACCGCGCTCGACCGATGCGGGACCGATGCGCTGCGTATTTATAACTTATGACCTGCGTAACAGCGTACGCTGCGTAGTTTTGTGCTTGCCCAAAACTATCCGGCGTACTGGGCCGTACTGTGCGCATGCCTACGTACATAAAACTTACACAAAACGATTGAGATGCATATGAGGTGCATATTGTGCGTATGAAAAAAATGTCAATGCGCAACTCATAAGGAATTAGGATACGCAAAAGTGTGACAGGGCCTTTACATTAGACTTTTCAAAATGTTGATATGAGAATTACAAAAACTGAAGGGGTGTTCATCAAAACACGAGGTAAACTGCTAAACTAAATCTTTGGAAAATAGTAATTTTCTGACTTGCTTTGACTTTTTGACCAAACGGTTTCTATAAATGGGAAATTAGTTTATTAAGTTATTTACTACAGATTAATACCTATATTACTATAACATGTTCCTTTGAAATATTGAATTTGTTTCCATGGCAATATGATTGTTTTCAAAGGTAGGTCTAAACTAAAAATACACAGCTTACTACTTTCTAATCACCTTCAAGACATTTAGGTTTTAACTAAAAGCATGTATAAAATTGCCATTGAGTTGTTGACCAATTAAACACTTACTTTGAATTACCTGAATATTCAAAATATAACTGTACATCTTTAAATATAACCTTGTTAACAATTCACAACACAATGACCCTTATGGGTGATGACACTGGTTGTGCGTTGAGCGCGCGGTGCATGCGCGTTCCATTCGTTCCTTGTGCTATCAACACGATGTGCATTCGTTTGATTTTTAACATGTGCGCTCTGTATACGCTCTGTATGCGCTCTGTATGCGCCCTGTATACGCGCAGTGCGCTAGCAACACGCTGTGTATTCCTTGTCAACTCGCTAGCTTCTCCTAAATCCTGACAACAGTTGGGCGCACAACGACGCACTGATCTTATTTTCCATATTTTTATCAATTTTGAATGCGCGGGCCATGCGTCGCTTATGTGTGACCGAGCCATTACTGCGCGTCCAAAAACCAAATTAAGGTCACATGTGATATGCCTTATTGTCACCTGCCGGGCCACTCTTTCCCAATTTCGGATCTCACATTGCTACACATTTTCTCTGGCGCCATGACTTGAACACTTAATACACATACGCACGCGTATCACTACAGCAACCACCGATACAGATACACAACTTGTATCCCTGTGGGGACAGCTCTTTGTTCTCGTGTACAAAATGTTTAGGCTGTCAAAAACTCATCTTCAAAATGCTCCTATTTCAACCACAGTTACTTCCCTGGGATGAAATTTGGACCAATACACCCTATATTATATCCTAACCCAAAACCTAAACCTAACCCCAAAACTAACCCTAGTTTTTAAGTAAAATCCATAAATCTATTTCGTGAAACACCTTGTGGAGACATATTCATCTATGGAAATATACTCATGCAGTGGAGACATTCTGATTCTTATCGTCCCCGTTGTGTTCAGATCTCCACAGGGTACCGAATTAAAACCAAAAAAACACAGACACACAACCACATTATTCTCAAAATAAATTGTATTCTTGTGGGAAACATCACTTTGTACAAAATTTTCGAAACGTCGAAGGCTATTTTGTAAGTAGACCTATTTCTAATAGAAGACCTATTTGCTGGGCTGTAAAAACCTAACCCAACATCCCTTAAACTCAAAGATTAATTTGCGACCCCTTGTTATCCCTTTGTTGTTTATCCTTTTTTCGGAAGGCTTCTTTTTATGGTTTGTGCACGAATTGATATTGTAGACCCTATATTATCCTGTATTGTTCAACGCCCACTATTTGCATGCAGATACAAACTCACACACACGCAGACCAAACTGCAATCATGGGTAAAGTTACGAGGAACCTCTATTGCTAACTCTTACTTCCTTCCATTATTTTCCTTTGTTCCTATAAATAACAAAATACATAGCGTTAGGTTCATGCGCGGATCCAGGGGGGGGGGGGCGCACCCGGCGCGCGCCCCCCTAAAAAAATCTCGAGAAGATTGAGAAGATCTCGGCGTTGGGGCTTCGCGCCTCCTGCGCTCCCATATCTTCTCCCAATACATTATGTTGACAATTTTTGGCGCCCCCTCTAACCGAAATTCCTGGATCCGCCCCTGAGGTTGAGACATTCGTGCCTTCGTGGTATTATTGTTCACATAGTATTACCCTTTGTTCCTGGTACCCCCATAATACCCTATATGAACGAACATACACTCTCTCACTATTTACAAAAATAAAGAGATAATGCACTTGGTATTCGTGGTGGTCGAGATTTATTTATCGAAAGAAAGAAAACTGTTCCCGGCATAAATAATTACATGTCATCAAAAGTCAATATACGAGCCGGAGATGGTGGGTATTTTTTGACAAGTGGTTCGGTGCTGCTACAATCACCGACAGGGTCAAAATGGTGATTGGCCGGCTCATCTTCGACGCGAGGCACTCTGCGGGACTCGGTTGTAGGCCTTGGTCCTACGTTGTGAGTCTTCCTCGTTATGGGTGGCGGAGGTAGCTGGGGCACATCCATGGAGAAAAAGCCCGCGTCGGCACCCACTCCACGTGATGGAGGTGGGGAGGGCAACTTCTCGGAGAAGGTCGGAAGCAGTGGCAGATTCTGCCCCGGCGGTGAGTCGTGGATGTCTGGTACTTCCAGGTTCCTGGATCGAGGTTTTCGTGGGCGATGAGTTGGGGACATGCTCCCCCGATCCCTGCGGGAGGTATACCTGACTATAGTCTGCACCAGGACCTGCGGGTGGTAGCCCGGCTTCTCGATGTAGATGACAAAGAGCCGGTAGAGCTGGAGCAGCATGACAAGCATGTTCTTGCAGGTGAAGAAGATCATCATCTGGTTGATGGCTTGGAGCTTGATCAGGATGTAGAGCCGCATGGCGAGGAACGGCCCGTCCTGCATGATGATGGTGGTCATCAGGCCCCAGACCTCTGTCTCGCAGCACATCAGGGTCACTTTAGGCTTGTCATCGTCAATGCCGGCCATGCGGGGCTTCCGGGCCTTGGTGGCCGTCAGGCCCAGGGTGAACTGCAGCAGGCTCCAGGTCCAGATGGCCAGGATCCAGAACACCATCTCGTAGTCGCAGCGGACCTCCTCCATCTTCAGGCCCTCGGTGGAGAACTCCAGGATGTCGGCGGCAATACCGATGTAGACCAGAAGGAGCTGGGAAAGCTGGTCCCGCGTGAGGGACCCTTTTGGAAGCAGCCATCTCCCTACGATGAGAACAAACAGGAGCGTCTGCTGAAGGGCCAGGGACCACAGGTGCGATGGTAGGTAGAGAGGAATCTCTATCTGTTAATAAAAGGGGAAAGGAAGCGTCAGTTTTGATTCAACAGTTACCCGCGTTGTTTACAGTTACCTCTTTCTGCGTTTTCTGGATGTTTACTATGTGCCATGGTGTAATGTTAAACCCACTACAAGTAGCTTATCGTATAAGAAGGCCTATAGAAGTTGATATATTATTACAAAACAAACCAGATGCTCTGAATCGTCTCGTAATAACCGTGGTCTCGTAATATGGAGCATTGAACTACTGGTCTGCGGGTCATCCTGCAGGTTGTAAGTTCGAGTCCAGCCTTGGGTTACGGTACCCTTGAGCAAGGTACTTGTACTCATTGCTCCTCTCCACCCAGGAGTAAATGAGTACTTGTGACGTGAGGGAATCATTGTGATTAATTTAGCTGCCGTACGCCAAAATGGCTGTATCGAGCAGTATACATCCCACTGAGCTAAAATTGTATTTGGAATGTTTCATTGGCCCAATGATCAGGGGTAATAATAACAACGTAAAGCGCTATGATCTGAGTTAAAAGCGCTAACCAAATTCGAGGTTCTTCTTCTTATTATTGTTAAAGATAAATTTAATAGCACTTCAATAGCGCCCTCTTTCGGTTTTAGGCAATAAGCCAGTTTGGTATTTCAACTGTGCATGGCGGTGCCATAGAGTTATATTATAGAAACTATAGAGAGCGCTCTCCTTATACTGTGCGCGCTACACGGACGTGCCACCCTGTAACCACTGACCTCTATACATGGACAGATCATCATTGTTTCATTTTGAAGTCGGCATGCGGAGAAGTGCAACATGGCGGACCCACGACGTGACTCTGTGAGCCAAGGGGCATCAGTAAAAAAAAATTTCGATATCAGGTGTGGGGTGGGGTGGTCTAACAGGCCTCGCGGCAGACTTTTCTGGCGCCAGAAAATTTTGCAAAAAGGGGTGGGTCTAACTGGATTTTGGAATGAAAAAAAAAAATTTCAACAAAAAAGGTGGGTCAAAACACCTGACTTGAACTACAAAAAAATATTTCACTCCATTTTTCGCCATTTTCAAGCATTTTGTTAAAATTTTCGTGATCAGTGACAGCGTCAGTGATCGAATTTTCAATCGAGAAAAAATAAAAAACTTACGGGCATTCTCAATTTCAAGTCCGTTTTGACTGCTCTCACGGTGTCAGTGTCGGGCGACGATCCTATTCTTAATATGCGGCCGCCGCATTCTGAATGAAGAGCGACAACCGGCGTAATTTACGGGTAATTGTCGAATTTTCCAACTCGGAAACATTGAATCTTTGAAAACGAAAGTGAAGATAATAGTACGCTGGACTCCGAGGAACTGAGGACCGGATGCGGACTGAGACTGGCGCCGGGCGCCGGGGATGATTATCATTGAATAACTGCTGCAGCAGTTCGCGAAAGTGAACGGACACAGATTCGTCTATATCTGTCTGAACGAGCAGATTTCCATGGTCAAATTCAGAATGATCTCGAAAGTCGTTCCGAAAATTTCGATCTCGTCACGAATTATCTCCTGTCGAATTCCGAAAAATATATCCCGTTAAAGGGGTGGGTCCGAACTTGAGTTGGTGAAATGAAAAAAATATTTCCCGTTAAAGGGGTGGGTCCGAACTCCAGTTAATGAAATGAAAAAAAAATATTCCGTAAAAGGGGTGGGTATGGCATCCGGATATCATTTTCAAAAAAAAATATCCGTAAGGGTGGGTGGGTCAACGCCGAAAATTTCGTTGGAATTTTCTGACCCGATATCGAGAAATTTTCTTCCTGATGCCCCCTGTGTGAGCCAATGAAATGTCCAGGTGTTGGTACGATACGTATTACGTAATGTTTATAAATACAAAATGTACAGAATAAATCCGCTGTCCTCCACACCTGGACATTTCATTGGCTCACAGCAGTGACGTCTCGGGTCCGCCTTGTTGCACTTCCAGTTCGCGCCGGCTTCAAGTGTTAGCACAGCAGAATATGGACAATGGTCCGTCCAGGTGTAGAGGTCAGTGCCTGTAACCCGTCCGCCATTCTTTTAGAGTGCAACACGACAGTAGAATACCCGGATGTATCATTTCTTTAATGTAGTGAACTGTATTGGCCGTTTAATGTCGGTCTCAAGTGATATTGCCTGTGGTACTTGGACAGACAGTTTCATCGCTAAATATTATCCCTATTTTTCCTCAAAGTCAGTGGCGGATTCAGGATTTTCGAGGAGATTGCTCAAGGCTGAGGTCATGATAAGGTCAAGTGTCAGACGCAGATAAATGCGTGAAGCAGCTTAACTGCAGTTGTATTACACGATGGTATGACAGGCCGGTTTTGCAGGTGGCTTGGTTTTACCACCAGGCTTTTTTAAATAAAATATAAACAGATTACAATGTCGGGATGATCGTGGTGGTTGGCAACCTCAACTGCCGACAACCCTATCCCAGAAAGTATTTACTGTGAACAGTTTCTACTCTTGTTGACGCTGTTCCGATTTGTGCAGCCAAAGCACGCACAATTCTTTGGCCTCTTTGCGCGGCAAAGAGATAAAAGAGATGCGTAGGCTATGTCAACTACATACAATTTTTGTAGGAACGGATTCACGTTATAAGTGCGCTCGTTAGTTTCTATAATATAACTCTGTGATGTGTGCACAGGAAGATTTGACGATTTGCACAGATTACGAATTCGGTCACCACGTCCCCCATTGCCTTGAGTGCGTTTATCTTCTACGAGTATCCCACTAGACAAATCTTCGAATCTTGTTGTGCACACGCGCTATTAAAAATGTATTAAAATATACATATTAATTACTCCGGGTAAGCCGCCCAGGGAGCTGCCGTTGGTATAGATGGAGTCGGATTCCAGGCAGATGTCTAAGCCAGTCGCTAGCGACAGCTGTACGCGCTCCTCCATAAGCTGCAGCTCCAGAATCCAAATGGCTGGCACGGTGGAAGCCAGGTAGACCATGACGCTAGGACAAAACCTGGAGAAATAGAAGGCAACGAGACAAAGTGAAACGCATTCTAGGCAGATATCCATAAAGGCCTGCTAACTTAGCAGCCAACTAGGCCTTAGCAGCCTGCTAAATCCGTAGTGGTTACTAATGTTGCATTCATAAAACCTTGTTAAGACTGTTGCCAGCTAGGTAGCAGATGGATATTTTAGGCACGCAGCTAGGACATTAGGCAGTTCGTCAAACAAGAATGTGCATGTCAATAGGGTATGGAGATAATTTTGATAGGTCAATTTACTTTTAGGAACAGCAGTAAATCTGATACATGAGGTCTATATGTAGGCATTGAAATCTACATAAGTATGGCGATGTGGAAGGTAAACTTGGCGAAGGAAGAAACGTAAAACCAATTAAAGTGATGAACAAAACTTATTTATAGCGAAATAGTTTGATGAATTGACCGACGTTCTTGAGAGTAAGCACAAAGATGTCAACACCAATCGCAAGAAAAAGGATACTTGGGAAGTTATCCTCGCCCAGCATAGGGCTAGATTCCCCATAACCAATAGAACATTGAGAGACCGAAACAATATGCTCTCAACACACAAATCTAAATCCAAGAACTATTTTATCCAATGTAAAATATCCCTTAACAAATGATTTAGTTTACAACTAGTGACTGGTATTCCGAAAATCGCATGTTCAAGTCCCGCTTTGCCAATTTCTTTGTTCACTTTGAAATGTATGCAAATTTACCTAGTCAGTTTCCTTTGTGGTTTATTTGCGTAAAATAAATAAATAAAAAGTTAAATCACTCTACAAGAATGAATTAACGTCGAGTCTTAAGACATTAGATTGGTTTGCAAGGACACCCTCCAATTTGCTCATGAGTATTTATGAGGTGTAGTAACATGGTTTTCTTCTACATTAAGCACAACTTTTCTGCTAACCGACAAGCAGCGCTTTGAAATTTGGCCCTGAAAAAAAGTGATGCTTGAAGTTGAAATATAGACATACGCAATGAATCCTACAAATGGCATCGTTATCTTTGGGCCTCCCATTTTCTATTTTGTTTAGCCTATCATATGACACAATACGTTTGTTCAATTGAAAGCGGTGTGGGATTTTGAACCAAGCTGGCAACGTTTCCAAATGTTCCTGTTTTATTCACTCAAATAAAACTGTCTAGCATCATTAATTAGAAAAGTGTGTGGTTGTTATGAATCCGGCTCATTTTTAGATTGGCGAATTGGAAAGTCCCCAAACAGAGATGATTATAATATTCATTCAATTAAACTCAATTGTGTATAATGGACATGCATCTTGAGACAAAAGATGCTTCCAATGCCGTTTGTTTAAATGTGTTTTGGTTTTGCTCACATAAGAAACGATTACATTTTGTATGCGAACTATCTGCTATAGCTTTTTCTAAGAGATTATTTGATTGAGTTTGCGGCTTGGAATACAGCACTAGTATTTTCTATGTCAGCGGTGTTTCCACTTCGAGTTCTAATGAAATCCATCTCACTGTATACCCAAACGGCCCGGGGCAATGAATGAGGTTTCCAACGTCGCCAGTCATTAAGCCCCAGTCCCATCGGCCAAGGATACTCAAGGATACTCCCGGACATGATCCGGGAGTATCCTTGAGTATCCTTGGTCATTTTTGGCTATCCGGGGGGTCATTTTCTCCCGGACACCGCCGGATAAAAGTCGAGAAAAACAGCCGGATAGAAGGGCCCGGATAGTCAAGGATAATCCCGGATACAACACGGATACTCCAGGATACTACACGAATACTACACGGATAGTCCCGGATATGACACGGATACCCAAGGATAGGCAATTTCATGTTACAAGCATGTTACCCGGATAGTCCAGGATACGACACGGACACCGCCGGATACAACACGGACACCGCCGGATACACCACGGATACACCACGGACAGCGCCGGATACCCCCGGACAGCCAAGGATACTCCCGGATAGTCCCGGATAGTTCCGGACACTCACGGACATACTCCCGGACATGACACGGATACCTCAAGGATACTCCCGAGAGAAGAAGTGATGAAAGTCAAAAAATGGCTCTTTTTATATGCTTTTCAGCGTTCATCCAGGCGCATCCGTGATAGTCCGTGACTATCCGTGACTATCCGTGAAGCATCCGTCAGTATCCGTGTCATGTCCGTGACGCATCCGTGTATATCCGTGTATATCCGTGGTATATCCTTGGTTATCCTTGGTTATCCGGGTATGTCCGTGTCTTATCCGTGTTGAATCCGTGTTGAATCCGTGTCGTGTCCGTGACTATCCGGGACTATCCGTCACTATCCGGGACTATCCGGCGTCACATCCGTGTTGACACCGTGTTGCATCCTGGAGTATCCGTGACCATCCGGCTGGAAATCCCAAAATTTTCGTCCTTAACCGGGAGTGTCCGGGAGTGTCCGTGTTGTATCCTGGAGTATCCGTGTTGATGCCGGGACTATCCGTGACGGTTCCGTGCATATCCGTGATGATCCGGGACGTCTTTTTCGCTCCAGGATAGGGGCCGGATATACCCGGAATCAACACGGAACCGTCACGGATAGTCCCGGCATCAACACGGATACTCCAGGATACAACACGGACACTCCCGGATCGGGCGACTTCTTCCCGGATACTCCCGGACAAATTCTAATTTTTAAACCTCCCAACTTTTAAATTTCGGCTTCCCGGACAGCGCCGGACACTCCCGGATGCTCAAGGACACTCAAGGACTCTCAAGGATACTTCACGGACTCTCAAGGATACCTCACGGATAGGCCACCGGATACTCAAGGATACTCAAGGACTCGTATCCGGGAGTATCCTGGAGTATCCTGCTGTCCGATGGGACTGGGGCTTTACGCAGAATGTCATGACTAAGGCTCCGCAGCAGAGTGACATCTAACATTCGTGATGATCTCAGACAGCCTGGAGCATCGCACACCCCAGGCCCGTACGCAGGATTCTTTTTATGGGGGGTGGGGGGGGGGGGGGGGGGGGGGTGCGAATTTTTACTGATGGGACCAAAAATTGAACCAACAATTTTCGTGTGCCAGTACCGTTATTTCTACACCAAAATTATTTATCCCAGAAAATGTGGACTTTTTGGTAATTTGGGGGCGAATTTGTAATGATGGGACCAAAAATGGGACCACAATTCTTCGTGTGCCAGTACAGTTATGTCTACATCAAAATTTATTTATTTATTTTTATTATTATTATTTTTTATTTTAAATTTTTTTTTTTGGTTTTTTTTTGGGGTTTTTTTTTTTTTTTTTTGGGGGGGGGGGGGGGGGGGTGCGTATGCACCCGTCGCACCCCCCCCCCCCCCCCCCAATGCGTACGGGCCTGCACCCATCGTGCGTAAAATGTCAAGTTGGGCAAACCTTTCACATCTCAATGTGTATGCCTGTTTTAGTATGACAGACTTCAATGTTGAAAAACAGCCTTGTTTATCGAGGTATTAACTTCTGGAATAATCTGAGTGACTCGATCGAAACATTCTCAACCCCATCGACATTTGTTAAAAGATTAAGAACTCAATTGCTCAATGTGTATTTGAACCCAATATACCACTCAGGTGTCTGGGAATTCACATATAAATTGATGGATTCAGTACGGTTGGGGTAAATGTCACCGTAACGTTACTCTTGCTTGTTATGTTATTAAATGTCCTTGTGTTTGGTTTATATTGGTCACTCTATTTTGGTAGATATGTACTTAAGAAACTAGTTTAAGATTCACTGTGTAAGAAACAACATTGAATACATGTGAATTGAATTGAATTAATATTGCCATGGGGCAGGAAATGGGGTCTCGAAGGTCGCCATCATGAAGAGGTCACATAGCTATAGTCACACTAAAGAGCGATAGCTAAGATTCGTGATGTTCTTGGACAGCTTAGAACATTGCACATTCATTGCACAATCGTGTGCAACTGTCACCTTGGATGATAATGTTTGGGCCATGAATTGCTGTTCAGACGCAACAGCGCCCCACACCAGGAGCGCCCAATTATGCACGAATCATATCTGATCGCATAATAAATACGGCTTTAAAGTGACTGGAATTGAGGCTGTCGTGTGTCAGCGACTTACAGCTGATCATGCAGCGGTCTTAATTATTGGTTTCTATTTGGTTCCTGTGCCAAACGAGATTTTAATTTGCGCTCAGATACTGCGGACGATTCTGTAAATAATTTTTTTTGTTTTAAAGTACATCCTTAAATTGATTAAATTGGGATGGCCTCGATGTCGACTCGCGTTAACATCGCAGAGATTTGACCTAAATAAAGTAAAACTATAGGCCTACCTCTTATTTTAATTTCAATTTGTTTTGCTTTGGTTGCAAATTAGTGCGTTATGTGGTTTCTTTGATTTAGAGAATGACACTTGATTTATTGCAATTGAAACGGCCAGGGCGTGGTTGGCAACATCGTTGAATGTGATTGAATGAAATCTTGAACTAGGTCATAACGATACACATCACTGATATTCCAAAACAGGAGGTAAGTCTCGAATACCTTTGCGTTTTAAGCTTTTGTTTAAATGTTCGCTTCGTGTAATTAAATTACATGGCAGCCATCTGTCGCACCGAACCCACGAAATGCAAAAATATAATTTGCTTTTACTAACAGTCTTCAAGCATTAACTAGCGTCGGAATAAAAATGAAACAAATGCTTTCACTTGAAAATAGTTGCTGAAGACTAAAGTATTTACTTGGATAGAATATTAGAATTTGCTCCATTTGGTATGAATGCTTCAGTAAATGCTTCAGATTTGAAGTACCTAATCGTCCTTTTTTTCAAGGTTGGGTCGGGGCTGCCTTGAAAAAAGAGAAGCGAATACTAACATGCCATATGAGCTTTTATATTACGCGTGCTAAACAGTAACACTTAATTTTAGTCATACGAATTGACACTATGCTCCAAATTCAAATCCTCGGTTAAATCATTATAATGCAAATTCACACACACTGGATTCACACCCAATTAACACAGGAAGTGGATTTGGACCGACGATGTGAATTCGGAGCATTTGGATGTGACTTTGGAAAGATTTTGTTGAAATCACATCCTGCTACTGGCCGTTTGCGTTTTGAATGCAAAATCACAACATGCCTAGTTTCCTAGTGTGAATCGTTTGCTTTTCCTAATAAGGCTGTTACTCCAAAGTAAATGCTTTTACTTTTTGCTTGTACTTCCAAGCATTTGCTAGTATTTATTCATATCTCTTTAAAGAAAAAACCCAGAACCGGCTAGTGACATGACTGCATTTCAATTCCATGAAATATGGCTAGCGCCGTTGTTCCATTAACGATAAAGGCCGTTTTGCGTGCAATAGACGTCAAGTATCTTCAAGTGTAAATACCATCGGATCAGCCGACCCATGCAGCGAAAACAGCACGCTCGGTACTAGTAGTATTTATGCTGCGATGGAAAACCGGAAGACAACAAGATATAGATATCTTTAGTTACTCTTTGTCTATGCGGGGCACCCGGGACGGATCAGTATACAATTGCATT
Organism: Crossaster papposus; assembly: GCA_037893245.1. Taxonomy (NCBI): domain Eukaryota; kingdom Metazoa; phylum Echinodermata; class Asteroidea; order Velatida; family Solasteridae; genus Crossaster; species Crossaster papposus. Next base: position 1,603,099 of record JBAIAA010000051.1, on the reverse strand, counting down.
GGAAAGACAACCATCTTTATGACATTACTTCTTCCTATAGTATGCGCGCGGCCTGGAGCGGGCCCGGGGTCTTTGGCGCCACCCGTGCACCGTCAGAGGATGCTTCGAATGCTTAGGAGATGACCAATTCATTAAGGTGTGTGTTCTTGTGGAACATCTCTATAAATGCGAATTGGAATAATGCGAAACGAAAGCAAATGACATTTGATGTGGGTCGGGTCGGGGGGAAATGCGATTTTCTTTGGTTCTTCCAAAACATAAAAGCCGGACGCTTTTATATTACGGTTTAAATTATATTTAAATAACTTAAACCAGTGTTTTCGAAGTGATTTCATTACGGGGTTTGGCTTTCGTGAACGAGAAATATTGCCATATACAACCTAAAAATTTAAAGAAATGCCTTTACAAAAGGAATTTAAAGAAAATCGTTTAATGTATTACTTTCGTCGTATTATTTGAGCATAGCGTTGAATCGCACTACAGGAATGGGCAAAATGTGATTTTGTATTCAAAGCGAGCACATCTAGCAGGATGTGATTTCAACAAAAGATTTCTAAAATTACATTAAAGATGCAGCAAATTCACATCCTCTTCCAAATTCACATCCTGGATACGGTTATTGTAAAATTAAAATTCACATGTTCACTGAAATGTGTTGTTACATGTACCTATATTCAATAAAATGCGCACTTGTACAGTTTAGCAACATTTGTATTTGGAATCTACATCATTAAAACATATTATATTCCAAAATACACGTGCTGCATATATGAATATTTTTTTTGCGACCGTCCCATGGTCTAGTATAACGTGGAAATATGACTCGGAGGAAAAAGTGTTCGCGCCTCCAAACGGCTTTTAATTGAAATCGAAGAGCACATTGATCGGCTTTCTGCGGCCCACACACCAAAGGTATCGTGGCAAACGATAAGACACACTTGTTTAGGTTTATTGCCATTCTGCGCAAATAAAACCGTAGGTGATAGTGTACACGTGCCTATCCGTTGAGGTCAGATGCACTTCTTGACTGAAGCCCGAGAGCCTTGGGGTACAATTTTGTTGGGCCTACGTTGATAACTGTTCTAATTAATTTTCAGGCTTAGATGTTACCGAGGCGTGTATCCCGCTGCATGTTTACTTCCTGGTGACACATGAGCTTGTATCTATCATTTTGTCTTAGTTCGGATTTTAATATACGGCCTAATTACTGTACGTCCTAATTACTGGACCAGAATATTCACAGTATTCTCTGCACAGGGGCGTAGTGAGGACATTTCCATTGGGAACGGAGTGTGGGTGGGGGGAGGGGGGAGGTGGGGGTGGGGGGGGGGGGGGGGGTGGGGTTTGACTTCGTGCGAAGCCATTACGAGGTCCTGGGCTTGCTTATACTAGGGCCCCGACAAATGTTGGACTACAGATGCTCGTGATGCAATCTGAGACGTTTCCTGGCTACTTCCACCTGACTTTTTGTGGAAGGGTGTGGGGGGGGGGGGGGGGCGCTTTTATACCAAAATACAAATTCAGCTACTAGATTGAAAACATGTCTTCATAGAGGTCTGTCATGTCCGAGTTTAGTAAGAGTGGATTCACACTAAAAAGAGAAAACATGCTGCAAAAACATCTGCAATCATCTACGTGGGATCGATTTATTTTCTTTATTGCAAAATACACACACACACAAAGACAGCCGCCATAATTATTTGATATTCCCCAGTCAAATTAGCAGCATCCAGGCTACGAAGAATGAGTTGGACATGGCATGGGTGTCAGTTCTCTTATTCATATAGTCTATGCATGTCATAAAAACACTCGACTCTGATCCACTTTAAGCCAGAACTAATGCTAACTTGACAGAGTCGCATTGCAAATCTGCACTTGTTGCCTGCGCCCACACAGCTCCAACATATTGAATACAATGTCCATCCAAGCGCAGTGTAGTTCCTCAGAATCAATATTTGCCTCGAGTTTGTTATATCTCTCTCGTTGCACTTTTTGTAATATGGCTACGCTAGTTTAAATATTAGTAGGGGCGAGTAGGAGTATTGCCTTCGGCGATGTATAACACCGCTGTATGGTTTAATTGGTGGCGCTACAGTTAAGTCTGCCTTGTATAATGTACAATACGGGACACCAACATTTACGTGACAATCTCTGTACCAGAAATGAGGCAAGAAATCTGTGGAAGAAGTTTTGATTTGACATTTCAATGTTTGAAGGTACGATATACATCAAAACTAATAGTCGTGACAACCAATAATATTTAGCATTGGCGACTAGTCGCACTAAGGCCGACTTAACGAGGCTTTTTGGGGGGGCAAGTTTATCCTCGCTTTCGTTAAAGCGCAGATTGTTTTCTTTATAAGATAATACATTACGCCTGTGAATAAATATATTGGTCGTAAGACCTAAAACATGAGACTGTGATGTATTTATGTGTAGCAGCAATTGGATACGATTCTCTTTTAACTCGAAGTTCCCGCCGGCGGGACTCGGTGTATAAACACAAAACGATTTCAATTAGACAGTGCATAGGAATTAGCCACGCTGTCCATGCATACATGCACATACTCAATGAGCAGGTAATGGAGTGCTGTTGCCTGGTTACGAGGTACGTATATTTGTGTAGGATGATGTAATAAACCAGTAACGGTATAGTAGAGGATGTAGAGTAACAAGGCAGGTTTTTGGTTACATCTATAGGATTGGTTTAGGACCGGTATATGATTGGTTCAGTAGACCACCGTGAAGTAATTATACAACTACGATTTGCACTTCTAGAAAGAAGCCGTTACAGAAAGAAGGTTGATTTAAAGCTATAGCAGACAATCTGTAATTGTGTGAATTGTTAGCGTCACGCACTGAACCGACCAATATTAGCGCCCAAATGCGCAGATTTTAAACTAGCCTTTGCCAAAGACGACAGTAAAATCGTTGATGTGCACGTCGTGTGTATGTATGTTTTCACGCAGTGCGCCTGCAAAAGACACAGTTATAGACCAGTCCCCCTCCCCCACGCCACATAATTATTGTCTTTGCAAACTTGCAGAAATTGGGGCGTGACCTTTCCATGCACATTCAACCATTGCAAAATGTATAGCGATTTCAGGCAGTCACTACCTATTCAGCAGTCGCGCGTGCCTGCATTGCATATTCAATTAGCGCTGCTTCACAAAGGAATTTCGTGAGTGCGCATACTATGTGTTGCGCGTATGTTTATAACCGCCCTTCTGCGATCGCTGATTGGCTCCCTAGGAAAACCTGCCGAAAAATACAGAAAAATTTAACCGCTGGCGCAAGGCATGCAAGACGCAAAAACGACAGAATTAGTAGGATAGCTGGTCTATAATCATGTCGTTTGCGGGCGCATTGCATGAAACGATTTTACTCGACGTGCACAATATCGATTACTGTTGTCTTTGGCATAGACTAACTTCAAACCAGCTAGGTCAGTACTTATAGACATTTCCATCTGAGATGCATCTTTGGAAATGACCTCTTGTTATTCTTTTCTTCAAAATGATAGCATACCACCAGAAGAAAATACTTTCACATACGCAACAATTACGCAAATAAACATTATTTTGGTTGGTTATTTATTTATTTATTTATTTGCAACCATCTTTAATGAGGTTAACCCATCCAGCAGAAGCTGATCATTTGTGGCCCTCAGTAGAGAGAAGACAATGAGAAGAAAATACAGTTTTAGAGGTGGGAGGAAAACCCCAGAAGAATATCCTGGGGAAAACCTACGGAGTCAGGCAGGGACTGAAAACCCAATCCACATATTGGCCTAGGCAAGATGCGAACCCGGGTCACAGTGGTGGAAGGCGAGGAAAGAACCGCCACGCCAACCTGTCTCATATCCTGTTACTTTTTGGATATCTGCAAAAGGTGTACTTCAGCTTTATAATAGAAATACCAATAGCTGAAGTTTATGTTTGCTCTCTTTTTTCCTTATTACGTATTTGTTAACCGAGCTGCAGATTCTTGTATTGCGTGGTGATAATAGTCAGACAAATATGATGAGTGTACAAACGGATGCGCAAAGTAATCCAATATACATAATTATTTATAGAACAATGATGTACACAATGGCCTCGAAACAAATACAGAATATTAACCCAATGACAATTCTGAATTCCTTTTAAAGGTATAGTATACACCATTTGAAGATATCAAAAATGTTTACTAACGAATTATTAAGAAATATCTTACTTATTTGAAAGTAAATAATGTTTGTAGGCATCCAGCAAAATGATTGCGCTAGATATCCTGTAATTATTTCGAAAAATTAAATTTTATAAACAAAAAATCGCGATCGCCGGACGGCGATCGCGAAAAGATAACAAAGACAACAAAGATAACATAAGAATAACTGCTCGACACCGGTGGAAAACAAACGTTGTTTTTTTGTGCTTTTCTTGGCATCCATGATTGTAAAACTTCGGACAGGTCAGTTAAACGATATTTACTGTAAAATCCCCCCCCCCCCCCCCCCACCCATTCATGATCATTCAAGCAATACCAATGGTGTGTCCTACCTTTAAAGACACCATGGCTTCAAAACATGACTTAAAAACATCTTCAACAGACATATTTCTCATCATTTGGCATATAGTTGGATTCTGTACTGTATTTAATGTACAGACAGTGACTGGTGAGCAGTTTCAACGAGCACAATATATCAGTTAACCAAGATCAGTTTTGCTCTCGGATCCGAAATATGAGACTGATGGCGATAACACTTGTCCTTAGCATACTCTATCAAAATAGACGTCATAAGGACAAAAACATAAGAACATAACCCTGATCACATCGGCGTCTCGTGTTTCTGTACACGTTTGATTAATCTTTACTTTCCCCCAATCTTTATTTGCCATGCTTCCTTATCATCATTATTTTCCTAGCTGGTAATGTTGTGCATCGCATCAGTGTGGTAACCAAGGCCAAACCGACCGAAATAATTATACATGTAAACTGAATCCGAACCGAAACCGATCTGAATTCCAAACCGACTTGTAACGTTAAAGGCAATCCCATAACCTATCTACCGTACTGTAGGTTTCCCTGGCTATTTTAAAACATTTTCCATTTAAAGGTAGGATACACCATTTTGCAGATATCGAAAAATGTTACTACCGAATTATTAAGAAATATCTTACTCATCTAAAGGTAAATAATGATTCTAGGCATCCAGCAAAATGATTGCGCTAGATGTCCTGCAATTATTCTGAAAAATATAATTTTATAAAGAAAAATTCGTGATCGCCGATGGCGATCGCGAAAAAACCCACAAATAACATAAGAATAACTGCTCGACGCCGGTTAAAAACAAACGCTGTTTTTTGTGCTTTTCTCGTCATCCATGATTGTAAAACTTCGGATAGGTCAGTTAAACGATATTTACTATAAAATACAACCCCCCAAATCCACCCATTCATGACAATTCAAGCAATTACCAATGGTGTATCTTACCTTTAAATTCACCATTTCTTACATTCAATTCCGTCCAAGAAAAAAATCACACGCTTTTACCAAACTAATTTAGTAATTTTAACGTTCGATTTAAAAGTTTGGTCACTCTATTTAGACATTCGCTCGAGAATATTCGTCATTGCAAATCAAATTCTTCCAAGCTGTTGTCAAAAGGCAGTACTCAGAGATCGAATTCGTCTCATATCGATCAATTTCAAACTTATGTTAAACAAATTAGTCCGATGTGTGCTTGAGTCTAACACATCATTATTTAACATAAGTTTGAAATTGATTGATATAAGACGAAGTCGATCTCCGAATGCCACCTTTCGGCAACAGCTTAGAGGAATTTGTTCTGTAATGACGACTATTCTAGAAAAGATATTTAAAATGGGTGACAAAACGTTGAAATTGAATGATACTGAATACATTGGTTCGGTAAAAGCGTATGAATGTTTTTCTCGGACAAAACTGAATGTAAGAGTTTGTGAATTTAAATAAAAAATGTTTTAAAATAACCGGGAAAACCTATACTATCCTAATTTACTATGTGAGTTAGTCCACATTTTGTGCAACCATACAGTAACACATTCGTGACACTATAGGAATGGGCATGATGTGATTTTGCATTCAAAACGGACATTATTTATTTTCGTACATTGCGTTATTGGGACAACCCATACGGTTTGTGTGCTAAGAGAAATCTCTCTAAACTCAAACTCAGAACACTCTAAAATTCTAAAATGTTCAACATCACCCTAATTTGTCTTATTTTACATTTTCTTTCATTATACCCTAATCCAATTTGACCTTTAAACCCCTTAATGAAGACCCAACGCGCTATGGTGGCTCGAAAATGTCCCCACTACTCGGTCTAAACAAAATAACCTGTCCCCGCAACAAGGTGGAGGCTAGAACACGATCCTTAGGATATGATTTCAACAATTTAAAAAAAAAAATCCCATCGAATTTCACGTCCTGGATAAGGTTTAAATATAAATTCACATACATGAATTTGGATTTTAACGACTTAAACCCAAGATCATGATGTAAATGTAGAAGAGGATGTTAATTTGAAGCATTTGGATGTGATTTTGGAAATCTTTTGTTGAAATCGCACCCGTGATGTCCGCTTTGTATGTAAAATCCCATCTTGCTCGTTCCTAGTGTAACGGGTCAGCTAGAGTCTGGTTCCGGTTGCAGGCCCGTACACAGGAGGGGGGGGGGGGGGTGCGACGGGTGCATACACACCCACCCCCCCCCCCCCCCCCCCCAAAAAAAAAAAAAATAAAAATAAAATAAAAATAAAAAGAAAAATGTTGGTCCCATGTTGGTCCCATTTTTGGTCCCATCAGTACAAATTCGCCCCCCAAATTATAAAAAGGTCCACATTTTTCGGGAAAAAAAATGGTATTTTGATGTAGAAATAACTGTACTGACACACGAAAAATGTTGGTCCCATTTTTGGTCCCATCAGTACAAATTCGCCCCCCAAATTACCAAAAAGGTCCACATTTTTCGGGGTAAAAAATGGTATTTTGATGTAGAAATAACGGTACTGGCACACAACAAATCTTGGTTCCATTTTTGGTCCCATCAGTACAAATTCGCACCCCCTCGTAAACTAATCCTGCGTACGGGCCTGCTAACTTAACAATTATCCGACGTCTATAAATTACTTTGTTATGTCTGATACGGCTCATAACATACCAATCCTCAAACCAATCTATTTCTGAACAAAAAAACAGTTGAGTATTCCCTTAAAACCTGACTGACAAATAAAGACTCGTGCCAGCTCACTCTAAATGGCGTGAGGTTTCACTCGAATAAACGTGTAATATTTTGTCCGACACGTATATGGTCTGGTCATGCGACGCCTCACATGCACACTGAACTGCATGGCGAGATTGTATCGATGGGTGAAATCATGAGCACATTGATGTAACCCGACAGGCCTTACTGATTTTGACAAATAAGATTCCAACCGGGACGATTGTCATCGAGTTGTAATTTACAAGGAGGACGGAGAGTCAGTTAAAAAAGAAATATCAAACTTTACATTCACCTGTGCGAAATCGAAAGCTCAAATCATGAAATTAAAGGCCACACACAATATTGTGATTCATTTAAAATGGATGATGTTGGGGGTTTAGTATTTTTATTGTTGTGTTTATAGATGCTTGGGGGTGTTGTTCCTGTAACAGGGGCAAATCACATAATATGAGGGATTGTCGAGTTGGGGAGCCAGACAAGCCGGCTGGTACCCGTCAACGGCTTAAACCTATTGCAAACAAAACGGCGTTATAAATCGATACCAAATTTTCACATTTTTTGAAAACCATACCTAGGTGCCGTGATTTCCAACTAAGCTTAAAACTATTATTCACGTGTGCAAGTAAGATATTGCATAATTAGTGGGTTTGTTTGGTGTGTGTATTACCTTTAAGTTACTCAAGATGATTTCGCATGTGTGAGAACTTCACCACTTTTCTTTGGCGGGACCATTTTGCAATTACAGTAATTGTTTCCTCGTGTAGGCGATAGCTTGAATGTACCGAGCGCCATAATTTCGCCGACCATGAGAGAAAATAACAGCCCTCTCGATGTGTCAATGATTGAGCAGGAACTTTGGTACAGTTGTTGCTAATCTCACTTACATTTTAATGAAATAATAGTACAATAGTTTGCCGATGACAAACAGATGGAGAGACAGGTTTAATCATGGCCACAGTTACAAATTCAACCTCAATTCCGAGATAACTTTAGTTTCCAAATAGTATCAGTGATGGGTCGGAAACTTTGGCTCCGTATCCTGATTCGACAAAGCAACCAAACCGCGAATTGTGTATTTTAGTGTCGATGTGAATTATTACGTCCCCCCCCCCCCCCCCCCCCCCAACCTGGGTATGCGATACTGCATAAATATTGGCTGAAGATTATAAGATGTTTCTTTTACTTCTTTAGTTTAAAGACAGATAGCAGATACTTCCCAACTGAACAAAATAGAAAAAAAAAATGTAACAATAACACGTGTGAAGATACAAAACGTTCAAGTAAACATTTTGTTTACAAGGCGAACGAAATAAAACTCAATTTCACGCACGCTCAAATGCTAATCGTCACGTCCGCTCGTTCGCTGCCCCACTTCTGTTTACTATCGTCGTTAAGAACTGTGTCAGGTAAAAGTTGCGCGGGTACCAGGTTGACGTGGCGGTTCTTTCCTCACCTCCCACTGCTGTGACCCGGGTTAGAATCCGGCCTGGGCCAATATGTGGACTGGGTTTTTAGTCCTTGCCCGATTCCGTGGGTTTTCCCCAGGATATTCCTCTGGGGTTTTCCTCCCACCTTTAAAACCGTACCTTCTTCTCATTGTCTTCTCTCTATAGGTTTCTTCAGGCTTGTGAGCTACAGTGCGTAGGGCGCTTTTGAGTGATCCTTGGGTTCATTACCAGAAAGAATTAATAATAATAATAATAATAACACAACTCACTGAAGCTGTGTGATATCACGTCCTCATACTGATGTGACATCACACGGGGCTGTTATACAATGGACACGTGATCGGTCTAGACCAATACAAATACAGTATCCAAGACAATTAAAGTTGGTTTTGTGCACAGCGCTGTCCGTGTTCCATCTTTACTGCGCGTCAAGTTAAAATCGTTATTCCGCTCGCAGTGCATTATTCCGTGTTTCACAGTTGCGCTCGCGGGATAACTAATACCAATAACTTTATTAGATCTACTCAAATTATTATCATTATTATTTCCTTTCGCATAATTTTGAAAACCGATTCCAGGAATTTCCAAATGATAAAGCCTTAGAGATGTTTGCCGCGTGGGGGTGGGTTAAAATTTCTGGCCGTTCTGGCAATTAGGGATTCTCAACGGAAGTGATGAAGCCCAATTATAATATACAACAAACGTTATGTTTTGCACATGTTGCAAACCAAATTAAAACATTCAGTATTAAACACTGTGGCAGGCGTCGGATGAAATGAGGTCATTGGCGAACATTTACTGCAAACGGTTACTAGGAGACAAACAGTTCTTAAAAATAGATCTCAAATCTCATGACATTTTTTATCAAAGTTGCTCATGCGACAAAACATCTATAATTTGTTTTAATTGTGAGAAGTGATAAACAACAAAAAATGCCTCTGACCCCTGACATCTGACTCGCGAAACGCAGACATATTTCCAACAGTAAATACAATAATACGCAAACAATCGCAAGGCTGGCGTCACATCCAGTGTGACCTGGTAAACGTATCAGATAAACGCCGGGTACTATTCTCTACCAAGCGCGTGGCAATGTCGAACACGCGCATACGCGTGTATAAACGAATCAAACTAGTAGTACAGGATGTTGCGCGATAAGGCGCACAGCTTAAAGGCCGGTTCATACTTCACGCGAAAGCGATTGCGATACGAATTTGACGTCACAAAGCGTTCGCTGCGAACATTCGCTCAAGTTGAAATGTGTTCAACTTTTGCGATTTCGCATCGCAAAAAATCCACCTGACGTCACAAATTCGCGTTCGCGTTTGCTTTCGCGCCGAGTATGAACCGGCCTTTAGTCGCGTAATGTCAACATTTGTGGAGTTCTACAAAATGACGGACCGTTGTTTGTAACGAAATTAAACAAAAAACACACAATGTAATAATCTTTTTAACTATTCTTATTAACAACACCTTCCCAACCATTTAATTTGTATACATGAACACGCCCAATCCAAAGCAATGTACCTCTTTAATTTGAAATACTTGGGCACTTTTGTATGGTTAATGGTAGCTACAGTCAGGCAATGTACAATTTCCTCTTTTAAGCTGATTTCCTCTGTTTTGGTTTTGATTTTGATTTTTTCCTTTACTTTCTGATGTGTACAAAAGTATAGGAAATGTCCTGTTTTCCTCCTTTTTTTCCTGGCCTAGTTTCCTATTTTCCTCTGTTGGTATACTCGCATGCCTGTACTGTCGAGACACGTGACTTGGCTATTTGTTTGTTGTCTATATGACTATCGAACGGAAACAAGACGTAGGCCTACATTAGTAATTATCGGTGCAGTACAAACAAAGTACGTTGGCCGTTGGGTGCCCGGTAGAAGGGCATAATTACACTACGAATGGGCCTAACAAATTAATATAATAAAGAAAATAAAACTCATCATTAAGGTTAGAACTCACGACATACGGATTTTGACCCCATAGGCTAATAGTTCTTTTAAACGTTTATATTATAATTGCGCAACGTCTCTTAAACCTAGTTTATAGTCGCGAGATCATCAAACGAGTAGTTTATAGGTGTCGCTGAAGCCTCGGCGATAGTCGCTGAAGGACGCTGGCGACTACGATACAGAGTTCAAGTGATTGAACTTTGACATGGTCGCATTTAAAAGTAGGATATAAACATTCACACAACAATCCTTTAAAAACTGGGCGTTTTGTGTTATTCTTGTGAAGAACAAGTTTTGGGGTCACAAAAGTGATAGTCTGATTCCAGCCGTGATTTGTTCGCCTTTTGCGGACGTGTCAAAAACCACATTTATACATTGGTGCTGTGTGCAATTTATAGGGAAACGCACAACGTGTACACCATAATGTTGTGATTTCCCAGGATGCGTGAGTATTATTCACTTCCAGTCGAGTGAATTATTTCATAATAATTTAGTAGTTTTGTTCTATTTTGATGTTTGCAAAACGTGTTCTCTACCTTTAAAGTGGTAGATTGTGATTCAATTTCAATTCTACTGTCATCGTTTGTTGCATGTTATTACTCAAGTTGCCCCCATCTCATGACGTCATCACAGTGGTAAGATCCTGTAGTGACGTTTGTTGCTTTACAACGCTTGTTTGGTGCCAGTTTCTCGTCGACCTATTTTTTCTTCTTCTGAGTTGCACTATTATATCATAGGAATCATCGAACCAAATGAACCATACAGTGATTTGATTTCTCTTTTGGAGCCGCGTACTGGTGCGAACGTGCAGGTGTTGGTTTGAACCGGAACAAACCGGATCGGACGGATGGGCGGTGTTTAGGCATCAAAGGTTCGATTTGGAAAGAAACAAGGGAGTCATATTCCACCGCCCGCTCAAAGCAACAGACGTTACTAATATTAACATAGATCATGTGGCGCATTGAAATTAGACATTTAGTGACGACTGTTTCGTGTACTGCCATTTATATACGGAAGCTTAAAGAGGGTCATTATACCTTTTGCAGCTATCTAAAAAGTAACCAGCCAAAAATACTGTTAAAAAGCTTATTTGTTGTAAATGTATTGATCATTCTAAACTCCCTATGAAATTATTCCCACTGGCATGCTGTCGTTTTCGGAAAAAAAAGACAAATAATGCCAGTTCCAAAATAATGTGCGTCTCAGAAACACACTTTTTTACATATCCGCTAAAAGTGCGCGCAAGTGTTTGGACGATGCGCGGCGCACTCCTAATTGGATCGGTGCAATCTACTGGCTGAGACCGCACCCTGAACGCAGATTTTGGTCGCAATTCAAATTGTGACTCAGCAAATATAGAATTGAAGTCGAAATCTTGATTATGCAGCATTCGCATAGTTAAACACTTTATCAGGTTGTTTGTTAAGCACCTTCCTCTATATTTTGAGCACTTTTGCTACTTCAAAAAAAGAAAAATGCACAACTTACAAGTGTTATATTTACCGTTTAAACTGACCATACCAGTGTCTGCGTTTCCCTGATAAATATCACGGAAAGGTGGAATATGGGGGGCTACGGCGCAGGCGGGCACGCGCATGCACTATGAGTGAATGGTGACTGCTATATTTTCCGAACCCCTTATTCGCGAGGAAACCATTTTGGTGTATTCTTGAATGTATGTCATAAATTGTAAACTGTTGGAAGCGATGGTGCCATACTAGTTTTGCATTCTAGTCTCACTTAGTTTAAATGTGGCTTTTAACATTACAGTTGGTGTGTCCGTGTTTTTAGCGGTTGCATTGTATTTGTTATGAGCTTTTGAATGCGACATCGGCCAACGGCGAGTGAATATTTAAATAAATTTAAATGTTGAATTAGAAGTGGACACGCCAACTTTAAAGTATGTTTAATCTCAAATTAAAAAGTATTCATCAAAGTAGACTGGTAATAATTTGTAATTAATATTAGGTCATTTCCACAAGTTCCCAAAATGAAGATTTTACATCACTTTCAATTTTATTTTCAATAATTATAGTCGACTCGTAAATAAAGCCGATAGGTGAATATCCATTTTGCAGTTGTGTCGGAACATAGGTTGAGAAGTCGAAACATAGGTGCAGCAGAACACAGGGGTGTCGAATTATAGAGATGTCATAATATAGTGGTGTAACTGAGTGTACTATGCACAATTCCAGAGCTGCCTCGACTCTACAAAAATACAATTATATTGGTGAAGTTGCCGGCGGCGTTCCCCTCCTTACTCGTGTGGATGTCGCGGTAGCAAAGATCAATATTTACCGCTCGGGGACGATAGAATCGATCGGCTCGTAAGGTTTCCCCAATTTAGGAGATTAAAAAGGCCGACCGTGATATAACACCGGATGCTTTTCAAATTGAATTGTTTCTGGGTCAAAGTGATAACTCGAATTGCGTAAAGAAAACCCTTTTATATTCTATCTTAAATGACCAATAACTATAGGTTTCCCCGGTCAAATTTGACAAAAGGGCAGCCGATTTAATTGCCACGCAATTCTATTTCGCGCGAAATTGAATGCTGCTGAAAATGTTCATTCGATTTCATTTTATGTCTAGGCAAAAATCACCATTGCGTCATTCGATTTAACAAAATAACCATCCATTTTAACAATACAACAAAACAGCATTCAATTATTTTCAAGGTGTGTGTTCGGTCATTCAGACTCATTATTGGGCAGGCCTTTACGCCATAAAACGCTATGTTAAACGCTATCTGTTTCCTTTGCAATGTTAAATGCAAATACAGTTCACTTACTGGCATAGGAGTCAACATTAATAGGAAACAGGATAACAACATAAAGAAACAAACAAAACAATAACAAACGTTAATGTTTCACAAACACACACAAGAATTACGTCTTGGTCAGGTAACAAATAACGACTCCCCCCCAAAAAAAAAAAAAAAAAAAAAAAAAAAAAAAAAAAAAAAAACCACACTATACACTCTAAAAAATAAGTACACAATGTTGCGTAAAATCTTACTCTTTGTGGTGGTTAAAAGGGAACATGGTCGTTTGCGGGGTAAAACGCTACGCAACAGGGGTTGTGTCAACATTTACTCAACTTCTGTGTAAAACGTTTACCCAACAGCGACGTCTAATTTCGTACCCAATTTCGTTGCGTCAAAATTATACCCAATAAATGACTACCCTTTTGATACCCAGTTGGTTCAATGTTACCCAACACCTGTGTACGTATTCCTGCTTTTTACTCAGCTTATTGAGCACTTTTCCCCCAATAGTTGTGTCAATTCAATAAAAACATTTCTTTTTTACAGCATACCGTACTCCAGTGACATGGACATGAATAACAGTTTTACTTCCACCTTCTTTATTAATTTGTTTATTTTAATTGACAGTTATTAAATTAAGATTGATGTTTACATTCATTTTGTGAGCATATTTAACTAAAACAGTTTGTAATGCCTTAGAAATTTGGGTCTGAATCTCCTCACACATAGTGGGGCAGCCATTTTGAAAATTGTGCTGTTATTGCTTGTATTCAAAGGATAAATCTGTGGTGGTCCTATGTCCGATATCTTTCTCATGACAAACCAAATGTCATGCTTTTAAATGCAAAATCCTAACACTCACCACCACTCAAACAATCATCAATGCAAATAACCTACCAGTGTTATGTTTACATATTTTTCACATACATTTTGTAAGTTCAAACCTAAAGTTAATTCAATTATTTTAATATAAAAGCAAACTGTTACAAAATTACAACCAATTAAGGGAAACAAACCACAAAACAACAGCTGTTGTGCGAATTATACATGTACATTGACTCAAACCGACCTTTGTGTATCTTGACACATTGTATTTTGTTTTATGTTGTGCTGATTCAATTTACCATGGCCACAAAATGAGATTTAACTTTTCATAAAACAGATGCAAAATTCTACAAAAGAAATTATCAATTTGCAAGTAGTATAGCCTTGTGTGCAACACAGCCAGAACTTTGTCTCTTGTAATCCAACAATACATAATATTATAACAAATTGAGTGTTCTTCCTCTACAACAGCAACTGAATAATGTGCTAGTGATGATTGTTTTTATTAATTCTTGAATGAAATCCTTTATCCAACCTTCAAAATCAAATCTTGTATGGTGTACATCATCAGTGGTTGGGATACCCGGTGTCAGTGTCATTTCTGCAAAATAAAAATAAAAGGGAAATGCAATATGTAACTTGAAAAAATTTCCTTAGTTTATACATGCAATATTGAAGTTACATGTACTTAAACCAAGGAGCTATGTGTGTATAGCTCCATGTGTCGATTAAACTGACCGGGGGACTGTCGACATTTCACCATATTTATTTACCAGCCTCCCCCCCCCCCCCCCCGCCCCCCCCCCCCCCCCCCCCCCCCCCCAATCCCCACCACCACTCCCACCCCCAATCCCCACCACCACCCCCACCCCTTCTATTCCCCCAACCCAAGCCAGCTTCATACTCTGTTGACAGGGAGTGATGTCGGTCCGTTCAGGCCAAATTACTGCGGTTTGAACACTTTCAATGTTACAACGCCTGCACATGCATTGCATTACATGTGTACATGATGTATACGTTGTTGACAACGTGACACTGCAATCCAATCATCAACCCTATTTTACCACAAATATAACATACTTCAAATGCAGAACATAGCCCACGAGTTTTCACAATAACGTATTTTATTGATCAGTACATTGTAAAGAGTAAATAATTACCTTCAAACCCAGAAATCGGCGATTTCGAATCCTATTTTTCGCAGCACGTTCGCGACTCCACGGTCCGCCATCTTGAATGTTGATGTCATTTCGAGAAGGCAACAGATGGGCAAAATGTACCCATTTCGAGGCAATATTTACCTATTTGAGGGCATAATGCCTATTTTGTTGTACGCTGCAAGGTCAACTTGACCTAGTAGCTAGGCAAATGTTCTTTCTTACACTAACGTTGCTTACAACTTCAATATTTTCGGTTGCTCAATCAAAAGGTCAGAGTTACTTTTCAAAGGGTACTGGTCAAATCGCCACTTAACTCATAATTGGGTAACAAAGTACCCAACTTTTGTACCCAACACGTTTACGCAGCGGATTTTGACACTTTGTTTTTAGAGTGTAGGCTCTAAATAAAATGTATCGAAAACATAACAGAAAAACTAAAAGTGAAGATACAAAACAGTTGTTCAGCACAATTTCTTTGTCTGTTTATGTTTATTCGCATTTCTTTGTCGTACTTATTTGAATTCTCATTCAGCGAAATAAATTGCCTCTTTACAAAATTGAAAAAGACAAATCTGAATTTTGTTTCAGTCGAACCTGTTTGCTAAATACAAAATGATAATTATATGTCACGAAAAAGAACGACGCTTAGCTAAATTTAACACATTGCTAAAGGAATTTGTATACCTCAAAACCAAATTGAATGCCAGAATTCTGAAATCTGAATTCTATACACGGCAAAAACTGGCCGGAGAAGCAAAATCGCTCTAATTTGAACGCACGAACATTACATTGGCTGCTCATTTGCCGAAATTAACCGGGAAAACCTAATCAAGTGGACAGCCCCAATGGAAAAATACACCACATTGTATACGAATTTTGCGATGCAAACTGTAACATAATTGGCGGTCAAACCTATCGTTCGTCGCTTTTAACTCGGCAACACCTGAGTGCATATTTTGTTTATCAAAGCACGGGCGACTTCTGCTGAATAGTTTATACTCATCAACTGTTTTACTATATATTTGTTGGTCTAAACACGGCTGTTTATGAGCTTGGCAATTAGCCAATGCCCTGTGAAAAGATTAAGCGGTTATACGCCACCCATCACATTATTATACCCGTTAATGTGTATATCATATTAAATAGTGTGGCACGATTTGAATAAGCATACGCTTAAAATGACCATTACATCATTTACATAAGGAATGGGCATGATGTGATTTTGCATTCAAAGCGGACACGGCCTGGAGCAGGATGCGATTTTACCCAAATATTTCCAAATTCACACTGTCCAAAATGTCAAAATATTCATCCAAATTCACATCCTGGGTTAAGTTGTTAAACTTCATTGTGAATTCACAATAAATTCACATGTGAATTCGGATTCTACTGACTCAACCCAGGATGTGAATTTGGAGCATTTGGGTGTGATTTGGAAAAATCTTTTGTTGAAATCACATCCTCCTAGTAAAGAACGTGGACAGTATGCACACCAAACGGGGATAACAGATGACTAACAACATTTGAAATAAAAAGAAACGTTCAAAGTCGCTCTACAAACGAAAGTTCATCACTTGCCTGTGTACAAAAGTGCAAGTTCCTGAGAAATGACGTTGGAAAAGGGTGCATCTTTGCGAGTTCTGTCTGAACAAATGTTTCGAGTGATCTTTTCTCGCCGTTTGGTGTGCATAATGTTCACGTATTCTGTGGAATCATGACACCTGGTGTAATATCATTTTTAAGTTTGTATGAAACACCTAATTTTGTTCATACACGTGTACTGCCCCCTATATTTATCAACGTTAATTAATATAAACTGTATATGCACAATATTCACATATCGGCGAATGGATGCAAGCCATATGGTTTGGTTCCCTAAAGCTGATAATTTACCGACGTCTATAACTTGATTATTCTGTTTTGTCTGGAGTAGAGTAAGGGAACCAGACTACAAAACCTAGTTCCTTATTTCGTAGTTGTCCACAGTCTATGAACAAAAAAAACTTGAAACAGGTCAGTGTAACAATATTGGATGTAAAATAATAACCGCAAAATCCATCCATTTATGAAAATTACAGCAAAGGCAAATGTTACACATTATAATATGCAAACATTGACTGCTTTGAGTGGTATAATAAAACTAGCCTCCCGAGGTGATCCATGGAGCATTATATTTTCCCGAGGCGAAACCGAGGGAAAATAGAATGCTCCATGGATCACCGAGGGAGGCTAGTTTTACTATACCGCGAAATAAAGCAGTCAATATTTGTTTTATAACACCTCACTCACAGATTCTGCACAATTTAAGCTTCCTGAAAGTATAGTAATGACAACAAATCTCCGAATTCAGTGATCAACCTACGTGCAAGCAGTGCGTTGTTTACGAAAGAAATGTACGTTAAATTTGCGTTTTGAAAGGGCACCCGACTATTTGTGTCTTCGTTCCCTTTTTCTCAATCATACGTGTACTTTGTTGCCTTGATGAACGGGTGCGAGGGTGATAGAGCAATGTTTACGCAATGCACCGAAACACACGTCTGGGTTTCAGTCACGCTTTCGTTGCTATGCGCATAGTACGTGTGTTGCTATGCGCATAGTACTTTTCAGAACGAGGCTGCGTGGTATAGTCTTTTTGGAGCGCAAGTAAAAAATAGTAAAAATAGCAAGTGACACGTGACGCGCTCTCGGCCAATCAAGACACAGAATCTGTGAGTGAGGTGTTATAATACATTATAGACCAAACCCTTACGTAGGTATATGCATGATATAGTCAATTTACTTAGCAAGTATTAGATATAGATACTCGTATAATTATATTGTAATTCGGAGGAAAATCAACGGTTACCCAGCAGAATAAGCCAGTTCGTATTCCAACTGCGCATGTGTACAGCAAGATTAGACTGTGTTTCTTTCGGAATAAAGGCGGCAGATAAATGCATTTAAGGCATTTTCTTGCAATCAAAAAGACGACGGAAACTTTCGTTCGAGTTTGGACACAACAGACAACTAAAAATACGTCACTGTCCAAACGTACTTCAAATAATGTTACTTCAGAACACGACGATGTCTTTACATTTGCTGGTATACCCGCTATTATATAGTACAAAGACCCAGAGGGGACTTTGTGACATAAAGATTTGTATTTGTATTACGTACATACGTACGTACGTACCTACGTACGTAATACAAATACAAATCTTACGTACGTAAGTGTTATTGTCACGTACGTACTTAATAATATTATATATAGGGACCATTACATTTTGATACGCGTATATACGAGATAAATATGCGGCTAATAAATTACCATTTCGCGTTATTATTTCATCTGGTACACTATCGGCAATTTACATCTCATCTAAAAATGTTGAAATGTAGGCCTATAATGTAAACTGATGAAATTATCACACAAAATGGCGATTTAATAGGCGATTTTTTTCGAGCCGCATATGTATCCTGTATGCGCAGCAAATATAATTGTCTCTATTATTACATACGTACGTACGTGCGTAATACAAACAAAATAGTCAGGTCTTAAATGTTGGAATACCGAACTAGCTTATTCCTCGCATTTTCTGCCCATATCGTCGCACCCGCGTGTCGCGTGATTGCGTTTGTTCCTGTAGAAATCGCAACTGCTCCGTGACAGTCTAAACAGCGCGCGTCAAGTATGTTTATTACACGGGCTATCCACCGCGCAAGGCGTGTTTGCCACCCAAGCGATTCCAC
This sequence comes from Crossaster papposus, assembly GCA_037893245.1. Taxonomy (NCBI): domain Eukaryota; kingdom Metazoa; phylum Echinodermata; class Asteroidea; order Velatida; family Solasteridae; genus Crossaster; species Crossaster papposus. The sequence goes on along the minus strand of JBAIAA010000051.1, from coordinate 1,583,967 downwards.
GTGTATGCCCACGAGAACCAAGAGATGTAATACCAATACCGCTCTCAAGGGGCTGTGTATACACCCGCGTCGGCCGCGCGCAAATAAATCAATATGAAGCGCTCCATCGAACCATTCACTGCGTTTCATCATTAGGCCCCTACGGGAAGTTTTATTTTTTTACGCGGCAGATCTTTCATTGATGAACTATAAGGACGCACTCCGAGATGATGGCAGATTTGAAGAATGCCCGATCTCTGTAAACCGGAAGCGGCTAGTCTTCTCAAGTGTCCCCTGAGCTTTGTGTCTTAAACGTACGTCGTATGAGACAAATGACAGAAACAAGGGTAAACATTACAAGAAATTTTGTTGAAGCATGAGATGTTAGTGGAGTTCCCTAATGTGGCACAAAATCCACCAACTTTCACAAATCAAAAACGTTAACACAAATTCTCCCCGAGAACACAATGTCGAGATAAATTAGCAAAGCTCCTTTCTGCACCGTGGCCAAAAAATACATGTGCGAGTCTGGGTACCATCATCCATCAAATTTTGAGACGATTCACGAAGGGCTGGTTACGCTAACGGCCACCACGCAACGGGCACTGTGCGTCTGGCGTACCGGGGCGCAGATAATAGTGCATGCTCGGTCGACGTGCATGCACTGCGTATCGCAGTGACATCGCTTGATGATGTATGGTACCCAGAATCACACAGGCATGTTTTTCCAATCATGCAGAAAGGAGCCCTGCTAATTTCCTCTAACATCGTGCGCACGGGACTAAACGTTTGAGTTTTTTTTAAAGTTTTTATTCTGTGCAACAACAAAAAACCACCACAATTATGCTGGATAGTTTTACTATGACGATTTTAGAGGCAGCTCTCAAAAAAGAAAACATTAGAAATCTTGGACAAATTAATAGAAAATTACCTGAATGTTTGGACCCCGGCTCATTTCCAATGGGACCGAAATTCACTTCCGCTTCACGGGCTTCAGTTACATAAATTATTGTAATAGAGTGAAACGGTATATTATCTCCACTTAAAAGGTAGGACACACCATTGGTAATTGCTTGAATTATCATGAATGGGTGGATTTGGGGGGTTGTTTTTTTTATAGTAAATATCATAACCGACCTTTCTGAAGTTTTACAATCATGAATGCCGAGAGAGGCACAATAATACAATTCTATTTGTCGGAATAATTACAGAATATATAGAGCAATCATTTTGCTGGATGCCTAGAATCTTTATTTACTTTCAAATATTTAAATTTCGATATCTGCAAATGGTGTATCCAACCTTCAAGCTTGCGCAATACTACCAATGAGTCCGGATTTCACATAGTTCAAAATTAACGCTACACCTATACGTCAAGGGGTTAAGACGGTTTTCAGACGGTTCAGCGTGCTGTTTGCTTACCCTGCCACGAACAGCCCCAGATGCTACTGGGTGAATCGCTGTTATTGTTGGGACACTCTTTATTGCCTTATTTCCGTCTGGATGTCATTTGTCTCGAAACTTTGTAACGGATCAGTAAACTGTGACGATTTACAGGCGGAGATAATAAGAGCTTTCCAATTAAAACAATCTGGGAAAACTTTTCATCGGCGTGGGCCGCGCCACGTCAGTAAACATATTCAACATATTACAAGCGTCAGACAAAATTGTTAAATGATTCAAAAATAGTGAAAATCGTCATACCAAGGTTTCCCTTTTCACCTGTTTTGTTTTTTTAACTAGATGCTGAAACTAAAACGGAGTATTAACTCTTAAAAAAAAACAAGCTTACCTTTGTCGCCATTCTGATTCAATTAACAGGGTGGAATATTCGTTATTACCAACTTCATCAACTTCATCTAAATTTCCGTTAAACGAGAATGTCATTAGGTTTTTGCCGAAGTAAACTTGTTTTGGTTTTACGCGGTGAATAAATTATTTAATCACCGCGTCATTTGTTTTCGCGCAAATTTGGATGCTACTATTACTCATCATTCAATTTCGTTTTCTAAAAAATACTCTTACGTCATGCGAATTAAACAAAACACCATCCAAATTCAAAAATCAGCTGCGCTCAAACAGCATTCAAATTTGAATGTTAAACAAACTTGAATGTCTCCAAAACGAAACTGAAAGCCGTGAAAGTGAGTAACAATCGGCCGTGTCACAATAGTGAAATCATTTATTTTAACATTAAACGTAATATTGTCACTTCCAGACCCACAGTTGGACATTGTTAATAATTTGAACGGTATGTTGTATAAATTTATCTGGAAGGCTGGTGACAGAGTTGGCAGGAATCGGTTGATTCAAAACTACAGCCATGGAGGCGTTAAGATGGTAGATTTACGTTCACATGTTAGTGCTCTTAAAGGTAGGATACACCATTGGTAATTGCTTGAATTATCATAAATGAGTGGATTTTTGGGATTTTATGTTATAATAAATATCATTTAACTGACCCGTCCGAAGTTTTACAATCATGGATGCCGAGAAAAGCACGAAAAACAGCATGTGTTTTCAACCGGCATCGGGCAGTTATTCTTATGTTATAATTTTTTTTCGCGATCCTCTTAAAAATGTTTTGTGGCGAAATCATAGAATCATGGTAGTATAGGTAACAAATGTGTTATTTAAAAACACTAGCCAACCAAGGAGTTAACATTGTGTGTGATCTCCTTGATGAAAACGGTGTTTTTCTGAGTTTGGATAGCTTTAAGTGGAAATTTCATATTAGGACCATTTTTTTAGAATACGGTGGTGTCGTAAAGGCCGTCACAAATTATTGTCGTAATATATTTATTAAAATTAACTGTAATATCCTTTTTCCATTCATTCCGTTTAATTTTTAGACATTGTTGGTGGATAAAAACAGGCTCCTCCCGTTTGTTTCAGAGTTTTACGTATGTGGAAAAGGTTCCTAATAAATATATTGATAAATGGGAAAGTAAGTTGGGAGTTTATTTTCCTGCGGCCAAATGGTCTGTGTTTTGTAGTATGCCATTTACAATTACCTTTGATATAAAATTAAGATGTTCCAATATATATTAGTTCATAGAATCTTAGGTGTCAATTTGTTTTTAGTGAAGATTGGGAAAGGAGATAATGAATTGTGTTCTTTTTGTCAGAAGGAGATTGAAACGTTAATCCACTTATTCTGTACTTGCGAGATTTTATAATTGTTTTGAACACAAATTAGTGAATGGATCAAGGATACAGTTAATGTGGATGTGTCTATAGATTATGGAACTATTCTATTTGGTATACTTAACAAAAACTGGAGTGCACTTAATCTGATTTGTCTTCTTTGCTGTTATCACATATATAAAATAAAGATGAATGGTAATAAACCATCTTTTATATTGTATAAGAAAGAGTTAAAACGATATTTCAACCTTGAAAAATATATATTTATTAATCTTAGGGGAATCTTATCAAATTCAATGTAAAATAGGACTCCCTTTCACTTCTATGTACGGATTAATTTATCTTCTGTAACGACAACTGGAGATTGCTTTAATGAATACAATTCCTCCCAAGAAATTATTTTATGTACGCTTGAATGTACGCTTGAATGCGTACATTCCAAAACGGAATTTGAATGCTTTTCTTACAAACTTGATCTACATAGGCCTAGAACCTAAATATGTGATTTTTTAAACAAAATCAAAAAGGCATTTTACAAGTAAGATTGAATTTGCTTCAGGTCGAAGTAAATTCAATATTGAGTGTTGCCCTTCACCGCGACAAATTTGTTCAACATTGTATACTCAGTTTCGTCCTGAGAGATTATTATGAGCAAAAACAAACTCACCCCAGTTTATGCAGTGTTTATATTATAATATTATACGTCGGCGAAGAGGAGAATTATAATGTTTTTTCCCGATTTTCTCATTTTACATGAAAAAACACATCACCACAATTTATAACGGTTGAAATGAACCACGACGTTGTATCAAAATGATACTTTCGAAACCATCATCCGAATAATGAGACTATACGCGCGTATACACGGTTGCGTTCTAATGTTTCAAAGAAAACAAAGAAAAACAAAACTATACACGTATACAATTAAACCGAGACCAACTACGGCATTTGGAAGGCCTGATTAAAAGAATCTGCAAAAAAACATCTGATTCATTAGCATGGTTTGTGGATCAACTTCAATTGAAACCAAACATTGATGACAATAACATTGGAGAAAATGCAGTATAAAAACATACTGTATTAGTATTATGGAAAGTATGTCACGTCAAATTCGCTTTGCATTCTCACAGTCGTACCAAGTTCTGACCTATATCATTTGGTTCAGTTTTCTTAGCAAATTCTAGTTATTCGTAATGTAATCTTTATTTTCTCCAAATTGCAAAATCATACGTGGTCTAGTTAGCCAGTTAAGCCAATTCAGCTAATTAAAAATGTTGGCTTATCTCTGCAAAATGCAAAATTATCGTTTCACAAACTGACGGATCGAGATAGGTTACTTAGTGAAATGCGTAAACAAAGCTATCGTGTTTCCATGAAGTGACCTATCCAGTCTGGTACTTGAACTTATGCAGTCCCTGTAACGTTCATTTGAAGTTGAGGTACTCGGGACCAGTCTTTAGTGTTGTCAGAAACATTAGCGGCATGTACATGTCGTTTGGTGGCTGAACAAAGCAAGTTTATAATATATAGGAATAAAAGCAATGGTCAGGAATACAAATACACATTTACAATGAGTTTATGAGCACCCTATAACAATTATGTATGGGAAATTAATTTTTCTAATTACCTTCTGCTATTGTAACGTTTTACTTTGTAAGAGATAATTAATCTGTAATTACAATAACGTAAAGGGGATCGTATACATTTGGTAATTAGAACCCACTGTTTGTTTCAATCCTATATAGTTATAGATATACCATAAAACTGACCTGTACAAATTTCATTTCAAAAGGTGGTAGCGATTTTGAGATATTGCCGAAAATCTGGAGCGGTTATGTCCACGCAGGAAAAATAATCTGCATTGGAATACACAATCTGAGAAACGCATGCAGTAACGCTTCTCAAATTCAAATTTTTGGGGATAAAAAGTGATATCTTTTTCCATAACCGCAGTACTTCGAAGTGAACAGTTTAAAAAAATGCACAATCCAAAGCTGCTGTACTTCTTACCAAGTAAGTTTTTATTGCCATTAATTGTTGGAGTGATTACCAAACGTATACGATCCCTTTAATATAACAAAACCAACAGATTACAACTAAGCTTCATTTGACTTCAAGTGAAAAGGTCCCCGCGCTCCCTCATAGGTCACAATCAACCACGGAGAAATCAATTTTGTTTCGTTTCACTAAGTGAACTATCTCGATAGGTCGCTTTCCGCGCTCCTGAAATATGAAAATTTTATTTTCACGAAGCGACTTATGATTTTGCCGTACTGATGATATTTTGCCTTAACAACAGTTTAATGTCATAATTAGACTATCTAACTATATTACATATAACATCTGAGTCAATGCAGCTTGGTGTTGTGGGGTAAGCGGTGGATCTAACAATTTAAATTTTAATAGGTTTAATTTCAAACGCGTTTTTCTCGAAATGACAAACACTGAGATGGTTCAGATCGTAGTACGATCGACGAAGTATGAACCGTCTTAAAGCAGTATCCGATGCCGCACTGAAATCACCACTATCGCGCGCTCACCCGTTCTCGGTTTGGACATAGCAGGGGATCGCCCGGGGGCGTTTTTTTTCAAACGACATCGCCATAGAACTGGTTTTTAGCGCATCTGATTGGCTATCTGTTACGTCATTGTAGTAAATTTATTGACCCTAGGACTCTGGGTTGTATTGACCCTAGGACTCTCAATTTATTGACCCTAACCCTAACCCTAACCCTTTTTGACCCTAGGACTCTGGACCTTTTTACCCTATTACACGTCATGCAATGCGACACATGGATGAATGGATGACGTAGATGTTAAACAATCAATCAGATGCGCTAAAAACCAGTTCAATGGCGATGTCGTTTTGAGAGAAAAAAAATTGGGACCAATTCGTTGATTCCTTCTATCCTATAGATTGATGACATAAAGCAATGTACCTGCATTTCGAAAATTGCTTGGTATTCTACTTATATTTTTTTAAAGGAAAAATCTGCGATGGTCCTATAATCAAATTTCTTTTTCATGTGCCAAATTTCAGGCTTGTATTATCAAATAAACAATTCTATCTTATTTTTGCATTAATCTGGGGAGGGGGAGGGGGGGGGGGGGGGGGTGAATAATTTTTCTGAAGAACAGCGATTGTGAGGTGTTAGTGTTTCCGTTTCCTATACAGAAACGTAAGACTGAATAAATACAACGCAATACTTTGTGTTGAGGACCGTAACCTTAAAATGTAATTGCCTATCGCTCTAAACTTTAGATCTTATGTTACAGACTTGTCTTGGCTATCTCATAGCCAAATTTCAACAAATTCGGCAATCAATTGGGTGCAAAATTACTGATTGAAGAACACAACATGTGTAATATAACGTGTTATAATAAGAATTGCCTTATAACAAAGATAATAAGGCAACATACAAGTTTCGTCTATTTTGTTAGTGTAATGAATTAGATGATTAAATATCACAAAATTAAATTCTAGAAAGAAATTATTTTATTTTATTTTTTACATTAGTTACATTGATTATTGATTGTATGTGCTTACCACTTCCACTCGCCCGATTTTCGGTAGCGGAAGGTGATGTAGGCCTCGAAGTACAGCAGGCCGTTAATGGCCACCAGCAGCCACCACCTGGGGTCTTCCTTGACCGTCGCCACCCGCCAGACGGAGATGATCGACGACACGGAGAACAGGACCCGCACGAACACCCCTTGCGCCATGGCGAAGATGCGACCCACGGAGTATCTCTCCTCCGTCCTTCCCTTGCCTTGCCCCTTCCCGTTATCCATGGCATTTTTTTTCTCTTCCATTCTGCTGAACACGATGTTTTTTTTCTGTTTTTTTTCTTCTCTCCTCTCTCCTCGCTGTAGTCCTCTTAATAACTTTTAAAGATGCTATTCTTCACACCCCGACGGGTAAAGTTAATTGATGTGGGTGACTGCAAATTACTTGTATCGCGGAAGCGACACTTTGATAAAATTAACGTTTAGCGAACCATCGAAAAAGGGTTTTAAAAAGGTCCAGAGATTCCTTTCTTTAAAATCCTTTTTTAAAGAAAAGAATGCTATAAGCAAAACACACAATCTTTTGTTTTTTCTTCAAGGTTTCTGTTACTGATTACAAGCGATGTAAACTTCTAGCCGTTCTGGAATGTCACTTTCAGCGTAAAGTCACAGTAGGATGATCTTGTTAAGCCTGCTCATCGCCCACGACTGATGAACAAAACATCCAAACTGTTGAATCCTTGTCCACGCCTTCTCCCTCCGGCGGAGCGCGGTGAGCACGCAGCCACGATCGACTCACGAAAAACAAATATTAATCCACTTTAGGGAACTTGAAGGAAAAAAAACCCGTTGGGCTCGTCTCGCTATATAAGCCCGTCACGCGAGATGGTCCGCACACGTTATCCTTCCACTCTGCAAACGGTACAAGTGAGACGTTGGTCCAGCGATAACGGCAAATTAACTACGAATGATTCGTGCTAGGCGTGCGTCGCGTCGGTGGTATCCGTGGCTACTGTGAAGTGCGCCACACGCAACGTGGAAAGCTGCAAGCTAGACTTGAATGATGCCCAACACGTGCCGTTAAATCTCGCAATAATTCTCAACGCCTTAGTGTTTCTTCAGCCTGGGGCTTTTAAAAGGAAAGAAAGAGCTTACACAAGGTCCAAGATAAGGTTTCGTTTTACTGATGATAGATGAAGTCGCAACAAAACGGCTTCCGTTATTTATACTAAGTCAAACGTCACACGTGTTCATACTTTATACATGATTCGAGGTGAGACTTAATTGCAACGGCTGTTCACGAACTACATGCTAAACAAAATGTGATAATAATCTAGAGTAAAAACTTGTTTTATTACTTTTGGGGGCGTCAGCCTATGTTAGCGAACGAACAATAATACTTAGAAAAACAAAACTATTTCCACAAATACATGGATATTTAGACGATTACAAATAAATACAAGAATATTGACACAAATAAAGGTATAGGCCTTCAAGAACATTTTAACCCAACGCATTTAAATATCCCATGCGGTGCAGAAACGGTGATAAATTTAACGTCATTTACACCATCTGGTGTTAACTTTTACTATGTGGATAAAACATAATTATGAAACGCTCTTTACGCATTGTGCACTCCAAACTTGCAATTTGCAGTTCGTTATATTTGATGCATTGTTTGGTTAATTCGATCGGGCTCGCTTGCGAAGGTAGACTGGCTGCATGTCTCCTGTCTTCTATATGATTATGAAGGACAATACGACCAAAAATCGGCATTTGCCATTACAATGTAAACCTTCACGTTATTGTGAAGCAACAATTCGACTCTTCTTACAAATAAAAACAGGAAATAAACCTTAACAGAGACGCTTTCACTCTGCCACATTATCTAGCTTCATAATTATGAACAATTGAATACAAACAACAAATAATTGCATGAAAAGTATAATATGTTCTGAATTTCTTTCGTTTGTGTTGGTCATTGTGTTCCTGGGATCTCAGGAATTATGTTTAGATATATAGGGAGATGTGTTAGGCAACAATAGTCTGTAGCGTGTATAGAGAGACAAGATACCAGTCTGCCGCTTATCGCGATAAGTATACAATTTACCTTTTGTTTCATTTAATCAAATTTTCAATACAATTTATATTACACAACATAACGTGTATCGTATACATTGAATGAAAACGACGGGGAAAGCGTATGTGTACTCTGCTGCCGTGTCCAATATAAACGACCGGGTGTTTTGGTTGTTTTCTCGGGAACGGCAAGACATTACGTTGTATCATTTTAACCAGATATTTGAAATAGGATAAGTAAGCAATCCAAAACATAACATTTTCCTGGATTTCAGGACCTATCATCTCTCCTAGATATCTGAAAATAATTCCTGAGATTTCAGAAACACAATGACCATGCGGGAAGGGAGGGGGGGGGGGGGGACGCCACTGGTCTCTTTACCCTTCAAAAGAACTCCGATTCATGACAGCAATTTTTTTTTTTACATTTTCCAAAAATTATTTTTAATTATTATTTCCTGAATTTTTTTCTATAGGCCTACACATTTAAATGTATATCTCACTACATATCTAACAACAAAAACCTCATGACCAGAGACTAATGGTTTCTAACTAGCGAGGTTAAATAAATTACTAGGTTTATATTGGAGGTGGATTTGAAGGAACATTTTGAAGAAAATTCTATTTTGGCCCAAGTCATCTCTTCATGAGGCTATCCACCTTTGTTAAATGGCATATGTGCTGAATTGAACATATTCATGCTGCTTATACACCGTTAGTATAATGGCCTAAGTCAAGCGTGTGACTTAGGCTGTTTATCCCAAAACCTTTCTGTTTAAAATAAGCACGAAATATCATTTATTCTATATTTGGTTCAGTTTTCTCGGTTTTTCTCAAATCTTGGAAATATGACTTATAGGCCATTATTTTAAGAAGGTGACGGCATAATAAGGCATAATTCTCACAAATATTTCGTCTATATGTCCCACTATATGAAGTATGATTACTTGTGGTCCATACACCGCCAAACAAGGCTTGCCACCTGGCCAGAACAAACATGAAAACCGTCGCTGAAGACCCATCTCTTGTTCAATTCACGCGATCTTGAGTCACCACACAAACCCTTCAATCGCTCTTTCCTGACCGTCTTTCAAGACGATGAGTGTGTATCAATGGCGGGTGACGACGGCCAATTGGGGCGGTGATTGATATAGGGGCATGATTGCGAACGCTGGCTTCGTAAAAAAATGCTCCGACCCATAGACAAGGAATTAATCAAGATCATAATTTTGCTGGATCCGCGATATTAATCTGGAGTTGGGGGTGATGCATCATTCATCGGGCTTTCATACGCGGGTGAGCAACTTGATAGTAGGTATGAAGCGAATGCGGCACGGACGGCCCCCCCCCCCCCCCCCCCCCCCCCCCCCCCCCCCCCCCCCCCCCCCCTCTCTCTCTCTCTCCCGCTTTATTGACTGGGCACCGGCTAACCGTTTTGGCGGTTTGTGTGTTCCGGCCCATATTCTTCGCTGTCGCTCGGGGGATGATGAATATTGCTTCCATTGAAGGTGGCGGGCGAAATTGATGGGACAATTGCTCACTTTGGGAGTCAGGACTCTATACCCAAAGGGACCATCTTTTACATTGATGCCATAATAGCTGCCATATTACCTGCCATAAAAAGAGGTGGCTCGCTAGCTATATATATACTCATTATAAAAAGCTCTTTATTGGCAAATATTAGCAGTCTACATCTTCTTTATTCTTTGTTAGCATTTCAACCGATCATTTTAGACGCCCAATGTACACTCAGTGGGGTTGTGGAGTGTCACATATAACATTAAGTTAATATTTCTTCTTTTTAAAATTATAAATGAAGGAGCAGTTATAAGCTGCTAAAACGATGCACTTGAAAGACAATTTACTTCTGCCAACACTCTAAGTTTTGTACATAATTCCTGAACGTGTACGTACGACTCATGAATTGTAACTTATACCTGCGACTTATTTCGTACGTACGACTTATGAATTGTAACTCGTACACTCTAAAAAAAAATTGCCCAATATTGGGTAAAATTACTACCTTTTTGAGAGTAAAAAGGGAACATGGTCGTCCACTTGTGTAAACGGTTTACACAACAGCTAGAGTGTACAAAAGTACTAATTTAGGCGTAAAGTTTTACCCATTATTGTGTTACATATTTGCACAACAAAGTTGTGTAAGAAGTTTACCCATGTGACGACCATGTTCCCTTTTTACTCATTACTTGTGTAAACTGTACCCAACCCTGATTTTACCCATGTGTTGTGTCATTTTCTTACCCAGATATTGGGTTTTAATTCCTACCCCTTACTGTTGTGTTATTAATTTACCCATGACTTGGGTTGTTTTTAATCACCTATTGTGCACCTTTGTTTTGTGACCTTTGATGTTTATTCAACTTTGGCCTGTGTAATTTTAATTACCCGAGACAGCATTCACGGGGCTTGACAAGCTAGAGATTTTAATAACCGATTCATAGTTTTGAAAGTCAGTGAAAACGAGTGAAATATTTCCCCAAATAGCCTAATGGTGTCAATGCATGAGGATTACCATCAGGAACTTGGATTAAATTTCCCAATTTGATGAAGCTGTAGGGTTTGCTTTTAATAGGAAAGGGGCGTTACCATTTCCATCGTTATTCAAATCATTTAAAATCGTTCAAATTTCGGTCACTTGCTGAGAACGAAGTGGCTATCGTTACGGCAGTTGACGATCTGATTCCCCGGCTTATACCCAGCCTAACATTGACAACACCCTGGACCTTTTACTCTTGTCACCCGACTAAATAGTCTGGTTCCAAGATTGAAAGGCCCAGAGTATTGTCAATGTGAGGTCGGGCAAGTCGGGAATCGGATCGTAAACTGCCGTAACGACAGCCACCGCGATACGTGCAATATACAGGGTATAGTACGTACACACACGTGCAATTAAACGCAGCGTGACGTTCATTTTGCAAATAATGCATAAATAATAAGTGTGTCACTTTTTCAAACCCCCTGATTTGTATGCTCCTACACCAGCATCACATAAACAAACACCACGGAAATTTATTTCACTGACTTGCCCTGAAATCTACGAATACGGCTTCAAAATCCCAGAACTTGTCGAGGTCTCCCAAACGGCAGCCATCTTGTAGATAAATGACACGCGTACACAATGTTGGGTAAACGTTGCCACGTGCATCAGTTTACCCTTCACACAGTGGTAACATTTTACTAATGTTTGGTAATATTGATCTTTTCAAAGTGTACATGACAGATTTATGACACAGCTGTGGGGTAAACACAGTTTCTTAAACCTTTCACGTGTGTAATAATATTTTGATTTGAACTCTTCGCCTGTGTAACTGGAACTTGTAGCCAACGTTGGGTACTATTTTACCCATTTGGTGTGTGTTAGATATGACACAAGTAGAAGGTACAATCGAAAATTTAGTTTTGCTCAATATTGTGCAAAAATGACACAATTTTAGTACCCAACGGTTTTACACAACAATAATTTACACTTATTGTTTAGAGTGTACGTACGACTTATACCTAGTATACGTGCGACTCATCTGCCGTACGTACACCACAATAAGTCGCACGTACGGCATAAAGGTCGTACGTATACGAGTAAGCTGAAGTGAAAACTAATGTTTGTTTCCACAATGTCCCTAATACCGTTTCGTTGCTTCGTACTTAGTTAGCAGACAAGAAGACAATAACAACAAATGAACGCTGTTCGAAGTTGTATGTGTCCACTTTTAAACCGCTATGGTAGCAGACAAGCAAACAACTAGCCAATTTTCTTTTTTTTTCTTTTTAAAACATTAAATCTGCTTTTGTCTATATTTCCTATACGGGAATGCAGATGTATACTTTTGAACCCCCACACGCTTGGCTTAAAAAGAACAAAGCTTAAAACCTAAAGTTAAACATCCAAACCTCAACTGAAATGTACCTGTCCTAAAGGGATTGAAAAACAAACTCAATTGTCGATACGAAAAATAATGAGATTGCTCTCAAATCAATCCTCTGCCATTTGATTGACCAAAAAGGGATCATGCTCAATACCATATTAATGATGACAATTTCCAAAGCAACCACATCATCCAATTAAAAAGCCACAACGACAACATAGCCAAGGACAGAAAACACGATAGTCCCATTAGAAGCTAATTAGCTCCTATACCTATAGGCCCATCTGCCTGGAATTGGCGCCCGCCCAACCTTCATACCAGACAATACGGTTATGATTGGAGATGCATGTATATAGAAAAAATACATTTTTGTTTGTTTATCCCAACCAAATACACTTTATATCCCACTTATTGAGGGTGGGTCTTATTAATACAAAACTAGCAAATGCTTGGAGGTACAAGCAAAAGGGAAAAGCATTTACTTGGTAGTAAAAACATTAAGACAAAGTAAATGCTTAATTCCGTGTGAATAAAATCACATTTGCCCCCATACTACATGTACCGTGGACATTCCTTTAATTGTGTTAATGTATTTAAACAAATAAGGCCAAATTCATAAACGATGATTTTCCCTTGATCACGGTTAACTAGGCTAAACTGTGTATAAACAGGTGATGATCGAGTGTACAAATCTAGGCCCGAATTCATAAAGAGTGCTTAGATCAGCTGCTGTTTATCAAACGTACATGGTTAGTGACATGTGTCTAAGTAACAACAGAAATTGTAATCGTCCCAAGGGGCTTGTTTATCTAGTGTACACGTTACAATTTTTCTGTTGGCTTGCTTGTGGGACGGACGTATGGCCATGGACCTGCTGCGTATCATTGAAATAGCACAGGAAGAACTGTTTCTCTAACTTTTAAACACTCAATGAGAGTATGGGACCCTTTTTCTGGTCATGAGTAAAATTATCAGTGCGTTTTTTCGACATGGCGACCCTCTCACTACTGTCAACTGAGCTGATCAGCAGAGCACAGCGATATGCGTGTTTTCGAAGATAGATATGCCCTTTTATTCAACATATTACGTAATCCGCTGTGAATATATTGATGTTTACGGCTAGACCACTAAAAATTGGCTAAGCAGGAACTTGTACACGGCTGGATAAACAGCCGATTATTCTCTTACTGAATTGCGATGATCACAGGAGTTTATCCACACGCGCACTTCTCTGTTTTAGCCACCGTACATTATGCCCCTATTCCACACAGACCACGAATCCCACGAACTGCCACTAATTGATACATTTTAGGATTCGTAGTTGAATCGTAATCAGTTCGTGAAGTTCTTAACTGATTCGTATTTATCCGTAGTCAGTTCTTTCAATTCTTGAGCGATCTGGAATTCGTGGCAAAAGTTTTGAGCCGTTCAACATTTTGGCCAAGAACTCCCGATTCAAACAAATCGTAGTTAATTCGTAACAAATTCGTAGTGCATACTTAGGCATCGTACCTGAATCGTAATAGATTCGTAGGCATTCGTAGGTATTCTTAACTCATTCGGGGATTCGTTAATTCGTGGCTTGACCACGAATCGGCTACGAATCTGTCACGAATCCCACAAATACACACCGAAGCAGGTACGTTGAACATCCATTTTGGAACTGATGCCCAAGCAGGGATGAGGGCCTTTTTATACCTATCTTGAGGACAAATTCCACAAATTGTCAAGAATAGTCACGAATTCAATTTTAATCGTACCTGATTCGTAGATGCATTCGGCATATTCTTAACTGATTCGTAACTGATTCCTTACGTTCGTGCAGTATTCGTAATCTATTCTTGTAAATCGTAGTGAATTCTTGACAATATTTGAGCGATTCGAGCCAAATCCCACGAATATTCGTAACTCTATCGTACCTGTATCGTAACAGAATCTTAGAGCGTCACGATTTGGACAACAAATGTTCAATATTCCACGAATTCTTACGAATCCTACAATTTATCAATTCGTGGCAGTTCGTGGGATTCGTGGTCTGTGTGGAATAGGGGCAAAATAATCCGGTGATCATCACCGTTTATGAATTTGGCCCAATTATTTTAGGGCATTGTTTTTAATCAAATGTACGGAAACTCGATCGTAGTGTGAGTTTCATACACGTTGTTAACAGAACCATCTCCAAACCCTATCAGCATAATTATGTGTGACGTCATTTCAAGCAGAATTATGAACAAAGCTACTGATTGGTTGATAAATGTCAGCTGACCCTGCTTCTCTAGATTCATCCACTGATATTTATATATCGAAGCACGATTGGAGTCACACTATGTTGATCCATGAGCCAGGGGCTAACATATTGGTAAAACCATCTCAATGGACTAATCGCCATTATGATTTTTTCTTTGCCACATGTGTATATTTGTCAGAGAAGTATGATAGACTTTTGTAAGAGGTAGCTTAATGTGGAATTTGGGGCATTTTCTATGACGTCACTGATGGAGACTCTGTATTGAGGACATGCCTAATATGTCATTGCATGCATAAACTCAATAAACTGCTCACTTTGAATTTTGAAAAACTGCACTCGAAGACTCCTGACCCATTTGTGTTATTTTAATAAAGTTCATTGCAGGCCGGGGCAGATATAAGTAAAGAAAGGTGTGGGTTTTTTTTTGTGTTTTTTTTTCGGGGGGGGGGGGGGGGGGGTGGGAGGGGGGAGGGGGTTGTAGAATGGTTGTTTTCATGTACTATAATTGGCAGGTTTTATTTTTAAGAAACTGTAACTATTAGATCGTATGACAGAGATACCTACACAAAAGGACTCACATTATCTGATATATAAAAAAGTGCGCACTTATTTCAATAAAATTACTGTGAGTACATAATTCACAGCAGAGAAAATGTGAGTTTTCATAAAAAAATGAAATTAAGTAATTGTTGGTCTTCTCAATAAATAAAATATGATCCATTTAGGTAATCGGACTTTGGTTTGGCTACGCTCCATGTATTTTCTGCTTTTGTCACACACAAAATGCACACCTTCTGATAAACACGTGATTTGGTGATAAGTTGTTCCCTCGCCTCGTAGACCTCCTCTGCTCTGTACTACAACCTGCTAAACCATAATTACTCTCAAATTCTTCTTAGTGTAAAAGTACTTCTACCATTCCTATGATAATGTATGACAGGGACAGATGTATCTGACGATGAAACCTACAGAATAGGCTCAAAGGCATGGGTTTTGCAGCATTAAGCAGTGTGACACATGAAGACAAAATATGTGACATGGCATGTCAAAACCAGGCGGAATTGGGCAGAGTTACGAATGGAAAAACAGCTGCAAAATGATGTGGGGTGATTTTCAGTGATTTGGGGATTTTACATTTTTTTGTGGTGCTATTTATTTTTCAACTGTTCTGTACAAGTTTCAAATAAAAATTTCATTGACAAAGCATTACTTTAGAGGTCTATTTCTCATTTTTAACATTTCAGACAATGTGATTTCAAAATTGTAGATTTTTACTTTGGAATATCCAATAAAAAAACACAAGGTGGAATTTAAACGAGAAAGGGGTACATTTTACTAATATTGCAGAAACTCAAAATTTACTTTTCGCCCAAAAGTGCCTGATTTTGACATACCGCGTCACACATTAACGTACGAGTTCTGCATTGCTGTCTCCTGCCGAGCAAAATAATACAAGTATGTGTTTTGGTCACACCTTTGGATTGGGAAATTGTCCGAGTCATGCGAGGTTTTTGTTATGGTGAAAGGAATTCGGGCTTATATTCTTCCTTATCATTTTCCGTTTGTGCAAACAAATGCTGGCCAGCTGAAGAGTAACCCCGAAAAATTTAGGAAAAAAGTGAAATCTTCCCCATAGTCATAAGCTACCGTTTTAGAAGGTCTAACATATTTGTATGTAATTTTTTATATTTTTCTCAATTGCTAAAAACATATTATAATTATTCCCTCAAAATGGTACCGACAATTTAGCTGGCTCATGGACTTATGTGTGACGCGTCGTGAAATCCATTTCACGCTGAACACATCGTACGTGCGACGCGTCGTAGGTGAATCTATAGCACAAAACAGTGACTGCTGTATGTACCTATTCAACGTACAGTAATTAGCTGTTTGTATTCAGTAAAGAGTCGTCAATTATCTTCTCGAAAAGGTTAAAAAATGTAAATCAAAATGGCTGACATTTGATGCAGTTTTAACGAAAAACAAGCTTGCTGTGGACCTCTAGCTAATTTAAAATTCCAAGTGCACCATTTAAGGTTTATTCATATTACTACGATGAATGTTTCATTTACAACTTCCCACACATTGTCTGAGTATTCTAGTCTCGTTTATTTCATTTTTATGGCGTAAAACTGGCTATTAACGCATCTTATTTTACGACGACCTAAAGACACATCGTAACTTACGAAGCGTTTCATACCGTTGTTAAAGGATCCTAGAAATGTGGTTTTTATTAGTTTAAATGAAAGATTATAACTAATTGAGTGATTTTCAGTTTATAAAAGTTTTATTTGGGGGTAATTAATATGAGGAAAAACAAATAATAAAGTGCTTTGGGGGACCGGCCCCGCCCCTAGAATGGTAGCTTATTAACATGTACAATTTGCATAATTGTGACGTATGTTCGGGAAGACTTCGACGTCGCGACCAGCGTGCCCGTGCATGCATGCATCGTGTGCCACGCGTATCGATGCAAAATCATTCAGTCGATGGTTGACTCAAGTTATTGTCAAAGGAATTGTTCCGAGTTTTCTTATTTAAAAGAAGAATGCCAGCCAGATGTGTTGCTGCAGGTTCAGATGTAGGACCTGATGATACTGCGGATATTTCGTCCGATTCTGTGGATATGCGCTCCCCGGCCCCGAACTGTCGTCTTCACTCGCCATGTCTGAACAAAATCTGCTGCGTGCGTAACTGCGTGCATGGCATCTCGCATGTACATGTACAGCGCACTGACCTCAACACCTGGACAGATCATTGTCCATATTCTGCTGTGCTAACACTTGAAGTCGGCGCGAACTGGAAGTGCAACATGGCGTCACTGCTGTGAGCCAATGAAATGTCCAGTTGTAGAGGTCAGTGGATTTACCAACCAACTGAACTCTACACCTGGACATTTCATTGGCTCACAGCAGTGACGCCATGTTGCACTTCTCTGCATGCCGACTTCAAAATGAAACAATGGATGATCTGTCCATGTATAGAGGTCAGTGGTACAGCGTGTACAATGTACATTGTACGTGCATTTACGTACGCGGATTGCATGCTGCACGCACGCCGTGAAGCGGCATCGTACGGGGCTTA
Source organism: Crossaster papposus (assembly GCA_037893245.1). Lineage (NCBI taxonomy): Eukaryota > Metazoa > Echinodermata > Asteroidea > Velatida > Solasteridae > Crossaster > Crossaster papposus. The sequence continues at coordinate 1,566,039 of JBAIAA010000051.1, read as the reverse complement.
GTGTCCAGACGTATTGTCAGGTACCAGACTATAATTTTGTTTCTTTTGGGGGGTTGCCGAATGTTCGTCACGAACAGCGCCACCATTTGTCAGTGTTTGAACATGTGAATGAGGGGGCCAATTACATTTACGGTGATTAACCCTAATTAATGTCATTTATACCATTTTATCACCCCTGGTCTTGTTACTTACACACTGTTGCGGTCAGAGATTTACATATATTAGGCCTTCTTAACTTATTTGATCTGTATTTAATAAGCTTAAGATTATGCACAGCTTGAGCCTGCAGTCCACCTGGGATTAACATACTTTTCGGTACACATTTGGCTTAACATATTTGTTGTACTTAGTGGTCTTAATCCCTGTATAATGTATTGTATTTTGGAGTCTGACGAGCATATAAGGCCGGGTTCGACTCCCTTTTTTGACACACACTAAACTACCACCACGGGGTCAGCCGGAGGCTTCGTCCACTTCTCCTTCGTTGCTGTTTGATGTGTCACCCCGCCGTTTTGGACGCCAAAACCAAAACCTTTCGCCAGTCAAGTCGAGTCAAGTCAAGTCAAGTCAAGTCAAGTCAAGACAAGACGATGCCAAGTCAGTCAGGCTTCCCTCGCTAGCACTGTCTAGTGGTCTTCTTCGATGGTCTGTGTTGCTCGGACCATGCCCTTACCGGTGTTCTCCGAGGCTCCGTAGATGGTTTGGGCCAGACCGGCTCACTGCACTCCGTAGATGGCTTGGGCCAGACCGGCTCACTGCACTCCGTAGATGGCTTGGGCCAGACTAGCTCATTGCACTCCGTACACCAGCGGGACTGTCGTATCCATAGACGTTCGTCCCCGGACTTCTGGCCACGCCCACACAAAACCCGACCCGGCTCGTCATTAAACTGGTATCGAGTTTTATAATTGTATTAAATAATTCAATTGTAATAACCTGGGTATAATTTATATTGTAATTATTAAATTCATTGTTCAAATCTAATTGCTGGTTTTCACTTTTGTTGTTTATTACTTTGTTTCTGCCGTGCCCTAGCTCAGTTTGTTTTAATTGATATGGCGCACGTAACAGAATTGGGGGCTTGTCCGGGAAATGAACAAAATTCAGCCCAAAGCCGATACAAAATTTGTTAATTTCATCTAAAACTTATCCAGCAATTAGATTTTCATCATGGCTAAGTTTGACATTCATGAGTTCATGGAAAGTCCATCAGAGGACATGGTGTTTAGTCTAAAACGTCCCGAGTTGTTTGAACTAGCCAAGCACTACAAAATTTCGGTATTAGCCAGTATGAAGAAGGCAGACCTAAGGGCCGTTATTATTGAACATCTTGTTGATGAAGAAATTCTAGATGAATCCGCAGCTAGTCATTCTGAAAACGGTGATAAAGCCGAAGTTGCTATTAAATTGAAACAGTTAGAGGTTGAAAAACTTAAACTTGAAATTCAATTGGCTGAACTAAAACAGTCGGGTGACCACGTCGCACCCGCTAAAAAGTTTGACCCAACCAAATACATTAGGTTAGTGCCTCCATTTCAGGAAAAAGAAGTGGACAAATACTTTCTTCATTTTGAGAAGGTTGCCGACAGGTTAGAATGGCCTAAAGAAATGCGCACTTTGCTTTTACAGAGTGTATTGGTTGGAAAAGCTCAAGAAGTTTATTCAACTTTGCCATTAGATCAATGTACTGATTATGATGTAGTTAAAGCTGCTATTTTAAAGGCATACGAGCTTGTTCCAGAGGCCTACCGGCAACAATTCCGCGATAGAAAGAAACTAGAGCAGGAAACATACGTTGAGTTTGCAAATGACAAAAAGATAAAGTTTGACCGTTGGTGTAGATCTCGAGAAATTGAGCAGGATTACAAAAAGTTGAGACAACTTGTACTTCTTGAAGACTTTAAGAATAGTATGCCTTATGCTGTTAAGGTCCATTTAGAGGAGCAACGTGTTATAGAATTGGATAAGGCAGCTGTTTTGGCTGATGACTTTGTTTTGACCCACAAAACATATTTTTTGAAGGGGAATGGTGCGAGTTTTCACAAGAACAATGCACGGAATTCTCAGAGTCACAAGTCGTATTACAATACCGGACTAAAGCCGACAGATCAGAGGTTGAAAGAGTCTAGGTCCGCCAAGGATTTTAGTAACACTAGGGCTACTTTTGACTCCAGTAAGATCATTGTGTGTGCATACTGTAAGAAGAAAGGCCATACTAAGTCTAACTGCTTTCTTTTGCAACGACAAAATGCAGAGAATACAAGCTCTAAACCTGTCGCATTTACCAGTAAAACACGTGTACGCTTGAGTAACAAGTTTAATAAAACAGGGTCTCTGTCTGACATTAGAGAGGAATTTTTACCCTTTGTAACTAAAGGATTAGTGTCGCTCGATGAGCATTCGGATTCGCCTACTTACCCAGTAACTATTCTGAGGGATACAGCATCCAATCAGTCTTTGTTGTTACAAGGAGAAATCCCTTTGGCCGAGGGTTCTTCGTTAGATACCAGTGTGTGTATTACGGGTATAGGCAATGAATCTTTTGATGTACCTCTCCATCATGTATACCTGAAGTCAGATTTGGTTACAGGACCCATCACAGTGGGTATTGCTTCCACTTTGCCTGTAGGGCTTAAAGGTATAACGCTACTTTTAGGCAATGAAGTTGCTGGTTCGAAGGTAGTCGTTGAACCTTGTATGACTTGTTCACCTAGCTCTGAAAACAACACAACATTATTAGAGGAAGAATTTCCTGGGATTTTCCCCGCTTGTGTTACAACTAGGGCCATGAGTAAGGCTAAAAATGAACCTGTTCATACTGATGACGTAGACTTTGGTATTGCTGATAGCTTTATGGCTAGTCTACCTGATGAGACCTTTAGGGTTTCTGATAAAGAATCTTTGAATTCTATGGATGAGAAAAACACTAAACCGCTTCATAGCGAAGACTCGGCTTTGTTGAGCGAACTCGGTGTATATTCTGACATATTTTTGAGTAGGGAACAACTAATATCTGAGCAAAACAAGGACAAAACGCTAGCCAGTTTAATCCTAAAAGCACTTACAGAGGTAGAGGCACGTACTGTACCTGTATGCTTCTTTATGAAGTCGGGTGTACTTATGCGTAAATGGCGACCACCAGATGTGCCTGCTGACAATGAATGGAAAGTGTTGTATCAGATTGTAGTTCCTACAGCTTACCGCTTACACATATTGAATCTAGCTCATGATATCCCCATGGCCGGGCACCTGGGTGTCACTAAAACATGTGACCGAATATTACAGCATTTTTTCTGGCCTGGAATCCGACAGACTGTTGCAGAATACTGTCGCACATGCCACACATGTCAGATGGTAGGGAAACCTAACCAGAAACCCACTCGAGTTCCCTTGCAACCTATACCGGCTTTCGATGAGCCATTCAGTAAGGTTATAATAGATTGTGTTAGGCCTTTGCCTAAAACAAAGTCTGGCCATGAGTATATGTTGACAATTATGTGTGCCTCAACGCGGTACGCTGAAGCTATTCCGCTTCGATCCATTAAGGCCAAACCAGTCGGTGAAGCATTAAGGGGATTTTTCACTCGTTTTGGATTACCAAAAAAAGTACAAAGTGACCAAGGTACTAATTTCACTTCCAAGTTATTTCAGGAGCAATTGTATGCTTTAGGCATTACACAGATTACGTCAAGTGCGTATCACCCACAAAGTCAGGGTGCGCTTGAACGCTTTCATCAGACACTAAAGTCGATGATCCGTACTTACTGTATGGATCATCAACGAGACTGGGATGAAGGAATACCTTTGTTACTTTTTGCAGTAAGAGAAGTAGTACAAGAGTCATTAGGCTTCAGCCCTTTAGAACTAGTTTTTGGCCGTACTGTTAGGGGACCGTTGAAGCTAGTAAAGGAGAAATGGTTATCTGAACAAACGGATGAAAGTGTCCTCAGTTACGTAACTAAGTTAAAGGACCGTTTAAAAGGTGCATGTGAACTAGCTCAAACTAGTATGAAAAAGGCTCAGCAAGATATGAAAACTTGGTATGATAAGAAATCCAAAGATCGTACATTTAAGCCAGGTGATAAGGTCCTTGTATTATTGCCAGTCTCGGGTAAACCACTGAGTGCCCGTTATTGTGGACCGTACACAATTGAGTCTAGGGTTGGTAATTTGGATTATGTAATCTGTACTCCAGATAGGCGTAAATCAAAACGAGTGTGCCACATCAATATGTTGAAGCAATATCATGAACGTATAAATGACAAATCTGTGAAACCTGAAAAAACAGTATGTACTAGTTCAGAAAACAAGGAAGTAGAGAATACCACTGAAAATGTCGAGGGTGAAGATTTCACTGTGCCAGGAACTTTCCGGTTGAAAAACTCTGAGGTTCTTTCACATTTAGACGATAAGTTAAGTCACTTGACGTCAGACCAAAAGTCTGACGCATCACGGTTATTACGTGACTTTTCACATTTATTTCCTGACGTTCCCGGTAAAACAGATGTCATATCTCATGATATTGATGTAGGCGACGCTTCCCCTATCAAACAACATCCGTATAGGGTAGGACCAGTAAAACAGACACATTTGGACGAGGAGATTAATTACATGAAAGCAAATGGTATCATTGAAGAAAGTGAGAGTAATTGGTCGTCACCGTGTATTTTGGTACCCAAACCGGATTCCACCTATAGGTTTTGCACAGATTTCAGAAAAGTAAACTCGGTGACGAAATCTGATACTTTTCCGTTACCAAGGGTTGACGATTGTATTGATCATATCGGAAAAGCTAAATTCGTTAGCACATTTGATTTACTCAAGGGCTATTGGCAAGTCCCATTGACTCCTCGTGCAAAAGAAGTGTCTGCTTTTGTAACCCCTCGGGGATTGTATCAATACACAGTTCTTCCTTTTGGATTGAAAAACGCGCCTGCCTCATTTCAAAGATTAATGAATAATGTAATAAAGGGCATGTCAAACGTAGAAGTGTACATAGATGATATTGTGGTGTATAACGATAGTTGGACAGAGCACATGGAAAGTATCCGTGCTCTTTTTGATAGGTTAACGGAAGCTAAGTTAACGGTAAACTTGACAAAAAGTCAAATAGGTAAAGGAAAAGTTAAGTTCTTGGGTTATGTTATTGGTCACGGTCAAGTAGAACCGGTCAAAGCCAAAGTTGAAGCCGTGGTTAATTGTCCACAGCCGACAAGCAAGAAAGATGTCATGCGTTTTCTCGGCATGGCCGGGTACTATCGAAAGTTTTGTAAAAACTTTTCCGATGTTGTTGTTCCGCTGACAAATTTACTCAGCAAGAAAACAAAATTTATTTGGTCAAATGAGTGTAAGGAAGCATTCGAGTCAGTCAAAACTATGCTGGCAAAAGAGCCAATTTTGATGGCACCAGATTTTTGTAAACCGTTTAAGTTAGCAGTAGACGCAAGCGACGTCGGTGTTGGTTCTGTGTTAATGCAAGAAGATGAACAAAACATTGAACACCCTGTTTGCTATTTTTCGAAGAAACTGAACAAGCATCAGGTTAATTATTCAACCATAGAGAAAGAATGTCTCGCGTTGATATTATCATTGCAACATTTTGAAGTTTATTTATGTATAACAGTCAAGCCAACAGTAGTCTTCACTGACCATAATCCACTGAAGTTCATTGGTAGAATGAAAAACCATAACAGAAGGCGAATGAGATGGAGTTTGTTTCTCCAGGATTTTGATATTGAAATTCGTTCAGTGAAGGGTAAAGACAACGTAGTTGCCGACTGTCTATCTAGAAACATGTAAAGGAATAAATTCTACCAATAGTGCAAAGATTGTAATTATCTTGATTTTAACGGGTGACCATAAAAGTGTTTTGTATTGTATTAATAATTCATTTTTGATACACTTAAAAACCCACTCAAAAGAAAGTTCCTCATTTTATTTGAAACTTGTATTTAAGGGGGGAGGACTGTTGCGGTCAGAGATTTACATATATTAGGCCTTCTTAACTTATTTGATCTGTATTTAATAAGCTTAAGATTATGCACAGCTTGAGCCTGCAGTCCACCTGGGATTAACATACTTTTCGGTACACATTTGGCTTAACATATTTGTTGTACTTAGTGGTCTTAATCCCTGTATAATGTATTGTATTTTGGAGTCTGACGAGCATATAAGGCCGGGTTCGACTCCCTTTTTTGACACACACTAAACTACCACCACGGGGTCAGCCGGAGGCTTCGTCCACTTCTCCTTCGTTGCTGTTTGATGTGTCACCCCGCCGTTTTGGACGCCAAAACCAAAACCTTTCGTCGAGTCAAGTCGAGTCAAGTCAAGTCAAGTCAAGTCAAGTCAAGACAAGACGATGCCAAGTCAGTCAGGCTTCCCTCGCTAGCACTGTCTAGTGGTCTTCTTCGATGGTCTGTGTTGCTCGGACCATGCCCTTACCGGTGTTCTCCGAGGCTCCGTAGATGGTTTGGGCCAGACCGGCTCACTGCACTCCGTAGATGGCTTGGGCCAGACCGGCTCACTGCACTCCGTAGATGGCTTGGGCCAGACTAGCTCATTGCACTCCGTACACCAGCGGGACTGTCGTATCCATAGACGTTCGTCCCCGGACTTCTGGCCACGCCCACACAAAACCCGACCCGGCTCGTCATTAAACTGGTATCGAGTTTTATAATTGTATTAAATAATTCAATTGTAATAACCTGGGTATAATTTATATTGTAATTATTAAATTCATTGTTCAAATCTAATTGCTGGTTTTCACTTTTGTTGTTTATTACTTTGTTTCTGCCGTGCCCTAGCTCAGTTTGTTTTAATTGATATGGCGCACGTAACACACACCAAGGCACATTTTAAATTATTAAACAGCAATTCTCCTCGAAAGGTCTGCGTAGACCTTTAAGGTAGTTGCGATGTGTTCAACGCATCGCACGTTTCGTAAAATAGATCGTACGACGCGTCGCAAGATGCGACGCGTTACTCTTCGTAATGCTAGGTTCCCGCTGTCGTGCGATTCGTTACGAACGCCACGATTGGCCATTCGTAGCTGCTAATGGAATTTTCGTTTCCTTTCTGAAATTTCACCTAGTTTGGATACGAGTTAATGCGAGTCGATACGGTCAATTTTGGTCAATTTCAGGTGACACGATCTGTCACCCCGTTAAGATACGATCAGATACGTTCCGATAGGATTGTCCCGATTGAGTCCCCGATTGGGTCCCGATCTGACACGATCAGCACGATCGGGGTTCCCGATTTGGGGCGATCTACAACCCACAATCAGATCGCAGCGCATCTCAACAGAGGTGGTGTTTGTCTTGTCCAAGGTTGATCCCGATCACCACGATTTGGAAGCACAATTAGATGCGATCTGTCGCGATTTGTTACGATCCACTACGATCTGATGCGATGATCAGGATTGCAAATTAATCGTGTTGATCGTAGAAATGTTTTGAACCGTCCAAAAATCTGTGACGATCAACACGATTGCCACGACTGACCTCAAGATCTGATAAGATCTGATAGGATCACCACGATTACTCCACGATAAAGACCGCGATTTCAATCGTGGCGCGAATCGTGATATAGTGGGAACCTAGCATTACTCGAATTGCGACACGTTTAGTGAAATCGGGGGCAGATGCATGAGGTGTAATGCAATTCATGTGTTCATGATTTTAGGACAAAATAGTGCTAGTGGGCATGATGTCTGATGTGCTGGTGGTAAAAGTTACACTATCCCCTTAACTGCATTAGGTGTTTCTTGTCAAGTGTTCATGATTTCAGAACAGAATGGCATAACCAGACTGATTTACAGTGTTTGTATTAATACATAGGGTCCACTGTATACACGTTGCTAGTGCCTTTACAAGCAAAGATAGATGACAATTTGACAGATGTATATGAGTAAATAATCTAGACTACCGTCATTTTTATTGATACGATAGAAACCTTTGAATTTCATGCAACATCTTTAACTAGTACAACACATCTACTTATTACCTACAAACAACTTTAATAACAAACCTTAATAATTATGTTTGATAAATCACTCGATGTTTCAAGCACTAACAGATTATGCCTTCTGATGAAATTTAATTAGTAGCAGTATGAATATTCTTTAAATCATGAGTGATTATATTTGACTTTAATTTAAAATACTAATTATGTTACTTGTTCTTATGTAAGACACAATTTTTGACATGTATAAACGATAGGCCACAGAGAAGGTATGATATATTTTGATATATTTCTAAAAATACTACAAAGTATCATTATATTTTACTTATACTAATATATTTATTATACGTTATTTCTACTCAATTAAAAGTAAATACCGTTTATTGTGTTTTGTTCATGCAAATTAAAGAAAAAAGAAAAAAACGAGTATACAAGAGAAAATTGCTAATAAATTTAAATTATTCAATGGCAACCAATAATGTATCTTTCGATGTCAAACTCTGACCAGTTTCAGTTGTATTCAATGATGAAGTATAAAGTACCGGTACTTTGTTGATTGTAAATGCACTGGTTTTCTTATGTAACCCATAATCCAAAAACATCCTAAATAAAGGACATACAAAGTTGCATATTATGGTGAATGTTGGTTTTTTTTCTCCCTGTTTTCCATTTGTTTTTATCTATCAAGACATTTTGTCTCCATGTGAAGGGTTTTGTAAGAGTCCTGGAACGCCTTGGTCGATCGGTATAAAATGTGATAGCTTGAACTTATCTTGCTTGAAAGGGTCATACGTGGTCTTTGGGATTCTTATGTAACCATGGTAACCCAGTTAGAAACATAAACTGTCCTCTTTAATGCATGCTACGATTACAACATGGTCGCCATTGGCGCGCCAAATAGCTTTCATTTCGGCATTCGGCATCGGAATAATGACCTCAAGAATGTTCGTTCCAAATTTGAAAGCATTTGATTTAACCTAAAGTGCCCTTGAAACATTTTAGAAATATTGCTATAATACACTACTAAGTAACTAACTGTCATACTAATCGCATGCTAAAAATTGAAGACGGTTGTCAAGTTTCTCGTCACTCGGTGTTGGTTTCTTTTGGGCCACTATTCACCTGAAACATCAAAAGTGAAAAAAAAAAATTGTTTTAAATTATAGAGCAGCTCCGTCGCTCACACATACGTCTTTGCAAATTGCTTCAAGTGGTTTAACCGTTTCCTTATTTCTTCGCTGGTTTTCGTAGGGAGCCAATCGGTGATCGAAGAACTGCGATTATCAACACGTACTACGCGCCCGCACGAAATTCCTTTGTAAAGCCGCAATAATTAGATATGCAACGCAGGCCGCAACCGTTGAATGGTGGTTGACTGTGTGAAGATGCTATGCCTATATTCTAAATTAATGGTCGAATTAGCATGAAAAGGTCACGCCCCATTTAAGCAATTTGCAAAGACCATTGCGAGATTGAGAAAATAAATCATGTCGTTAGCGGGCGCACTGTCAAATGCAGTGGTCTATGGCAAAGACTACAGCAGCACAATATCAGCGCATGTGGTTTCTTTTTGCATCCAGCAAAATGATTGCGTTAGATATCCTGTAATTGTACCGAAAAAATAGAATTTAATAAAAAAACTAAAAACGATCGCCGTCAAGAACAACAAGAACAACTGCCCGACGCCGGTTGAAAACGAACGCCGTTTTTCTTGCTTTTTTTTCGGCATCCAAAATTGTAAAACTTCGGACAGGTCAGTTAAATGATATTTACTATAAAATACAACTCCCAAATCCACCCATACACCATTGGTAACTGCTTGAATTATCATGAATTGGTGACTTTTGGGGGTTGTATTTTATAGTAAATATCGTTTAACTGACCTGTTTTACATGGATGCTGTGAAAAGCAAGAAAAACGGCGTTCGTGTTCAACCGGCGTCGGGCACTTGGTTCTTATGTTGTTCTTGTTTTTGCAAGGTACAGTGGTAAGAGAGAAGCATTAGTGTTCAGAAGGTACCATATATACGTGGTTCGAATCCTAGTCTGGTTCTCTGCCTTGACAATTTTGTTCATGCCCAGACGTCTAAATTATAAGTCAGGTAGCCGCCGGCGACACCAAAAATCATGACGCGCCACACTGCGTAGCTATTTTTAGATGTCAAAAATGATGCAACCTATTAATTTATAATGGCTTTCCCCCAAAATGCACTACGCCTGCACTGGCTTTAAATAGTGATATTATATTGTGTCTGACTTTAGTTTTTTCCAATGCAAGTTTAGATTTTATGCAAATCTAAAAAGAGAATCTAGATCGATGGGCTTATTTTGTTAAAGTTGTTAACATTACAACACCTAACTCCCGGAAACACTCGAATATTGCGAACGTTAATGATAATACCCGACCGTCAATAAAACGTATTCGGAAAACGTCGAACATTTTCGGGAAAAGTCAACATTCCTCTCTTGTTTTCGTCACGTGACAGTGGAGGCTACCAGGCATCTAATAATTCATCAGATTGATCAGAAATATTTGGTCTGGGATCCACACTATTCGAATCTGTCAAGGTATTTTTTTATAATATCCTGCAAGATTTTGTACCGTCGAGGTTGTTATATTTCAAGGATTATTTTGTGTGTGTGGTGTTGAAGTCTACTGACCTCGCTTATTAACGAGACACTTAAAAATTAGCCAATCATTAACGGCCCGAAGGGGCATAGATTAATCAAAGCAAATAACCCAGTGCATAATGTTGTTCTGCGTATTTTGACACCTCGATTGTTGAGATACGATGTTGCGGAGCGAAGTTTCAAAAGTGACAGAAGCAGAAGCAGAAGCAGAAGCACAACCTGATCATTCAAACCAATAATGTAAACCTGCTCTTATAGGGATGATTGTCACCTTTGAAACTTACGACCAATGAAATGACAATAACTCAGCTCCGCAACATCGTATCTCAACAATCGAGGTGTCAAAATACGCAAAACAAAATTATGCACTGGGTTATTTGCTTACTTTTTGTGAGGAGTAGTCACTGATGTGCTTTGACATAAAAAGCCACGCTTGTTTACGACGATGGGTAGTCGGATCGGCTGCTTTTATATCAAATCAAATACTAACAGCTTGTGTCTTTGCTTAATTTGTTTCATTCTTTGTGCTGCGCCTAAGACTGTAAAGAAGACTAGTGGTGCATCACAAATTCATGAAGTAAACAAAATATTGTTTGTACTGACACGGCAGATGACTCCTGCATCTCGGTTGTGGCCGCATGTAGATGCTGTCCAGCAGATGGACGGACACTCACTGAGATCCCCCTCCGAGCCGCTACAGCCTACGCCCTCCATGTGGACATGTCCGCTTCCTTGTCCGAAGTGTGCTCCAGACTTGGCCACCGCGCCGCCGGTGAACCCGAGTTGTCGGCAGACCACCCTAGCATCCCTAGCGTCCCAGTCATGGTCGCAGACCGTACCCCATGTGTCGTTTCGAAAGATCTCCACCCGGCCGCTTCTGGCACCGAAACCTCCCCTCAACCGAACACTGTCTGTTATGAAGAACAGTATGCACGGATTAAAGCCCAATAAACCAACCTGCCACTTTTAAAACTAGAAGGCAATTAAGGCAACAATTATGGTGTGTACTATAAGGTTGAGGTGATCAAGTCATAAAGGTCTACAAGGACCAACCAGGCTTAATTATCCCGGGACTAGACACCCACGTGTAGTGAGCAGAGCCATGGACGTGTAATTGTAATTGTATGCGACCTCGCACGCCAGCAAATCGGAGCCTTTATGGCGTCATTTCCATCATCATCAATCTTGATTGGTTAATATGGCAGTGGTGTATTTGAAATACGACAACGGAAGAAGATGGCGTTGAATGGGCAGAATCCTGAGGTTAGACGCAGTCTTGTTTTGCATAATTAATCGCCAATTCAGTTCGAATATAATGTGCAATGAGATATCATAATAATAGCCCTGAAAATGTAAATATTGGCCTGCTAAAAATGGAGTGATCATGAGGATCTCCCCTACACATGTTGGTGCGTCAGGTTGGCGCAGCGGTTCTTGTCTTGCCTTTCACCGCAGTGGGCCGGGTTCGAATCCCGCCTAGGCCAATAATGTGTATTGGGTTTTTAGTCCCTGCCCGATTTGATGGGTTTTCCCTAGAATGTTCTTCTGGGGTTTTCCTCCCATCACCTCTAAAACTGTAAATTTCTTCACATTGTCTTTGCGTTATTGGGACCATGGGAGATCAGTGAATTCCACTGAATGGGCTACCCAAGTAAAAAAAAATAATAATAATAAAATGAATCTTATCATTCGTGAAACGTGTAAACTCAACAATTTAAGTCAGCGTGACTCAATCTGACACCTACTACAAACCACTCCGGCAACGTTTGAGTCTTCACACTTCATGTAGCTGGTGCAGGCAAACGGGCAGTGAGACAGTCGGCTCTCCGTCCCCTTACAGGTCACTCGGTCCATCAGAATCGGCAGGTCGCCTCTTCCGAATTCTGAGGCTGTCTTGGCTTGGACTGCTTCACCAAGGCCAAGCTGACGACACACGGTCTTGGCGTCGTTTAACCCCCAGCCTCTGCCACACACCGCCCCGAAGGATCCTGTCTCGTGATGGTAGATTTCTACTCGGCCACGCGAAGAATCAGTGCCACCCACCAACCTCACATAACCATCCGGAACTGTAAAACAATTTACAATTTTGAATTAACACAGGAGGACGATTGCAAATTGATAGAGTTGAAACCGATATTGTGATACCAGCTTCACTCGTTGTTTGAATTTGATCTGAACAAGAATATGTGCTTCCCTCGCAATATTATATATTTTTTTGTCACACCAATGAGGATGTTATGCACAGTCATCTTTCCCAGTACGTACGTATCACGTACCAAAATGTTCACACATTTTTTGTTAAATATGTTGTATAGCTGACATTGCTTGTGCATCATTTTTACCAAGAAAAAAATACCCAATGTGAAAAGTGGCGCCACTGAGGGCGTACATAGGGGAAGGGGGAGGACATGTTGGCGCCACCAACGTTTGGAGTTACCTCATTCCCCCCAAAAAAATCCTTCGTCGGTCCCATTCGTGCAAGTCGTCACGTTCCTACTTAGGCACAGTGTTACGACCCACTCATTGGGCCAGGCACCAGACTGTAATACAACGTTAGTACCGTTTCGGATATATTTTTTTTCGCGCATTATGTTTGTAAGTTTGACCCAAAACGGTCATGTTAAACAAACGGATTTCCTTTAAATGGTTACAGTTTAATAAAACGACGTTAAGAGTCATTTCGTGTCAATACTTCATATAATGCTACGGTCAACAAATACAAATATATCTTAATACTTTACAAGAAAAAAATAAAAACACTTTTAATGATGATTGCCAGTCCTCTCCCGTCCCCGCTCCGCGTCCACCACCCTTTCCCCTCCCCATCTTCCCCGACCCCCCGTCCCACGTTCCCCACCCCCTTCTAATCAAAACTAACAACTGAACAACAAAACAAAAACAAAACCAGATTCAATTTGACAACTCTTAAATTGAAATATCATCTTGAGTTTGAGCTGTAAAACTGTCTTGTCTAAAAGGTCTTTAAAGACTTTCTGAACAAAATGATCATTCTGCTCAAGTACCTTGGCATCCGTGTACCTCAAACCTCAATCTAGAAGCTGCATGAGTCTGTGTCAAGGGTACTATGCGAATAAACCTTGCTATGGGTGCCACTGGGAAGGGGACATCCGTCGGCTTACCAGTCGTCAAAATGAACTAAAAACACACACACAAAAAGTGGTACATTAATATAAGGGGTATGTAATTTGGTCCATAAATAAGGGGTTCGAAAGTGTGACTGTTTTGTGTCCCTGACCTGCGTAATTTCCCACATTTCCCATGCAATTAGTGTCAGTGAAATTGACTTCAAACTCTGTTGTTTTAGTTTGTAAGGTAAATTGCTTTATGTACATGTAATCGAAATTAGAGATAAAAAGCATCAAACAATGTGTACCTGGGACGTAACTGGGACACGAAAAATTGGGACACGAAAAATTGACCCATTATCTATGGACATGAAAACATGTAATTCAAAAAATGCCTATACAATTAAGAACATAGGATGGTTTTCCCTTTAACCGGTTGGGTTTATAATTGACAACCTTTGGTTGGCTAGAGTTCTGTAGACATTATACTATTAGACGGCTTGGATACATTACCCATTCCATAATCATTTATATAATAATAACAAACAAATGTTCCCTATTGACGTTGTTGGCCTCGGCTTTGTTAGCCCCTGTTTCTAATTCCCACCGATCAACTGTGTAATCTATTTATTTATTTATTTATTTATTTATTAGATAATTTCTCAGGCAAAATAAAATATGTAACATACATTAACAAAATACAAGAAACAAAAGAAATCTAAAGGACAAACCACGACAATATTAGAGAAATTATCAAGAAATTATCAAACAAAAAACATTAACAATTATTAAATATTAAATTGTACTATATACAGACCTGAAGGATTGTCTAAAAGGCTATACAAACTTGTCGAGAGACTCTTCAACTACAATTAGCACGATAGGCTACAAACAAACAAACAAACAAACACCCCAACAAACACATTTAGTACTCTGATTAGTTCTGAACATTTGTCTCGGGTGGAGATTGTTCTTTTTTTCATTCGTATTTATTGGTTGGTTTAGCTCAGCCATGCATACACTTAGGCTGTACTGCTTCTGAATATCATTGACACTGCCTCAACATAACAGCATTGTTCGGGGTCGATGCACCAGTCTTATGATTGGTTTAGCCAATCACCCCGACGCGCGTAGCGTGAGCTTTTGTTGCTTTGACTATAATTATAAACTTTTCAAGATGGATTGGGGCAGAGGTCTTCCCTCCAATAAAAGAAACCAAGAAATAATTTAGGATTGCGGACGATTGAGGCTGTAACTAATTTGACGTGGAGGCAGTTGGAGGATTGTGTAAGATTGAAGGTGCATCCTAGCAAAATGGCCTGGTGGTAAAGCTCAATGAAAGTTTGGAAAGCACCACTTTACTCACTCTGATTGCTTCACCATCAGTGGCTAAATATTGCCAATCATCCGATATGCCGGTCAGGCTATGCTCGACTGAAAATGTCGTGATATAATGACTGGCTCCTGTGGAGTATCCTTGCATGGTGAGCCCGGTAACCAGCGTGGGTTCGCCCAGGTCGACTTGGATCCACTGATCTTTGAGATCCTTCGGTATCCATCCCTGGCTTCCTGTTGGACATGGTGGATTAATTATCATTGGAAAATGTGCCAATATGAAACAATTGCCCATGTTCCGATATCATAACGCCTACAATTGTATAGGACAAAATCTGTTCTTGACGATTCTGTGCACGAAATAAAGCAGGCAAAAGAGTCTGAAAGTTGACCCCTGGTGGCGCGCTTTCAGACTTCTACAATAGAAAAAGTAGCTTGTAAAATTCAGAATTTTTAAAATTATTTTTGAAACATTGATTGAGTGATTTATTTTATTTATTTATACAGGGTAAAAGCTCAAACAGCACAAAGCTGGTTTTCATTGAGGCCCTGTTATAATAAAATAAAATAATATACAGTACATGTTGTGTAAAACTTACAAATACAAACCTTTAAAATAAAATTAAATAATTAACATAAAAAACAAGATAACAATATGTGATTTGATCAAGCAAAATCAGTCGGAACTCGGCAATTCTTGTTTTGAGATAGGGCCAAATATTGACGTCAATATTCACGACAAATTTCACGACTTTCCTCAAAGTCGCGAATATTGACGTCAAATTTGACGTCAATATTCACGACTTTCCCAAAAAGTCGCGAATATTGACGTCCAATTTGACGTCGATATTCGCGTCAAATTTCACGACTTTCCCCGAAAGTCGCGAATATTGACGTATTTGGGAAAGTCGTGAATATTGACGTCAATATTGACGTCAATATTCGCGACTTTGAGGAAAGTCGTGAAATTTGTCGTGAATATTGACGTCAATATTCACGATCTGCGTAGTCCCTTCAGGGCCACCATAGAGTACAGTTAAAAATCATTCAGTCAAACATTATAGCAAGAGAAATAGGGCAACCTCGTGTAAAATGCCCGTAGAAGGGTCACGGAGGGGACCTGTAGCACAAAGGCAAAATGGCTCACTTTCAGGCTATACAAACCGCTGTTTTAGAAACAGGTGCATTTTCTCTGCAAAATACATCGAGATGCATCTGCATTCTGAATAAGCAATGTATGAATGGTTTTCATATAGGGGGGTCATACAACTTGTATTAATCACCAGCATGATTTGCATAGTCCCGTAATTGTCACAAATGTTTAATTACCGCGCAACACCGCGCTTCTCGTGTGATTTTGCTCTCCTTACTTGTATTCTGTGTGAAACAAGATCGTATCCGTGCTATAGCGAAACCCAGAGTTGTAATGACCCAAGTCGATTGCTTACATGACTTGACTCGATTCGAGTTCATGTGAGCAAATGACTCGACTCCTGTCCCTCATCAGAAAACGCGACAAATCGCCATGCAAGAGGCAAGACAGAACACAACCTCATTATATTATATAATCCAGCTTAATACGGGATCGTTGTTACCTACCTTGGTTGAGTCGAGCGGTGCTTGGTTCATAACCTGCTGAATATATGGACGATGCCGTTATGCTGCTATCAGGAATGTCTCCATTTTCCATCCCTAAGGCCGCTGGGGTGCATAGTTCTGGTGAAATAAAAAGGGAAGTATTCATCAATCCCAAATGACGAGCGACAGTAAACTAGTTGGGTATCTCGGTGAAGAAGTGCAGGTCAAAGGTTATTCGGGATGAAATCGCTGACGTGTTAACGAGCACACGAGCGACCGCCTCCTTATACATTATCCCGAATAAACACTAACCTTTGTCATTGTGCACGTGCGCAGTTAAAATACCGAACTGGCTTACTGACGCCAATAGTACCGGTAGGTAAGGTACATGTAAGGTAAGGGTGGGTGAAGGGGCCTGTTTTCGGTATCAGCCATACAGCGAGGGAATATATCCCATAATTCCCCTTTTTGTTAGCGCTAGACCAGGGAGATCAATTGTTGAGACGAAGCGCCACACCTGTCTTCAACTCCCAGTTCACTTATGCTGGGTGAGGGGGAGGTCGACTTGAACCGCGAACCTTGCGATCTTTAGTCAGATGCTGTACCGGTAGACACACCGTAACGGTGGTCATACATACATTAGATTTACATACATTGTAGCTAATCTCCCTAAGCAGTTCGCGCCGGATGACGTACATGTATATAAACGCAAAGTTTTCCCTAGATTCAAAACGGATGACGCATAAACACGCCACGAGCAAGGCTGGAAATGTCTGTCAGCAGCGAGCAAAGCCGGAAAATGCGTGGCTGTGCTTTCCGGTTTTATCGGCCTGAACCCGCTTCGGATAAAGTTTCGTTAAAACAATTTCCGCGCGTCGGCTCGGTTGAATTGGTTAAATTTAGTTTGAAAGTTTTTACACACAAAAATGATCTAAGTAAGATTTTACTTTAAAATGGATCCAAGCTTGTTATACTTTTGTAATCACATAGTACACAAATAAACCACAAAGGAAACTGACTAGGTAAATGTGCATACATATCAAAATGAACACAAAAATCGGCAAGGCGGGACTTCAACCTGCGACCTAAGTATAAGGAATACCGGATCGGCGCTCTACCAACTGAGCTATCTTGCCCTGTGTTGGCGGTCTCCCAAACTGTAAGTATCTTTGTTCAAGGGCGATAGTTAGAAGTCATAAACACCAGGACCGATATTCATAACAGCCTGCTAAGCCTAGCTTGGATGCTAAAATGGCCCCTAGTTGACAGCTAAGCCTAGTTGGAAGCTAAGTGATATTCATAAAACATTGCCAAGCTTAGTTGGTTGCTAAGTTGGTTGAAAACGTTTAAGTGTCCTCCGCTATACTAAGTTAGAAGGCTTTTATGAATATCGGGCCAGAATGCCATGTTGTCACGGAAGGGTTAAAGAGGTGTCTCCTTTCAGTGTAACGGTTGGTAAATTACCTGAAGGCCATGCTTGTACTTCAATGGTGGATTCGCCGCCCACAGGGTTACAGGAGCCGAATTCTGTGAGTCAATGAAAACATATAACAAATCATGATTGGTGGAATAGTCAGTCGGTTTGCGGTGACCCGTGTGTATTTGTGGGTACACTCTTTGAAACATTTAAAACCACTTGATGCAATTTTTTCGACCGTTTTATGGGCGGAGCCATGTGATTAAAGTGGGGGGGGGCTTAATGTTAAAACAAAAATAATAATTTTTACGAAAAAAGTAAAATATGTAAGGTATTAAAGAAACAAACGTATTTAGCTCTTTAAAATTGGTATACCTTTCAGTTTAGACGAAAAACAAAAATGCCAAAAACGCGATAGGAAAAGAGTGATTTCTCATTAAAGACCAATAATTTAAGTAATTACCCTATATAATCAGCAAAAATTTACATAAAATTTGAATATTACAGACAATTTATCAATTTTTTGTTTTTGTTCCTTCGCCCTTAAAGCCCTTAAATCCTTTAAAGGCTTTACTTCAATCCATCCC
Source organism: Crossaster papposus (assembly GCA_037893245.1). Lineage (NCBI taxonomy): Eukaryota > Metazoa > Echinodermata > Asteroidea > Velatida > Solasteridae > Crossaster > Crossaster papposus. The sequence goes on along the minus strand of JBAIAA010000051.1, from coordinate 1,547,441 downwards.
TTAAGTGTCCCATTTTAGTGCCGAATTTGATCAAAAAATATCAATCAATCTCTCACATCTAATTTAATTGAAACATATTAGATTTCAAAGAAATGCACGTAATAACAATTTTCTTTTCCTTTAACAAACTACTTCCTCTTACATAAAAGTGAAATACAAATTATAATTTTGCGTTTTTATTTATTGCTCAAAAATGCCGAAATGAGTTTAGAAAAGGAATAGCCTATACAGTCCTTCTGATTTGAGGCGTGCGATCGCAACCCCACGCCATCGCACGCCTAAAAGCTTCCCCAGGAGTGCGAAAAATCGCACGCCTTAATCCCCCTCTGCACCACAGGCCTCAATCTACATTTCCAGCGTAATCAACTTCATAATTTGTGAAATAAAATATGTCAGTGATTTAGGGGAAAAAAGGAACAAATTACGCCCACTGTATTTTGTATTGATCAACCATGGATCAACTTAGTGCCGGTAGCGCCGAACGGGTGCCGGTAGCGCCGAACGGATTTCGCTGGCCGACAGTCTGCCTTGTCCCATGTACATGTACGTACAATTTGACCATTGACGAAAGCACATGCGAGCGTACCTGGTACCACACTACACTGAAAGATTACACGCACAGGCCATTTTCTAAACCCCAGCTTAGGGCTCAATCTCCGGCTCCAAGCGGTTCCATCACCATTGCCAAACTGCACGAACAACTCGAAAATGAACGGAGGCGCAGGCAAATCTGGAGTTTGGAAAAGGCCACACACTCGCACGGCTGTATTTTGTGCGAGGCAAACTGATTGGTCGGTGGAAATGCCTTGACATGGTTTCGGCCAACCGTGTTTAAGTTAACAAGTACTCTCGGTGTGCTGGCACGCGCGACAGTGCTAGTCTGGTGCCGGTTAATTCTGGTGCGGTGACTGAGTGAATGGTATTGAGTAGTAACGCTATTTCGTTAGCTAACGCTCGGTTCAGACAGGCGTTCCACAGTCGCGTTGAACCAAATGAGTGAATTGAGTCCGACGTCTGAAACGAATAAGGGCGACAACGCGCGCCAGACGGCGAACGATCGACTGCTGGAGTTGTGAGCGACTCAGGAGCGACTTGATTTCAATTTGGTTCGGCGCGACTGTGGAATGCCTGTCTGAACTGAGCGTTACTTTTGTTGCAAAAGACTTTGATTTCTTTTAAAAATTTAGGCAGTAGTGTATTGTTTGGTGGATGTCATCATGGAGGACTCGAGCGTAGTTTAAAATGAAGTACTATTATCAGGATATGACACATTTTTTTTTTCAAGTTTTATTCATTATTATTTTAAGATCTTTTGCCTACATTATATTCATACATGTTGTACATTGCTACCCACAGTGCAATTTTCAGAAAACCAGCTTTAAAATGACAATTATGCCATTGCTTATAAATACAGGTACTTTTAAAACAAATGTAATTCATAATTATAGCTTTCAAAATTGTTCTAAATACACCCGTCTGTCAAATCCTCATAATGACAAATGCTCTTTATTTCATCAAAATTCAACCTGAACCACACATTTTTTGAGTTACTACTGTACCGTATGTGTCTTAGTATCAGTAACGTAAAGTTATGGCAATGTCTAGTCATGTACAGTACAGTAACTTTTGAGTGGGTGGTTAGATTTTGATAAAATAAAGACCGTTTGTCCTTTAAGAAAATTTTATGTCACATACTGAGATCTTGAAATGCCTTTACTTATTAATATTATAAACCAAGGTGAAAAGGTACCAGGGAGTCCCTGACATCATTCAGTAAGGTACATGTACTGTATCTGGCTGCCCAATCTACATGTACATGTATTGTAGCGCTGCGAGCGCCAGTATTGGTGGATACGTGTGCGTTATACCTTGATTTAAGCCCCAGCTTGAACCACCGATAGCTTTGCAAAATCACACCCCTAGAAAATCCAGGTGTGCCTTTTTCCACACGCCTGTGATTTTCAAATCAGAAGGACTGCCTATAGATACAACATTTGCAAACATAAACAAAAAAAACACCATATTATTATGAATTACCTTACTGGACTGTTGGTGAATGACCGTCTAAACCATCCTGTACAATTACGACACCTGGTGTGCCAACCAGCATTGACAAAAACACTAGCTTTTTGGGAATACTACCCCAGCCCATTTTACCTCAGCCCATTTTACCTCAGCCCATTTTACCTATTATTTTAGTTTAGTTAGTCGGCAATTTTAGCAATCGATATGAACAAGCTATAGCTAGACTGGCTTCCTGACAGTACAAAATTCCCAGACGTTTATAGATTGCTCCGTTTCATCCCAAGTTTTATCCCAAGTTTCATCCCAAGTTGGGTCAGGAAACGAGATTACAAGAACATGATTGTTTTTCTTGTTTTTCAATCCATCATGTACGAATACAAACCCCCAAACAATAAGCTAGTGTAATATTTGCTATACAATACTAACCCCCAAATCCATCCATATCTGAAAATTAATGATGTACATGTATATTCCTATAAATGTTGTATTATTTTGTAATTTCTATTTTGCCCACCTCTAATTATAAATAATGTCCCTTCCCCCCAAAAAATGCATTTGCTCAAAAGGTTTTGTTTTTCATGCAACTCGAACCTAATTTTTCAACTATAATTTCAAAACGTTTTGTTAAATGACTGTTTTTGTGTTTATATTGCCATTTATCCAATTGTGCGCCCTGCCCACAAAAAAGGTCAGATAACTATTCAGTTGTGCATTATTCAATTTGGCCGAAAAACAATACCCTGGAAATTCTGGGGGTGAAAATAATGGCGTCAAGTAGATTTGGGTTGGACAGTGTTTCATTAACAATCCCTGAAATTTACAAAGAATGTGCCCGAAATTGCATATGGGACAGGAGTTTTGACTATACGAGAACAGACTACAATGTATGAACAGTGAAACGATATTGGTGAATGCTGTACATTCCTGGCTAGAAATCGCTATAAAGTCTGAAAGTTGGCCCCCTGGTTGCGAGGTTCCGAACCCCTCAAATAGGAAAAGTAGCATGTAAAGAGTTAGAATTTTGCAGAAAACAAATTTGAACATTGCTTTCCTAAAGAAAATCACTCTCGGAAAAGCCTTTTTTTTAATTGCTAAACTAGTATCTCAATTTGTAAAAAAACGAAAAATTGCATAACGTGAAGAGAAATATCGTTCACAAAAAATGACCTCTAACTTCTGAAAATCTAAAATACATGTGAACTCCTGAAATCGGAAAACTCGTACAAAGATGGAATTTTATGAAATAGTTTAGTGGCGGTCATTGGGTAAAAACTTAAACTTAAATAGAAGACTAAAATTAATTGTCTAAATTGATAAACACTTTTTTAAAGCGTGACAGCCGGAATACTTTTAGAACCCATCGGACGTAGGGAGGTAAATCGTCGCGCGTGAAGTTGTGAAGTACGGGATGTGAAGACAAACATGATCTAACAAGGAGACCTCAGAACGATAATTCGGATCTAAATGTCCTCAGTAAAATTTGTTTTTACCCATTTGAAACTGATTTTTTATTATGTTTTTCCTTATGTATAAAATTAAAGATGAGTGTTTTTTTGGAGAGAGTATGGTTATAAATCAGTCTAAAGTTTAAGAAAGAGAAAGAGCGTATTGCGTTATAACGAACAGGAAGCCCATGCATGTAGCCGATTAAAGTTGGTATTTTGAAGCTATCCTAAAAGTATATGACCAATAATAAATATATAATTGTATACATAACGGCCATTTCCCCGACAGGATGACCGGTCCATAGAAACGTACGGTAAAATTTACTTTTTTATTTGTAACCTAACCCGTTTTTACCTGGAGCTTTTTCCACGAAATTTCATATTTAAGCATTTTAGACCCCACTCTAACGACATATGCAATAAAAATTAAAAAAATTAATCGTTTTTTAATAGAACGGCACTCGGACGACCACCAAACGGTCGTCCTAACGACGGTGGTCGTAGTAATGGGGTATACTTACTGCAAACGGTCATCCTATCCGCGAAAAGGTGAGCATATGACTATAGATAGATACTGATACTATTCTATATCTATGGCCATAGATATATAACTTAACACGCGTGACACGCGAGTAGAGCGGCAACTGGCTGGATCAGAACGCGCCCTTTATTACGCAGATTGTGGTCGCAATTCAAATTGTGACTTAGCAAATTTTGAATTGAAATCAAAATCTTAGAATTTTCGTTTCTTGGAATATGCAGCATTCATAGAGCTAACAACTTTATATTGATCACATTTACTGCTTTAAAATTAAACAACTGCACAACTGACAACATATCATATTAAATGTAATATTTAACAAAAGCTATAATTGTATAATGTTTGTGAACGGCGATAGATCAAGTAGGAAAGAATCTAGAGTGGAGACTTTTTTTCTGGAAGACAATAATTTACACCAAAGTGAACCAATATTCTGGATGAAAAGTGACATCGTTATTTTTTTTTTAAATTCTTGATTGTCATACTCACGGCAAAATACGGTGGCCACAAGCACAACAGGAATCCAACTCGGTGTCATCGTTGCTGTTTATCTGAAGAAGAGAAGAAAAGTTGAAGTTAACTCGCTGAGACAATCTCCAGCAGCAGTTGGTTCCCACGATGAATGCGGTAAGACAACGTTGTGAATGTCTTGGCTCTAACACAGACCCGTGTTATATAGAGTCGAAGTGCCACTAATGTACACATGGACAACGAATAATATTATTTGTTACCAGGCGAAGTTCTGAAGTTTCAAACATTTGTCACGAACAGATCATTAATATAATACAGTTAAATTACTGATGGATATAGCATGGAAATAAATAACCCAACGAATAATGTATTTATCACCAGGCAAAGTTTCGAAATTGAAACATTTGTCACGCACAGATCAGTAATATAATACAGTCAGTGCCAATAGATACAGCATTGAAATAAACATCAATATTACATGTATATATCTCACACCAGGCAAATATCTAAAGTAACAAACATCTGCCACGTATACAGGGTGGCCCCCAACAAACCCGGACACCGAGGCTAAAACTACCTATACCAATGGATTGAGAATCTTTCTAGAAGAAAAATTATACACGGATATCTTGAATTGGGTTAGTAGTTTTAGCTCCAGACCGTATTTCAGAAGTAAAGTCAGTGGTCCAGTCGCAATGAAAAATATCAAAACCGCGGTTTAGGTATTTCTAACATTCCCGCCGTGAATATGGCCACTGATTCCGGCACGGCGTTAAACCCAAAACTCACCCACTCACTAGTTATTTCTCAATGCGAAAGGCTCCCGCGTCAAACCAAGGGGCTCATTCGTGTTTTCATACTTTTGTGTATAACTGAACAAAAAATGGGCCAATTCCGCTGAATTTTGTTTGTAACTATCCTTGTACCCCATCCGTATAGGCTGTAATAATAATAATAATAATACAGGTATTTATATAGCGCTTTTACCAAGATCAAAGCGCTTTACAAAGAAGGAAAAAACAAAACCAAAAACAATAACAATAAATACAAGGTCAACAACCTGGTATAGCACATATTACTAATGTGTTTTGGAAAACAGGTGAGTTTTGAGGCCCTTCTTGAAAATCTGAACTGAAGGCGAGTCTCGGATATAGCGTGGGATTTTGTTCCATTCTTTAGGACCTGCAATCGAGAACGCTTTGTCGCCTGTAGCTTGTGTGTGTGTTGCTACCTGCAAACGGGATTTATCTGATGAAGATCTAAGCCCCTCCCGACCAGACTGATGTGAGAATAATAGGTCTGTGAGGTAAGAGGGTGATGAACCGCGTTGGGATTTGAACACAACCAGAAGTAATTTGAAAAGTATGCGGTAATTCATTGGTAGCCAGTGTAGTTGCGTAATGAGATGCGAGGCGTCATGGAATCGATCAACAGAATAAACAAGCCTAGCGGCACGATTTTGGAGTTTTTGTAGTCTGTTGATCTCACCCTGATTGACACCATACAGTAACGAATTACAATAATCCAGGCGAAAAATGATGAGGGAACGGACTGTATGAATACAGGTGTTGAGATCAATGAACTTTCGGATGCGATGAAGGTTGCGTAAATGGAAGTTGAGAGATTTGCAGACAGAAGTTATGTGAGGGGACATAGACATTGAAGAATCAAAATGACTCCTAGATTCCTGACTGAAGGGGAAGGAGAAATTGTGGAATCACCAATCTTGAGGACAATTTCTGGGAGTGTGTTCAAAATACGAGATTTGGCAGCAATAAAAAGTTGGGTTTTGTTTTCATTGAGCTTCATTTTGTTGTAAATCATCCAGCGTCTAACTTCGGTGATGCAAGCTGAAAGCTTACGAAGAGCTCGATCTAAATCGATCTAAATCACCTGCTATGTAAAAGAATGTTTGACACAGAGTTCGTTCACTCCTTAATACAGCTCTCAGAAAAAGAAAACAATGTGTAACTTTGACATCTTTGGGCCAATTCCGCTGAATGTTATTTCTAATTACTAGTCAAAAGTACCCGTGGGTGTAATATATGACCGGAAGAAGGGAAGTCGGGGATGGGGTGACGTACCCGTACCCGTAAGTTTGGGCGAGATCGGACCAAGGACTTGGGAGGAGTAGCGAAAAACGAACATTTGACCTTTGACCCCAGTGACCTTGACATATGACCGGAAGAAGGGAAGTTGGGGATGGGGTGACGTACCCGTACCCGTAAGTTTGGGCGAGATCGGACCAAGGACTTGGGGGGAGTAGCGAAAAACGAACATTTGACCTTTGACCCCAGTGACCTTGACCTTTCCAAAAATGAACCCCTCAAGGGCAATTCTGGGGTGAACTTACATCCACCCACCAAGTTTGGGCGAGATCGGACCAAGGACTTGGGAGGAGTAGCGAAACAAACAGACAGACAAACGTTGCTGACCTTTGACCCCAGTGACCTTGACATATGACCGGAAGAAGGGAAGTTGGGGATGGGGTGACGTACCCGTACCCGTAAGTTTGGGCGAGATCGGACCAAGGACTTGGGAGGAGTAGCAAAAAACGAACATTTGACCTTTGACCCCAGTGACCTTGACCTTTCCAAAAATGAACCCCTCAAGGGCAATTCTGGGGTGAACTTACATCCACCCACCAAGTTTGGGCGAGATCGGACCAAGGACTTGGGAGGAGTAGCGAAACAAACAGACAGACAGACAGACAAACGTTGCTCGAATTATAGTATGATGATCCCTGTACCCCACCCGTATAAGCTGTAAAAGCATGTTTGAAACAGAGTTCGTTAACCCTTCAATACAGCCATGTAAACTCAGTTTTACACATGCCTTCCGCGTGAGCACCGTGGTGAATCCGTGTGTGTTGATATGCCAGAATGCTTCACTATTGGTGTGCATGTCCAGGGATGGTTTATTGATATGCTGATACCATTAGACAAACAATTGTGATCCCCCCAAACACAGTTATATACATATTACACCCATGCATCTCGCGTGAGCACCATGCAATTAGCAACCGCGCGATTTTGTTATGTTGGTGCCTCCGAGGGTATTAATGTGCTTCACAAAACAGGGCCTGGTATCATTGTTTCTTCTAGATTGATTCTTGTAGTACTGTAGTCCGCTTTTTGTTAAGGGCCATGCACCCTGTATACACAGGACGTTGAGATGCATGTGCACATCATTACAATAAGCACAATGATGTTATAGAACTTGCATTTGAGCCAAGATATAAGACAGAGGGACCCCCCCCCCCCCCCCCCCCCCCCCCCCCCCCCCCCCCCCCCCCACCACCACCATCACCATCACCACTTACAGTCTCATCGATGGGGATGTTGAGCGCATTTTTTAAAAACGCGCATTTTTTAACTTTGCGTGCACAAATTATAAAAACTGCGGGCGGAGATTTATTTTGTTCAAGTTTGCGCACACAAACTTAAATTGCGCGATGCGGTCAACAACCAAGGCAAATACTGACACGAACTACACGGTAGACACGAGTTTTACATCGCCTTGCGTGAAGTATGAACCGGCCTAAAGACCACTTTTAAAAACAAAGTTCAAAAACATCCTTACAGTGTGTACTATTTTTGTACGTATGCTACTCTATATATTAATACTTGTGTGGGTGTGTGCGTGTACACACACACATGTTCTTGTCTCGTATTACAATCGAGGATCGTATTACAAAAGAGAACATGCGTGTGTGCGTGTGGTGTGTATGCATGAGTTAGTCTTGCATACGCACTGTGGACCTCCGAACAATATAGGTCCACACGATGCGGGAAGAGGTTACAATCCGTTTTTCAGTTTCCGAAAAAGAGCGCTAGAGGAAAAACGGGTTAGGGTTATATAGAAAAGATAGAAGGGACAGCTGAGAGGCCCATAATCCAAATTTGAGGGTAAATTTGTTTTGGGGAAGCGAGAAAAATGAGTATTTAGTCAAAGTTTGTTAACTACACGAAGACAAAGGAATGTCCACAGTGCGTATGTAAGGTAAAGCTTGGTGTGTGCATGTTCCGGCACCACATAACGACCGAGGGGCGAGACACAAAGGAGAACAAAGGAAACAAAAGCCCCTCGGTCGGCAGTATGAATGGAAAAATTCGGTCCTCGATCGACGGTGCAAGCGCAAAGCAATGGGGATTGGGTATAACGTAGGAATAAAGGAAAACACAATATCGAGCCTCGATCGTTATGTGGTTCACGACTGCATGTACACATCTATGTCTAATTTTGGTTAAATGTTTGAAAAAAAAATTGTTATGCAAATTCCAATTCCAATTAAACTTGGGTAATAGATGCAGTGGTGTGACCTTCATATCATGGTTGTGCTAAAGGTCAAGTACTAAGGTCAAAAATATGCTGACATTTTTAAACTAGTCTTATTTGAAAACTTGAGGTCCAACTGAATCCGAGTGTGTTCCTGTTCCTAGCGCGAGAACCTGGTTTGGCTTGTAAAAACATACTGCCCGAACCCAGCCATGATGTGGTTCATATAGATAATTTGCGCACATTATTTGTAGTGCAACATTTTGTTCTTCTCGCAAATGACATTGTTTTTCAGCAGTAAAAAGTTACGATGTAAATTTCATTTTATTGTGTACACGTACTTTGTCGCATATCTTACATGTAGTGTAGTAATGTCAATGTCATATCGTTTGGATTGACCTTCAAATATATTCTGTTGTCATATCACCTGAGATTCTGTGCTTCTACATTTTATTAATTTTGGCTTCAAGTTAGGTCATGTTTGGCTTAACTTCGCGTGACATTGAATATCATATGTTTCGGCTGTCTAGGAAAATGGCAAGCTTCCCAAGAAAAAAGGCTGCTTGAGATGCAATCTTAATTTGTATTCTTCACAAAGCACCCCCCCCCCCCCCCCCAACAAACAAAAACTACATGTACATGTACCTTTAAGTAGGCTTAAATTTATTTGTATAAATAAATGTATTTTTATTACACCTTTTCACTGGCAGACGACCAAAAACATAAGGAACAGGCAGTTTAAGATTTAAACCAAAAATATACATGTATTGATTCCTAAAAATATGAGGATTAAGCCACTGTAAAATAAATATTAAGAATATTACATTTATCTTTTCAATTTTACTATAGGGTTGACTGAGTTGTTTTTGTTTGTTATATTCCCTCCCCCAAACCACCCCTAAAATGATCATCAATCCCTTGGTCGCGCCCAGGCCTGAAATATATTCCTGCCCCCATGTAAGGCCCCCCCCAAAAAACAACAACAAAAAAACAACATGTTTAGCGTTGTGCCTTTTTTTTTTAAAGAAAGGAGGCCCTTTTTTTTCCAAAATGGCCGTCCGACACATCTTAATTCGAGTCGTGCAGTAAACATGTCACACCCTATCTTCCAATTTAAAATTAAAACATGGTTCACCCACGATTACAAATTTAAATTTATGTGGGTCGATCAAGTATGCACCGTACACGACTACACGTCACACCCTAGCCTTCCTATATTAGAAAAAAATATATTTTCAGAGCATGTACACAGTGATGCTAAAGTTTAAAATACAATCTTAAAATGTTATTATCTTTAAAAAAAAATGTTTTGCCCAAAAGATTAAATTTATAATTAAAAAAAAAAAAAAAAAAAAAAGGAGGCGGCCTAAAATGGACACACGTTAGTATTTTTGTAGAACCAAATCCCTGGAGTTTGAAAACGCAAGTCTCAAATGCTCAATCTCCAAAAATAATTTATATTTTTGTAGGCCACATGGCCTTTCCATTCAAAATTATCTGAGGGATCACAAACTAATGAGCTCGCGCATAGTAATTTACAGTGAATTGGAGGTGTGCACCCGGCAGTGTTGTAGTCAAGTCACCTATGTCGAGTCCGAGTCCGAGTCCCGAGTCACTTGCTCCGAGTCCGAGTCCCGAGTCACTTGGTTCGAGTCCGAGTCCCGAGTCACTTGGTTCGAGTCCAAGTCCGAGTCACGAGTCACGAGTCACTTGTTTAAATAATTAAATAGTTAAAATACTTCAACCAGTTCACTTAGATGACTGGATCACTATTGATCGCAAATTATGTCGTAAAATAAGAATTGGAAATGACAAAATAAAACACATTTAATTTAAACAAAGTTCTGTGCCTGCAGTTAACATTTTATTTTAGGTTTTACCAATACTCCTTGACCCTTCTCCAGAATATCTTTTAATAATTTTTTTTCTTCAAAATAACAAATTATATACTGATTTAGTTATTTCAGAAAGGCAGGTAGCCAACAAGTTTTATATTTAATTAGGCCTTTTTGCTAGAAACCATCCTCAATCCTCCAAAATCCTCATTTTTTTAAAAACCTCATTTTTTTAATACCCCATCTAGCCTCAATCCTCAAAAATCCTCCACACTTGATACAACATCATGTGCCTCAATTCTCCAAAATCCTCATTTTTTTTAATCCTCCAAAACTGCAATGAGGAATCTAGGGATTGAAAAAAGTCAATCCTCCAAAATCCTCATTATGATTTTTGGAAAACCCCACAGCCTCATTCCTCCAAAATCCTCATTTTTTGAAAACCCCATTGTGCCTCAATCCTCAAAAATCCTCCACACTTGAAACATTGTGAAACAACATTGTGCCTCAATCCTCAAAAATCCTCATTTTTTTAAAACCCCATACAGCCTCAATCCTCAAAAATCCTCCAAAACTGCAATGAGGATTTTTGAGGATTGAGGAGCGTTAGGGTTTTAATAGAGAAACAAATAAAAAATGTTATGTAAATCTGTCTGTCATGTTTAAGTTACGTTAACACACAGCCATCTCAGTGCAATATACAGGCGGTGTACCAGACATGCCAGACTATGGTCAGCTTCGGTTGCGTCTATGGCTAGATCAGCGCCAAAGCCGCCTATGTTTTAACATTAAAAAGAGGTAGCGATATAGCCACAGCCAGCTAAAGCCGTCATTCGGATTCCGGAGACGAATTCCTATTTTCCTGGTAATATGCATCAAGCAGTGGCTATGGTGTTAAGGTTGACAGAATACCAGCGTTAATATTGGTGTCGTGCACAATAATGCTTTTACAGAAATATATCCCAGTGTTATTATGTGTATTGGCCATAGCAACACAGTAATCACGAACACTATTAATTGCAACATCAGTGTAACTGCTTATTTCGTGTGCTAAACGTTAATATTCCTCCATTAGACCATGTGCATGACGATCGGATCATTGGAATTGTTTTTAATATTTACAAAAAACTAAAAAAAGTATTGTTGGTGAAAATACGTGACTCGAGTCACGAGTCCTCGAGGTCAAGTCCGAGTCATGGTAGTCAAGTCCGAGTCCGAGTCCGAGTCTTTTGCCGACGTGACTCGAGTCAAGTCCGAGTCACCAAAATTGTGACTCGAGACGGACTCGAGTCCGAGTCCTGGACTCGAGTCATACAACTCTGGCACCCGGTACCCGTACCTTACCATCTTGTACATGTACATGTACATGTATGTAGATAGCACCCCACATGTTCAACGGGCAATAGCCTTTTCATTTTTAACAAACCGCCCCGGTACGGGTATGGGTGGCCAAAAGTTACAAACACTAGCAATTTGTTAACAAATTGTGATGCAAAGCAAAATGTTTGACAAATCTTTCAAAAGGCAAATGCATTCTGTTATTTATTTAATTGTTTCTAATAATAGATTAAACACCACTGTTTAAACAAATTCTAACATTTTTACAAAGTTTTTTTAATTTGTTCTTGTTTTCACTACTACCAGCACTCCTGGTTTTCCATACTTTTCCAAATCTTTAATTGTATCCCAGCATCCCTTGAGCGCACGCTTTGTCACAAAGAATTTCAAACTTGCAGTTCGTGTGCAACGCTGGTTTACTCAAGTTTTGAACAAAAATATAACTTTAGACAAAAATGTACAAACAGCAGAACGCTACTTTGGCCTTACCCTTTTTACCTTCGGAGATAAAATATAATTCTAGTACGGCAAGTAATTCATGGTGGTGGTCAGAATTCTGTTTGAATAATAAAGATCGCGCGATTTTCAAAAAATGCGCGTCAACTCTTATGCGCAAATTTAAAATTTGTGCGCTCAAACTAAGTTTGCATGTTTAAAAATTGCGCAACGCGCATTTGTTTAAAAGTGCGCGGCGACGAAAAATGCGCTGAACAGGGATATCTTGTATGCCTTTTTCAAGTGGATGTTGACAATTAGTTATTATTATTATTTATTATTATTATTATTTTCTGGAAATGAAACCAAGGATCCTTCAAAAGCGCTCAAGGCACTGTAGCTCGTAAGCCAGAAGAAACCCGTAGACAGAGGCTGTGTCAGCCAGGAACACCTGGGCAAACCCCTTCTCTTAGCGATAAGTGTTCTGGTTTCTTTTACGTGCATTATACAATTGTATAATGTTATAATGGGAAAGATATATACACACATTATAAATTATACAACACACGGGACCTACAACTTTACGTCCCATCCGAAGGACGAAGCAATAGTGGTTTAATTGCCTTGCTTAAGGACACCGTGTCGACACCGGGACTCAAACTTGCGCTCTGCGGAACAGAAAACCAAGCTCTTAACCGCTCGGCCACGACACTCCACGCCATAAAGGTAACTTTAACCCTTTGCACGCTACAAATCAGTGTACTGCTGAGTATTCCCTCCCTGCTGTGCTGGATTGTTTGTACTTGTGTGTACATACTCAAAATAGGCATCTGTGCATTAAATTGCTTTTTTCTCATTGAAGATGTTTTTGTATCACGAAACACAAAATTAATTATTTGTAAATTGTAGAATAAAAGATTTCCAAGATATTGATTCAATCATAATGTCTTTGCCATTTTTATTGTGGAAGTTACCAACTTTTTTTAATCCATGGTTGTTTACGATGAAAAGCCGCATCTCCGCCATCTTGCATTATTTGCAGCCGCTTGGCGATCATTACCGCCCGCCCGTGATCCGTTGTTGTCCGCCGGTGCCAGGCCAGGGCTACGTCATGCGACATGTACACATTGTCATCATAATCGTCGATTTCACTCCCTGCCAAAACCTCTAAAAAGTCCAATTCTGCGTCCTAAAAAATCTCCCTAAAAGCATCATCGGCATCCATGACATTATTGGGTAAATCAGGTGCAGAACATACAACGTTCAGATGAAGTTTTTGAGAGATTTTTCAAGAAAAGTTTCGCTGATTACACGTTGAAAATGCAGTCTATAGATTGACAATGTTAATTGTTATACAATACCCCATGCAGGTCAGGGGTTATGATGACGTTTTTATTTGGACACTAAATGCTGCATACTATCTGGGCGCATAGCAAATATGCGCCTATAGCAGTGTGGGAATACAAGGCGCGGGCGCAAATATGCGCCTATACTAAACACACGTGTTTGAAGACAACTCCTGATATCTTTAAACAGCCTTTTGAATATTTTAAACTGTAACCACCACGCATGTCGACAGAATATGGGTACGGCTAAGTTACCGCATAAAGTGTATTGTCTAAATACACGATAACTAATTATTGTTTTCTATAAGACAAATAATTTGTGGATAAGTTCACAAAATGTAGTCACTTGCTCCTTGATATCATGGTTGCATGATTATGCTAATAACCTCACAACAACCACATTGTTTTAGTTCACATGTAACGTTTCTTATAGTTGATAAATATAATCAAAAGTTAATTATTGGAACAGACGATCACCAATAATGATTAATCTGTTGAGTGATAAAAAAACCTTATTACCGTTATAAAACATGCTTATTTCGAAAATAGTCAACATTTGTTTTATTTATTTTTATATATTTATTTTTTTTGTTTTTTTATTTTTTTTGGGGGGGGGCTATACAGTGTGACAATTCCGTACCTTTAGGAATAGGTAAAACAGAGGAAGGTACCCCTTCTCTTTAAAAAGGCGCAGACTGAAATGATTTCGTCTCGTACATCTCCCCTCTTAGTTCCCTCTTCGTATCTTCCTTTATTTTCCTTCTAGTATCTAGTGTCGTCGTTAATGTCAGTTAGTTACTTTACGAATAACCATGGATCTTGTTGGGAGTGGAATTCAAACCTGGATCCTGGAAAAAACGGAATGGATAAAACACACCGATCTTATCCGCTCGACCACGAGCGATTGTTGCCAGTAAGAGTCGATTTATTGTATTTAAGGGGCCGTTGACTTAAGGTGAGGTCACAAAAAGGTCACAATAAATATTTTAAAATTTAATAATGTTCATGAACAATATGTAATTAAACTAACCTTGCTAACTTGTTTGTTTTAAACGGTGCTTCAATGTTATTCAATTCACCATCGCTTAACTAACCTTGCCTAACCTTTGCAAACGTTGCTTTAACGTTGTTTAGCAAACGACTGTTGAACCAACCTTACCAACGTTCTTCAAACGATTCATCTTCGGTCCAAATTCACTTCCTTTGTTAATTGGATGTGAATTCAGTGTGAAGTCATTGGATGTGAATTTGGACTAAAGATGTGATTTTGGACCATTGTAATGTGTTATTAAAAATACTTTGTTGAAATCACATCCTGCTACTAACCGTTTCCGCTTTGAAGGTATAGTCTTGCCCAAGACCCTTATGTTCAGCGCCCGCACGCAGATTCTCTAACGTCGTGTTTTTTTTCAAATTTCGGCTTCGTTGCGTTTGGGCTCACGCATGAGTAGTTTACAAAATGCAGCTGAGTCCACATTCACAACGGAGTCGGTGCTTAACAAACGTGCATGCTCATTAAATTGCCACAATTACTCATCCTGAGCCACTCAGCGCTTTTACGCGCTTTCTATACTAATAGCGCTCAAAGCCCTGTGGACATTCGGCCAGATCCGTGGTTATTAGCGCAAAAAATCATGCGCCAGATCAGAGCCTCCGTTACAAACAGACCAAGGCCATTTCCCAAGCCCTGGCTTTGGATCCGTTTCCGGCTACAGCCTATTGCTAAACTGTATGAATGAAGCCTAAAACGAAGACAAAGCTGGGGTTCCAAAAACAGCCAAAGGCACGCGAACCAACGCGCATTTATATTGGTCCATTCGCTTGGACATCCGAGGTGTTCTCACAAATGTTCATCCTCCCACGTAAAAATTAAAATTAATCGGAAAAATTGTAGAAATTAACGTATACAGAACGTGAAATAAAGCCTTGCTATTATATATTATACAGAATAGGAAACCAGGGTGGACGTTCATATCATGTATTGGCCAACTTGTTGAATGATTGCTGCGAATGTCCGCAGGGTTTAAGAGCCCGTTAAACTCTGCGTGACTCAGGATGCAATTACTACATAATATAAAATCTGATTGCGCTGTCGGCCTGTAAAGTGCGCCTTCTGAAATATGTATTTCATAATGCATTGCAACTACGAAAGTAGAAAAGTACAATAGTAACGTCTTAGAACAAAGACTACTTTGAATGCAAAATCACACCATGTCCTTTTCTAGTGTTATTATACATTTCTTAAATATTTTGTAATAAATTACGATCATATTTTGCTGGTTTATTGTGCAATTGACAGAGTAATCACAATCATCATCATTGGCGGTAGGTATACATTTCCTTCAAAACATACCTAATTCCTTAGCCTTGATGTTTAATTGATGGCCTCTCGTCTAGGAAAGAGTGGGTATGAGAAGATTAGCTACATTATATAACAGGTGTCAGTCTGAGACTCGATCCCAACAAACTTAGATCCCCATCACAATGTGTGGCTGGTTGTGGCGTAACCCGAAGCTTCCCGGCATTTCCTACCTCGGACACGTATTCAACCTCAATCAAAAATATTGTTCCTGTAATTAATATGTTACATGGCTGTGGTGAATACATGTATGAAGTTAAAGGCCGTTATCGCCATTTTCAGCTGTCCTGTCTTGACATTCGGTAAAGTGTCATAACTTTGTCAGATTTTATCCAAACTCAGTTCTTGAAACATCAAATGAAAGTGATACCCAAACCACAATATTTACGTTTCACCTCGAGTTTTTGGTTTGCTAGAGCTGGTCACATAATGCGTGTTTTCCAGACACATCAGCAGTAACATTATAAATGAAATATCCATTATTAAAAAAGTATACAGTGTGTCAACAACAAAATTGCTAACAAAATAGAATGGAATGCTACACATAAAATCGCAAGATATACCTTTTTCTCTTTAAAATGAGATATCGAACGTCCAAATCTAAACAAAAAATTAAAAGAGTAAAATTATGAGTAATTTCCTAAGAGACGTTTTCTGATTTGAGGGATTGGGACAAAGATAGCCTACGGTACTTGCCTCTGTGTAGCGTAGATGATATTACCTGGCCTACACTGCAAGACCCGTCTTTACCCAATTAACACAATTCGTGTTTGTAAACATGCTTACATATTATTTTACACACTGTTTTAGCTGTATTACTTGCTGATAAGAATGTAATATTCAAAAATTAGCAGTTTAGGTGGTTATTTTGGAAGTCATTTTGGCGGCCATTTTGAATTTTCAATATGTAACCAGTTTTAAAATGTCAGAAATGGGTTTCTTGTTACCAACAACATGTATGTAGGTGTTTTACATTATATTTGTAGCACTATTACTTGCGTAGGGGAGAGCGGGGCTAGTCCGCCCTAAGGGCGAGTCCGCCCGCCACGTGATTTTCCATTACTACAGCCGTGGAGGAAGTTTTGATGATGTAATTAGATTACGCAGGACATGATAAAACTCATAGTTGCACGAGCAGGCTCAACAAGCTCATAAAGTTATCATAAAAACACTGTTTACATTATCATGTAAGTAAACAATTTCTTGCATCAATAATATTGTATAAATCCCAAGAAATAAACAAATATTGTTTTATAGTGGTTGTAATTTTATAAGATAATAGACTTGCCAAAAAAACTATGCAGTTATGAACTCGGTTTACTGTGTTAATGACTCATACGACGTGGTAAAACACAAGACGAGCTCTTGGGGCACGTTCGCCCGGTATAGAGTGGGGCAGGTTCGCCCTGTAGCGGACTCGCCCCACGGTGATAGGCGGACTTGCCCCATCAAAATATATATGTCTATTATATATTTAAGCAAGCTAAATATACATATTTTAAGGTGAAATAAACATATATAGAGATATATATAATTATGTCAAGTTGCAAAACTAGCACTAATACCCATGCTAAGATGTAAGGATACCGGAACACTTTAATAAATCCATTTTTAAAAATGTCATGAGCAACAGGTGGATTACATTATGGGTTACCATGACAAGTTGTTCCATGTTGTACTTTACAATCACTAAATAAACGGTATTTAGTTTGCTATAGTATTTTCAGTTTAAATTCAGCAGTTTAAATATTAGAACAAATTACCCTCAAATATTAGAGAAATCACAAGTTGTAATTTATAACTATTTAGTGTATAGCCTTTTCTTTTAGTATTCAACAGTTTAATGAAACAGAACTGTTGCTCAGAAATCATAAGTTGTGGTTCATAACCATATGGTTTGCTTATATTCATATATTTTAATAACTAAACGAGACTGAACTTTTAAATAAAAAAAACACAAGCTATTATTTACATCTAGGTCAATTAGTCTGAAATAAACATTTATAAGTACAGTTATATGCCATACATGATAGTTTGTGCATTGCTTTGACTTATTTTTGAATATGGCGAACTTGCCCCACCATGTGGGCGAATCTGCCCCAACCGGATGGGTGTGGGGCAAGTTCGCCCACTTGTCTTTATGTGCTACTCCTGCTGTTACTGTAAGACCTGTCGTTTCAAAACTTGTGTTTGTATTTTCCCAAGTAATAAGGCTTTCACATGTAAAAAAGTATGGCCAATTTAAACATTGTCATTTTAAATTTTGAAATATGTGACCAGTTTAAAAATGTCAGAAATGGATTTCTTGTCAACAACATATGTCTAGGTGTTTCATATACATTTTTTGCACTTTTACTTGCGTATTATAGGGCCAATTTAAAACAATCCAGTTTTGGCGGAAATTTTGGTGGCCATCTTGAAAAAAAGCATGAGACTGTACTTTTCCAAGACTTTTAGTATGTTATTCTATAGTATATCTGGCGTTGAAAAAACACTTGAATGGTTTCTATTGCAATAAGTGCTGGGTTTGGCCATATAACTTTACAGATTCCCTGTTCTATGCCACCCTATCCAATTACTACAATATCTCTACAGTATCGTTTTCAAATTGGATCACATGGATCACACGTGTATACTGGTCCCATCAACTAATTAGGAACATGCAAATGGCTCCCTCTCCAGTCCCGATGAGGCGACCCAGCAACATACTAGTGCGTGAGGTTAAATAATCTGTGTCAATATCTCTTGAAGTTCATTGTGAATCGTGTTTGGATGAATTTCGAGTGTTGATAATAAACATAGTCACTTGAATCGGAAATCTCTTGCTGTCAGGACCTCGGAAGTTCCTGTTGACACTCTTACATGATGTAATTCCATAAGGATTGGCAATGAGACCAGGACAAAAATGATTTGGCCATGGCCTTGCCAACTTTTGTAATGTCATTTCCTGATTCCCCCCCCCCCCCCCCCCCCCCCGACAGCAGAAACTGCAAACAGCATTAAAAAGTGGGTAATAGTATATCAAGAAAGGGGTGGCAAGGAAACAATCTGAAACAGATGACAATAGGAGAAAAAAAAGTTATTATAAGCTAAACAGGTAGGATACACCATTGGTAATTGACCATTTGCGTGTGGAATTTAAATAATATCTGGTACACTGACTTGTTCATGTAGCTTGGCACAGTTTGACTTCAAATTATCCAGACCGAATACACTGTTGCTATACCACGTGATTCGGGGCAAGTTCTTGCATAGTTACATTGTTCACAATAGTTGAGAATGGTAAAAAGACACCAGACCATTCCCGAGCCGGGGGTTGCTAGCGTAAGGCTTGCCCCGAATCACGTGATATAGCAACAGCGTTTTTTGTCTGGAGAATTTAAATGTAAACTGTGTCAAGCTGTGTGAACAAGTCAGTGTACCAGATATTATTCAAATTCCACACGCAAATGGTCAATTGCTTGAATAACTAGAAAGGGTTGATTTATTTTTAGATTTTTTTATTTTTTTTTTTATTTTTTTTTTGGGGAGGGTATTTTATAGTAACTTTCGTTTAACTGACTTGTCCGAAGTTTTATAATCATGGATGCTGAGAAAAGCAAAAAAACGGCGTTCGTTTTCAACCGGCGTCGGGCAGTGGTTCTTAGGTTGTTCTTATAGGCCTATGTTTACCGATTGCCGTCCGGCGATTTAGATTATTTCTATACAACTGATGTTTTTAAGTATACATTTTGCAGCTATCCAAAAGGTAACCAACCAAAATATTGTTGAAAAGCTTACTTGATGTACACATAATTACTCTCACTAAACTCTCAGGGCACGTGGCGTGCCCTGATTGCTGGATTTGTATTGAAACCGAAACCTTACTGTGTTTTCGAAATATACAGCATTCAGACAGATAAATCTTTATTAGGTTATTTGTTGATCACGTCTTTAGATTTTGAGCACTTTTGCTGCTTTAAACGATACAAATGCACAATTGACAAATGGTAAGCTTTTAGTTTTTGCAGAATACGAGTGCAAAGCTTACTATTTAGGAAAATATTGTTAATGGCATCTTTGAAATTTTTCTCGCTGATAAATCTCTTCGTGACGTGTTGTATTGACAGCACCCTATATATGGTCCTGATCACAGGTCCCTGCAGGAACTCAGAAGGTCCCGTAAAACGGGGTAACTTTGGCAATTTGGAATCAACTTTGGCAGTTCGTTTATGTGAGAAAAATAAGTTTTGAGATATTTAAAATATCACAACAAATCCAATTTGATATCATTTGTTCAACTCTTTCATTATCATTTAAGATAATCACAAAGTTGCCCCTGTGTGCCAAAGTTACTGGTACTCCGTTTTACTGTAGCCTAGTGTTACAACACAAATCTGTGTAATATGTAATAATAATTTTACCATCAACTGCGCAACCCAAAATACCAATACCTTTGTTGGTTTTATGTTTCACGTATTCAAACCCTTTTAGGTTGTCTTCGAAAACGATTATCAATGGCCGTCCAATTTCTACTATGATGGGAACGTATCGTTGGTAAGTCATCTAGTGTGTTCATAGTTCAGAGCATCCGGGTTCAAGAGTATCTCAAACCCGTATCAATGCCCTTAAATGTAAAAAATAATCTTGGTGTTCAGAGTGA
Source organism: Crossaster papposus (assembly GCA_037893245.1). Classification (NCBI taxonomy): domain Eukaryota; kingdom Metazoa; phylum Echinodermata; class Asteroidea; order Velatida; family Solasteridae; genus Crossaster; species Crossaster papposus. The sequence goes on along the minus strand of JBAIAA010000051.1, from coordinate 1,526,726 downwards.
ACCCGGACACTGTAAACTGTGGAAACCCTGGCGTGATTACAGATTACAACATCTGGTTTAACGCTAACAGTAAATAACATAACAGTATCTTAAATCCGGATGCTCTCAACTATAAACAAGTACGTACGCTTGATTAGTCTTTTGGACAAGGCGTTATTTTATTCGGATGACGAGCTGAATCTAAAATGTCAAGTACAACATCATTCGCAGAGTCATCTGAATGTTATGTGGCGCATAGGACGTCTTGCACGGAGACTAGTCATGTACGTGACAAATGTGTGTAACTTTCGAACTTTTCCTGGTGTGAGATATTGTAACGGGATTTCTATTGACACTTCGACACTCTAAAACATAGATCTGTGAGCGCTAGAGAGCTCAAACGATTATCGCACAGCACCTATCGCTTGGACAACTGCTGCAGTATATTGCCTACGAGAATCGGTTTCCCCCTAAAAACAACCCAGCGACGATGGCACCGACTTTGATTCTTCTTGTGATCGTCGTCAACATATTTTTCCGTAAGTATTTGACAATCAAGAATTAATTTTCGTCCAGAGCATTGATTTACATTTATGTATTTCCTTTTCTTTTATAACTTTTACATGTTGTTGGTCTTTTGTGCCGCACACTGTGTAGAAATAATCCAAGAATAAATTTGTTTTTCCATTGCATTGTTTTACCGACGCTAAAAATAATGAATATGTTATGGGATCGGTCATTGAATACAAATGTGAATAACAACTGTTCAGTCACATCAGTGGGCCTACGCCCAGAAAGCGATTTCTTGGAAACATCTTGATATGAATAGAGACAGTTTTACGAGATGAAGCAGTCAATGCTTGTTTTATAACACCCCTCCCTTGCTTTACACAAAGGGCGAAATGGACCGTGGACGTGTGCAAGTCCACAATCCGTATGATAAACCTCTTCCCGCAACCTGCGGACGTCTTTTGTTCGCAGGTCCACATTACGTGTGAAATGATCGTACACAAGTTGAGTGTGAACTTTCTTTCGTAAAGCGATCGTTTAACAATTTTTTTTATAACATGATTTCAATTGTTGTGGGTCACCTTTTGTCACCTATGTGCATAAAATGTTTTTGTTCTTCAAATAAAAGCTCGGTGCACAAATGAAATGTTCAATGTTAACGTTTAATAACGTGTTGGTCCACTTTCGCATTTTAATTACTTTTTTTCAAATTGCTTAATTTCGTACATAAAATTATACACTGTTAACGGCAAAAAAGCATATGACTGTATGGCTGTATTCCTAGAGCGTGTTGTTATTGCTTAGTATAGTTATTTCATCAAAGAGCGCTCAGTATAGTTGTTAAATTAGAACGACAAGTATTAGAGGACATTTTGTGACTGGGGTACATTCACTGTGTGGACTTCTGAACAAAAGATGCCCACACCTCTGGTATATATTTACCATTTGCAGACCTGTACGCAATAAAGACAATAGGGGTGAACAGGTTTCCACAGAAAAGATTATCAAGAAGAAGACAATTTAAAAGAACACAACCATTGTCTAATTCCCTTTGTAATTTAATTTAAGTTTAAAAGATTTTATTTGTGTTCTTTTAAATTGTCTCTTTTTTATCCAGCCCTGACCAGTTGGCGCAACTTGATTTTACCCGACCCCCTTAATTGCATCCTATGTAGCCATGCATGGAAACTAATCAGTAAAAAGTCACCAACAGAAGCAGGAAGCGTTACTCTAAAATTACCTATGAAAATATCTTATCTGTATTGCTACATAATAAAACTATGGCCAAATAATACAAAAAGGTTTTGTTTTACTCTAAACGTTGTTTCTCCAACGTCTACAAAATACAATGAGCGAGTGAACGTGCGACTGGAACTCACAAGTAGAACTGATTTGAACAAACCTAAGAATAACACAAAACAACAAGGTTTTAAAGGATGGTCGCATGGATGTTTATATCCTCAGAACTGCTTTTTGCGATAAACAATTGGGCATTTTTGAGACGTAATGTCCCTATTTTAAAGCTGTGCGTGAGTTTGTTTCTTCATTCAAAGGCGTTAAAACATTAGAGGACAATAATTATGATCCCCTATGAGCCAAACGTCCCTGATTGACATTCGTGTACAAAACTCATATGGGAGGTATTCGAAAAAAGTAGAAGGTACAAACAAAAAAGGTTAGGGTAAGCTGGATACACACCTGTGTTCAATGACAAAGGTGAAATGACGTCCCGACAACGTATAGAGATATTAATGCTTCGGATGAACATGCATCCATACACGTTGTTTCAAGATTATGCCAGTCGTATATATTATTATTGTTTCACCAATCATGAATGTCACATTGATTTACAGAATTCTGCTTCTGTCACCCTATCAGCGGCGGACCTACCAATGCAGAACACTCGTTTTCTTCAGGTAATTTATGAAACGTACATATTGGGCCGTATGCATAAAAACTAGCATTTTCTTTTACTACCAATTTTCAAGCATTTACTGGAATATGTATAAATAAACATGAAGCAAAAGGTTTTACTGGAAAGTATTTTAATGGGTCGTATGAATAAAAACTAGCAAATGCTATGAAGTACAAGCAAAAAGTAAAAGCATTTACTTCGAAGTAAAAGCATTAAGGAAAAGCAAATGCTTCAATTCGTATGAATAAAATAAAGATTTACTGTTTAGCATTTACTGGCTGAAAAAGCAGTAAATGCTTTTTACTTGCTATTGATTTCACAGCCAAATGGTTTATAACAATAGAGTCTCTATTGTGTGTACAATACACACCCGCGCATAGACGCTCGTACGCTGACGGGGGTGTTCGAATGAAATCGGAACCTCAAGTTACTGCTTCGCAGTCACGATGCCGTTTTCTCTCTCAGCAATATTGCAAGAAATTATCGGCCATCTACGTCTCATTTCCTTGCCTAAAATCAGTACAACTGCTTGTATTTTAATCCTAGACAATCCATCTTCCATGTTCATAACTTTTCCTGCCTAACCACATATACAAAAGCTCCTATTTTTCATATTAGTATTTGCTTCTCTTTTATAAGGTAGCCCCGACCCAACCTTAAAAAGTTACGAGTAAATACTGCAAATCTGAAGCATTTACTCATTTTTATTCATACCAAATGGAGCAAATACTAATATTCTAGCAAATGCTGGAAATTAAAAAAGTAAATACTTTTAGTCTTTAGCAAATACTTTCCAGTAAAACCTTTTGCTTCATTTTTATTAATACAGATTCCAGTAAATGCTTGAAAATTGATAGTAAAAGCAAATGCTATTTTTTATGCATACGGCCCATTGAACTGAAAATAGACAACTATAGAAAGCGGACTTATGAAGCGGGTTTATTGTGGGCTGAATCGTAGAACGCCGAGTCGCGAGTTGAATCGCATCGTAAGTTGTGCCTGTGCAACCCATGGTTCAGCCTGCGATTCCGTCAGCCCCGTGATTCAACCCGTCGAGTTGTTATTGTGTGCCCCTATAAAACAATTAGACAAGAAAGTACTTTTAGGTACTTTTCTAAATATAAAAGTGACAAATCCTGGAGAAAATGAGAGAAATCGGCCCTAAATGTTTGTACCCCTATACCCTTGACCTAATAAACTTTGCCCTTGCTTTCGGAAGTATAACCAGCAAGATATGTGGCAGAGAGGTACCCCCTCTTATCCCTATATCCATATACACACTCCACACTATTGTTACTTAACATAAGAAGCATAACTTAACATAACATAAAACCTAAAAAGAACTCTTGAGATTTCGGGAACACAATGGCCAACACAAAAGGGAGAAGAAGGGGGGGGGGGCACTCTGCCACATTTCTTGCTTCATATGTTCGGAAGAAAAATTCAAGCATTAGACAGTTTTAACTGTGCACTGTGGTTCGGATCATCCCGTATACAGGAAGTGCAAACTGGTTTACACGTGGTCGCGGTACTTCTACCGAGACTGTTCCCATTGAACTTTTCATGGACTGTTGTTAATTGACAAGAAAGGGGGGGGGGATGACCGGTGGAGAGAACTGGGTGTGGCATAACAGAGTATTGTAGTTTATTGTCTGCTTTTAACGTTAGCAGTTCTGATTAATTACAGTTGAACTGGATATTATTTGATGAATCAATGGTACATTTGGAGAGTTGTTGAAGGCCTGGTAATAGGCTCCGTTTGTCCTTGTGGTAATCCCTGTTAATTATCCCAGTGGTAAGCCCGTTCTGAAGGGTAACAAGAATAAGGAAACAATTAAACAACTACGGATCGAAAACCTAAGATAGGCTCATGTACATGTACATGGAAGGCATGTATTTCCGAAACTTGGAGATCGAAGAATTCGAACCAGAATTTAACATATAAATCTCTCATAAGAATCGCATATCTAATCATTAGTATTATACTATAAACAATAATGAACACATCAATAGGGAAACGGATGCCCTTACCATCCTTATCCGGCCATAGGTTTACCCCCAATTTCGGCTTGCCGACGCTCGACAATCGCGCGCTTGCGTATCTCCCCGCAAGGTGGCGCTGTTTACGCTTTGCGGTGCCGCGTTTCTCAACAGTGGTCTTGTTCCCACTATCACGATTCGCGCCACGATTGAAATCGTGGTCTTAATCGTGGAGTAATCGTGGTGATCCTATCAGATCTTATCAGATCTTGAGTTCAGTCGTGGCAATCGTGTTGATCGTAGAACATTTTTGGACGGTTCAAACATTTTCTACGATCAACACGATTAATTTGTAGTCGTGATCATCGCATCAGATCGTAATGTTTCGTAACAAAGCGCGACAGATCGCATATAATCGTGCTTCCAAATCGTGGTGATCGGGATCAACCTTGGACAATACAAACACCACCTCTGTTGATATGTGCTGCGATCTGATTGTGGGTTGTAGTCTTCACTATGTAGAAGTTCAAGAAAAAATGAAGTCCATGGTCAGTCGATCTGTATATTTATCCGCCGGGTCCAATCTTGGCTCAAATCGTGATCACTCTCGATCCCGATCGTGAAAAACATCGCGACCACAATCATATGTGATCGCAACAGAGCGCATCAGTTCGTGATGATTGTATCGGAACGTATCGAACCGTATCTGCACGTACCAGATCGTTCCAAATCGGGGACCCAGATCTTGCTGATCGTGTCAGATCAGGGACTCAATCGGGAAAATCCTATCGGAACGTATCTGATTGTATCTGAACGGGAGACCAGATCGTGACAGATCGTGTCACCTGAAATTGACCAATCGTGACTATATCGCATCCAAGCGCACCAAATCGCACCAGAACGTATCGACTCGCATCAACTCGTATCCAAACGTGAAATTTTTGAAAAGAAAACGAAAATTCCACGATCAGCTACGAATGGCCAATCGTGGCGTTCGTAACGGATCGCACGACAGTTGGAACCTAGCATAAGCGGAAAATTTCCACAACCACTTTCGGCCTGGCAGTTTTACATCACCGCAGTGGTACGTTGGCAGGGACGCTACCGCGCGTTCCCCATTGTATGTTATGGCCCTTTCATGGCCCTGTCACACCAGAACATTTTAGGCCAACGCGTGAGTAACGTGTTGTAATTTTGGCAAAACGCTGGCAAACGCTGACCAACGCTAGGCCAGCGTTAGCAACACGCTGAGCGCGTTACTCACACGCTGGGACACGCTGTTACACGCTGAGGAAAACATTTTTTTTAACATACCTACAATTTCCAGCGTTTGCCAGCGTGATACTGCACACGCTGGCAGCGCGTTCGAGGTTCGTTACTCACGCGTCGAACACGCTAGGCGATCGTTATCAACCCGCTACTCACACGCTGGTGTACGCTCGTGTACGCTGGCGACACGCTGGTTATGGCCATGCCACAACAAAACGTTTTAGGCCAATGCATGAGTAGCGCGTTAAAAATAGTTAATACGCTGGCAATCGCTGAACTTTCACAGAAAAAAGTCAAGTGGAACCGTGATTTCAGCGTGTCCATACAGATTGGTAACGGGTTTATAGCGTATGCCAGCGCGTGAGTAGCGTGTGAGGAACGCGCTCAGCGTGTGGGGAACGCATCACTGATTTATAGTAAAAATACGACAGCGGGTCGCCAGCGTATGAGTAGTGGGTTGGTAACGATCGTCTAGCGCGTTCGACGCGTGAGTAACGATCTTCCTGCGCGCCGCCAGCGTGTGCAGTCACACGCTGGCAAACGCTGAAAATTTTAGGTATGTTGAAAAATGTATTTTTGCCTCAGCGTGTGACAGCGTTTTCCAGCGTGTGGATAACGCGCTCAGCGTGTTGCGAACGCTGGCCTAGCGTTGGTCAACGTTTACCCGCGTGTTGCCGAAATTCCAACACTTTACTCACGCGTTGACCTAAAACGTTCTGGTGTGACAGGGCCATTACTGTAGTAGCGCGTCGGATTTTTATACAACTAATCATGTGGTCGTTGCCGTACGCTGGCGCGCGTTGGACCGCGCTACTCACGCGCTGGGCAGTCGTTTATCAGTCGTCGAGCGCGTTTCTAACGCGTTATTTACGCCCTGGCGAACGCTATAAACCCGTAATCAACGTGTTATGGACACGCTGAAATCACGGTTCCACTGGAATTTTGTGTGGAAGTTAAGCGTTTGCTAGCGTATCAACTATTTTTAATGAGCTACTCGCGCGTTGGCCTGAAACGTTCTGGTGTGACAGGGCCATTATTTTGTCATTCTACAGAAAGGTCGCGGTACGAAGTCCAATGAGAACATGGATTGTGGGTTTTTGTTCCTTTTTTCTATGCTCTGACACAGCACTCAGATTGTGCACGTTTAGTCACGAGTTATAAACTATTGAATTGATGAAAAATGAATTCCTTATTGTTTCACCAGCACAATGTTCCCCGGCGACCTTAGGGATGGAAAATGGAGACATTCCTGATAGCAGCATAACGGCATCGTCCATATATTCATCACATTATCCCCCAAGCACCGCTCGACTTAACGTAGGTAGGTATCTCTTCTGTAAACAACAATTAATGTTTTCCCCTAATTATGCAATGAAGGTTTAAGCACAAATGAAGCATGCTGTCATATTTGGTGGTTTTGATTAGGAAAATTGTTGCTTGTGAGTAGAGTATGAAAACTACAAAAACTGTTCACAGTAACTAGTAAAACATTTCTGATTTGGTTAGTTTCCTTCACAGTAATGTTGTGTTTTATATTGTGACGAGCCGATAGAGATGTTGCCTTATGTTGTATGTAATATTTTGTATATATGTACAATGGTTAATTCAGTCATTTGTCTTCTTGCCACGCTTCCATAATTATAATATTTCAGTGGGAAATGTATGATTTCGCAACATGTTTTTTTAATTTAGGCTATAGAGCGGGTAAGTTTACCTCGAGAACGTACGTGACTTTACGTGAAACCGAACATCCAGGCACATCGATAAGGTCGTTCAGCGTGTAAAGCGAGTAGATTTCTTGAAATAGTTTGTTTTGACGTTGTTCTTTGTACTGAAAGGTAGATACCAAACTTTTACAAAAATGCTAGATATATTTGTTGTTTACAAAATGTGAACGATATATAATTTTTGCGAATATGTACGTTTTGCTATGTCCGCACTAGTCTTTGCCAAAGACCACTGTATTTGATAGTGCACCCGCTAACGAAATCGTTAGTCCAGCTCCCTAACTCCCGGCCCACAGTGGACGTTGCAAATGTTGGCCTACGTTGCATATCTAATTTGCTCTGCCTCACAAAGGAATGTCGTGCGTGCGCGTAGTACGTGCTGATAATCGCAGTTTGCGATCGCTGATTGGCTCCCTAGGAAAGCCTGAGAATAAATAAGGAAAAGGAGAAACCGCTATATCCAGTTTGCAAAGACGACCGAGCTGAGTGATGGAGCTGGTACGTCTATACTCGTGTAGTTATAGCGGCAGGCGCGTGGACTGCGTGAAAAGAATACGCTACGTGCACGACAAAATACCGAATTCAGTCTTCGGCAAAAACTAATATACGTCCGCACACGTCAGGGCCGTGGCATGCAGTATACATGATTTTTGGGGGGCTTTCCCTTCCCTACAAAGAGCCAATCACGTTGAAACTTGTACGCCCAGGGTCAAACTAATTTTGTTTCTACTTTTCTTCAATAATTTAGACAGTCGTGCAATTTTTCATATAATTAATTGTAAAATTAAGTTTGAATTTATCATTCATATTTATGGCCGCTTCACGGTTCAGATCTTTGTAAACAAAATTAAAATCAACCACACGTAAAAATCCTTTAGGCGGCGGCTCGATGGTGCCCAATCAATCGTGAACTTTTTGTGCAAAATATTGTATATTTTCACACAAGGTTATAGGGCCAAGTTTGGCTATGAAAGCATTTTAGGCAAAGAATGATGACCACACAGGGGGATGACCCTTTCGCAGATCCAGTATACGTATTAACCAGAATGTACCTTTTATTTCCTTTCTTTTTTGGAGGGGGTGGGGTGGGGGTTAGGCAACAAAATTGGGGGATAAAGTTTTGAGAACATTCCCAGAACGTTAAGTGTTAGGTGGGTTATCAAGAGGTATTTTAAATAAAAACAAATGGCCAGACTTCACAGCGGTTTATATTACACTTTTGGATTGAAGCTGTTATTAACAATAACATTACACCTTTCCCCAACGAATAAACCATTTAAACATGTCCCACAGGAAGAGACGGATGGATACCAAGCACTCCAGCAAATCAGTGGATCCAAGTCGGCCTGGGTGAACCCACTGTGGTTACCGGGCTCACCATGCAAGGATACAGCACAGGAGCCAGTCGTTATATCACGGCATTTTCCGTTCAGCACAGCCTCACAGGCGAGTCGGATGATTGGCAGAGTCTAGTCAGTTCTGGCGGTGTAGCAATCAGAGTGAGTACACATTCACAGATTTAATAAGATTTAATAAGAAATATATTACTTATTTAAAAGCGAATAATTATTGTAGGCATCCACCAAAATGAATGAGCTAGATGTCCTTTTTGTTGAACAATTTTTTTAATTTTGTTTAAATGAACCAATTACGTTTCAAGTTGTACGCCTTTTTTTCTCTAAGTTTCTTTAATAATTTTGACAGTCGTGCATGTGTTCATATATTGTAAAATTAAGTTTGAATTTATCATCCATTTATGGCCGTTTCATGGTTCCGATCTTCGTAAAAACAAAGTATTATAAACAACGAAATCAACCACACGTATACAAGTCTCAGCCGGCAGCTCGGACGTGCCCATACATATATATCTATCTCAAACAAATTATCGAATTTTCAGAGGTCATCGTGAAACACATGTTCTCAGTTACAGCGCTAAGACAAGAGAAGGTAAAATGGCAAAGCGTAAGGTAAATATAAATCAATCCCAATGCCCTACCAGAGAATCATACCAATGAGTTGTAAAGATAGGACTGCATGGTACAGTTGAATTGTGGATTAGAAAAAAACAGGAACCAATCAATGGAAACATGAAGCACATATAATCTATTCCAACGGCTTTATGGAATTATATTCATTTCTTGGCATGTATGGGAATATTCCAAAAGAAAGCACAATTAACACACTTTCGCTTGTTTGTTTAATAGTTCACATTGAGCAGTGGCCGTCCGACGAATGTCACATTTCCTGATGTGGTGCCAGTTGCAAGGTTTATTCGCATACTACCCTTAACCTGGAGTTATGCAACCTATCGAGTGAGGTTTGAGGTGTTCGGGTGCCAAGGTATTCGATAATATACTTATGCCATTATTGGTTCGTTCAAAAATTTCACATTGAGCAAATTCATAACTTTGTTCACAAGATATTTAAAGATCTTTTAGATATGACTTGTTTTAATGAAAGGGATGTCAATAATGTATTTGTGTACCTACGGAATGTCAGTAATTCAGTGGCTTTAATTCAGATAACGAGTTAAGCTAATATCTTTTAACATTTCAAAATAGCATTGACAGTTGATGGTGCAGTGAGATTGGTTAATGGCACTGACGCATTCAGCGGCCGAGTGGAAATCTACCATCGCGAAACAGGATCCTGGGGAGCGGTTTGTGGTGAGGACTGGGGGTTAAACGATAGCATCACCGTCTGTCGTCAGCTCGGCCTCGGTGATGCAGTCCAGGCCATGAATGCTTCAGAATTCGGAAGAGGCGACCTGCCGATCATGATGAACCGAGTCGCCTGTGATGGGACGGAGAGCCGACTGCCCGACTGCCCGTTTGTCTGCACCGACTATCAGCAGTGTGAAAACTCAAACGTTGCCGGAGCAATTTGCCAACCCAGTCTAAGTAGGTGTCAGTTTTTGTCACCCTTGTTCTCAATTTGCCCATTCTTTTGTTATCAAAATTAACGTTTCGTTGATTTTACGAGCTTCTTGAACGATTAGACAAGATACATGACAACTAGTCCTATACTATCATAGGCTTTCAAATGGTTAGATTTCCCTCGGGCCATTATGATCAGTGCTGCTCATGTGTGACCACGAACTGTCCCAAAAGGGTTTTTACATAAAATTGTCCAAACAATGGTGCTAAGTGATGTATAATGACTGAAGGAATGCAAGGTATTGCTGGAAATCATTTTGCTCTTATAGTTTATGGTAAAACATGATGAATAACATATCTATGTCAAATTAACCCTAATAGTCCGAATTTTCTTTTATCTAGAACACCCTATATAGTGCAATTCCATCCCAATCGGAACATTCAAAAGGGTTATAATGTTTCTTCGACGTGTATTTATGGGTTCAGTTCGCTAACAAAAATGTCGTCCTAACAAGTAACAGTAACATGAGAGTAAGACATTTTTGAAGTCTCTGAAGAAGATCTTGTTAAGATCGAAATATTAGGCCCTCTTAACTTATTTGATTTGTCTTATTTTACCAATAGAACGAGTTGACAGACTTGGGAACGAGTTAATCTCGGGACCGAGTTAATTTGAGAGCTCCTCAGTGCACGCTACGTTCGCATACACACACAAATTCCCAAACATAACCTAGACCTACACAGACTGTCTTCACTGCTGATACCACATCATACTTTCGATCTTCTCAATAAAGTCTGAAAAAGCACAGTATTTAAGCAATTTTGTTTTAACGCCGCGTTGTCAACAAAATTACAATGGCAGCCACTTCGTGTCAAAATTCGCGCGGTGACCGACATATCACGCTGTGTACATGTATATGTACATATACATCCGCGCACGATATGTAGGTCTACCATTATGTTGCTTGTAAACAAAAGTAAAATGTATTTCTCACAAAAAACACTAATTAAATTTGTTTACTATAAATTTTAACTTATCTTACAACTGAACCTACTTGTTAAAGCATTCCTATTTAATAAAATCATGCACCGGGCGCTTCGCCGAACCGTGTATCAGTACGTACGCAATGTCGTGATAGCATGACAAACCTCAACTAATCCAAATGCGTAATTAATTTCTCGTGGTAAAAATGATCCTAACAAAAACGTAGTTATTAAAAATGTTCGGGGTTATCAGAAACAATTGACCACGGAATTTGTAACCCGGGAGTTCTAAGAGTTTAGTGGATTTTAATATCAAGGCACTTGATATCAATTCCTAATTTTTTTCCGGAGTCAGATATTTCATTGTCGAGCATAGCTAACCCATTTTAGTTTCATTCCCCTTTTTATTGCCACCTATACTTTATAACGGTATATGATTGCCACCTTATCATTATGTATAAACAAATGTCATATTAAATTATAAACAAATGTCAATCAAAATGCGAACATACAGCACACGGCTGTCTTCTAGTATAGCATCTATCTTCTATCTTCTATCTATCTTCTATCTATCTATCTATCTATCTATACTACAAAAGATGACAAATGCGCCATCTTGTCCCTGGGCGCCGCCATCTTGGAACGCAGGGCCGCGCCATCTTGGAACACAGGGCCGCGCCATCTTGGCGCATGGTTGGCGCCATGTTGGCTTTTGGTCGGGCGACTCGTCGCCGCGCGTGTGTGCCGCCGGCGTCGGTGCGGCGGGGTGCCGGATCGTTCGCGACGGGGAATCCCCGGGGAATCCCCCGGGGAATAAGATTTAAAAAAAAATCGTATTCGTCCGAAGTGAGATTTAAAAGAAACGGACGTTACCGATAAACGCGTAATCGCTTTTCGATTGCCTGTCGATGTCTGTGGGCCTTTTTGCGTGAACTATTGCGTTATTTTTGCACTGTCCTTGCCCGGAGTTCGGGCCGAAGCCTTCCCGAAATCGTACTACCGTAACTCGGTTGCCAAATTGTTGGCTGTTTGCGATTAAGCGGCGGCAACATGCGTTACGCGAAGCCTTCGCAAATTGATTGTATCCGCCTTGCTTGCGCGGTGGCCGAGTTGGTGCCGAGTTTGTTATTCGCCATTGGGCGGCCCCGTCACGTGTTATTTGAGCTGGTGCCCCGATTTATACTTTCTTGGTTTACTGCGGAGTAAACATAGTACCAGTTGAGCTCCGGCTTCGTTTTCGGGTTCGAATTCGTGCGCGTCTACCACGTTTCAGTCACAGGTTGGGAACGTTAACAAATGATTTATTCCTTTCGTGTTGCTTTTTGGGCAAATGTCTTTGCTTCACATCGTCGATACTTAAATATTACAACATTATCTGTCTCAAAACATTCCGAAACATATCGCTATTGCCTCAATTTCAACTTTGATCGCGCAAAAATGTGGCGAAATTGTATGGTGATGGTGGATATGAATATGCAATTTGGAAACGTGACTGAATTACGTCAGTTGAGGGCGCACTGTCAGATGGCCGGCCTGTTGGGTTTTTTAATCAGGATTTTCACGATGATGTAAACTCAGAAATCCCGAAGTGGTTCGTATTGTTTCCCGTACGATTCCTGTTAAAAAATCACGAGACGCAGGCAGCATGCAAGCGAAGATGGACTGCCTATTGAGTATGATTAGTTCGGAAGTCGGGAGTATTTTTACAAAGATTGTTTGTTATTCAGAGTCGATGGTATTCTACGGAGCTCCTAAAGGGACATATGACGAATACAAATCACCGTTACGAAATAATTTGAGTTTTTTTCGTGCACTCAAAATAACTTATTTCGTGAGCTCGAAAAGTTTTCGTAGCCACGAAATGACTTCTTGCGCTCCAAGAATATCTGTTCGTGAGCTCGAAATAATTTCGTGCGCTCGAAATAATTTCTAGCTGGTACTCTACTCGCTAAGTTTCGCGATTTGTTTGTCATACAATCCATTATGTTTTTAAGACGTCAACAAGGTGTATCTATAAGTTACGATTTCACCCAGCTAGCAGGTGCCGCGCGAAGCGCGGCATCCTGCTAGTCTATACTATAAAAGATGTTAAATGCGCCATCTTGTCCCTGGGCGCCGCCATCTTGGAACGCAGGGCCGCGCCATCTTGGAACACAGGGCCGCGCAATCTTGGCGCGTGGTTGGCGCCATGTTGGCTTTTGGTCGGGCGACTCGTCGCCGCGCGTGTGTGCCGCCGGCGTCGGTGCGGCGAGGTGCCGGATCGTTCGCGACGGGGAATCCCCCGGGGAATAAGATTTTTACAAAAATCGTATTCGTCCGAAGTGAGATTTAAAAGAAACGGACGTTACCGATAAACGCGTAATCGCTTTTCGATTGCCTGTTGATGTCTGTGGGCCTTTTTGCGTGAACTATTGCGTTATTTTTGCATTGTCCTTGCCCGGAGTTCGGGCCGAAGCCTTCCCGAAATCGTACTTCGGTTACCAAATTGTTGGCTGTTTGCGATTAAGCGGCGGCTACATGCGTTACGCGAAGCCTTCGCAAATTAATTGTATCCGCCTTGCTTGCGCGGTGGCCGAGTTGGTGCCGAGTTTGTTGTTCGCGATTGGGCGGCCCATCCCGTGTTATTTGAGCTGATGCCCCGCGCGCTTTATACATGTACTCCCTTGGTTATTGCGGAGTTTGAGCGCCAGCTTCGTTTTCGGCTTCGAATTCCGTGCGCGCCGACAACTTTCAGTCACAGCTTGGGAACGTTAAAAAATGATTTATTCCTTTCGTGTTGCCTTTTGAGCAAATTTCTTTGCTTCACATTGTCGATACTTAAATATTACAACATTATCTGTCTCAAAACACTCCGAAACATATCGCTATTGCCTCAATTTCAACTTTGATCGTGCAAAAATGTCGCGAAATTGTATGGCGATGGTGGATATGAATATGCAATTTAGAAACGTGACTGCATTACGTCAGTTGAGGGCGCAATGTCAGATGGCCGGCCTGTTGGGTTTTTTAATCAGGATTTTCACGATGATGTAAACTCAGAAATCCCGAAGTGGTTCGTATTGTTTCCCGTACGATTCCTGTTAAAAAATCACGAGACGCAGGCAGCATGCAAGCAAAGATGAACTGCCTATTGAGTATTATTAGTTCGGAAGTCGGGAAGTATTTTTACAAAGATTGTTTGTTATTCAGAGTCGATGGTATTCTACGGAGCCCCTAAAGGGACATATGACGAATACAAATCACCGTTACGAAATAATTTGAGTATTTTATTTCGTGCACTCAAAATAACTTATTTCGTGAGCTCGAAATGTTGTCGTGGCCACGAAATGACTTCGTACGCTCCAAGAATATCTGTTCGTGAGCTCGAAATAATTTCGTGCGCTCGAAATACTTTCTAGCTGGTACTCTACTCGCTAAGTTTCGCGATTTGTTTGTCGTACAATCCATTATGTTTTTAAGACGTCAACAAGGTGTATCTATAAGTTACGATTTCACCCAGCTAGCAGGTGCCGCGCGAAGCGCGGCATCCTGCTAGTCTATACTATAAAAGATGTTAAATGCGCCATCTTGTTCCTGGGCGCCGCCATCTTGGAACGCAGGGCCGCGCCATCTTGGAACACAGGGCCGCGCCATCTTGGCGCGTGGTTGGCGCCATGTTGGCTTTTGGTCGGGCGACTCGTCGCCGCGCGTGTGTGCCGCACTGACCTCTATACATGGACAGATCATCATTGTTTCATTTTGAAGTCGGCATGCGGAGAAGTGCAACATGGCGGACCCACGACGTGACTCTGTGAGCCAATGAAATGTCCAGGTGTTGGTACGATACGTATTACGTAATGTTTATAAATACAAAATGTACAGAATAAATCCGCTGACCTCCACACCTGGACATTTCATTGGCTCACAGCAGTGACGTCGCGGGTCCGCCATGTTGCACTTCCAGTTCGCGCCGACTTCAAGTGTTAGTGCAGCAGAATATGGACAATGGTCCGTCCAGGTGTAGAGGTCAGTGGTGTGCCGCCGGCGTCGGTGCGGCGGGGTGCCGGATCGTTCGCGACGGGGAATCCCCCGGGGAATAAGATTTTTTTTTAAAATCGTATTCGTCCGAGGTGAGATTTAAAAGAAACGGACGTTACCGATAAACGCGTAATCGCTTTTCGATTGCCTGTTGATGTCTGTGGGCCTTTTTGCGTGAACTATTGCGTTATTTTTGCATTGTCCTTGCCCGGAGTTCGGGCCGAAGCCTTCCCGAAATCGTATTACCGTAACTCGGTTGCCGAATTGTTGGCTGTTCGCGATTAAGCGGCAGTTACTGCGTTACGCGAAGCCTTCGCAAATTAATTGTATCCGCCTTGCTCGCTCGGTGGCCGAGTTTGTTGTTCGCGATTGCGAGGCGCATCCCGCGCGCTTTATTACTTCCTTGGTATTGCGGAGTTTGAGCGCCAGCTTCGTTTTCGGCTTCAAATTCCGTGCACGCCAACCACTTCCAGTCACAGTTTGGGAACGTAAAAACAATGATTAATTCTTTTCTTGTTGCCTTTTGGACAAATGTCTCTCTTGCACATTGTCAATACGTAAATATTACAACATTATCTCTGTAAAAACACTCCAAAACATATCGCTATTTCGCAAATGTTAACGTTCATCGTGCAAAAATGTCGCGAATCTGTATGTCGATCGTGGATATGAATATGCAATTTAGAAACGTGACTGCATTACGTCAGTTGAGGGCGCACTGTCAGACGGCCGGTCTGTTGGTTTTTTCAATCATGTGATTTTCACGATGATGTAAATCAGAAATCCCGAAGTGGTTCGTATTGTTTCCCGTACGATTCCTGTTAAAATCATGAGACGCAGGCAGCATGCGCAAGCGAAGATGGACTGCCTATTGAGTATTATTAGTTCGGAAGTCGGGAAGTATTTTTACAAAGATTGTTTGTTATTAAGAGTCAATGGTATTATACGGAGCCCCTAAAGGGACATGACGAATAAAAATCACCGTTACGAAATAATTTGAGTTTTTTTCGTGCACTCAAAATAACTTATTTCGTGAGCTCGAAATGTTTTCGTGGACACGAAATGACTCCGTGCGCTCCCAAAAAAATCTGTTCGTGAGCTCGAAATAATTTCGTGCGCCCGAAATAATTTCTAGCTGGTACTCTACTCGCTAAGTTTCGCGGTTTGTTTGTCATCGCTATTGCCTCAATGTTACCTTTGATCGTGCAAAAATGTCGCGAAATTGTATGGCGATCGTGGATATGAATATGCAATTCAGAAACGTGACTAGGTTTCGGCTTCGGCTTTGCCTCCGGATTCCTGCTCTTCGACCTTTTTGTAGTCACAGTTTTGGAACGTAAAAACAATGATTTATTGCTTTCGTGTTGCCTTCTGGGAAAATTTCTTCCTTTCACATTGTCAATACCTAAATATTACAACATTATCTCTCTAAAAACACTCCGAAACATATCGCTATTGCCTCAATTTTAACTTTGATCGTGCAAAAATGTCGCGAAATTGTATGGCGATCGTGGATATGAATATTCAATTTAGAAACGTGAATGCATTACGCAGATTGTTTTTATTCAGAGTCAATGGTATCCTACGGAGCCCCTAAAGGGACATATGACAAATACAAATCACCGTGACGAAATCATTTGATTATTTCATTTCGTGCCCACGAAATCATTTCGTGCACTCGAAATAACTTATTTCGTGAGCTCGAAATGATTTCGTGCGCTAAAAAAATATTTTCGTGAGCTCGAAATTTTTCTCGGTTTGTTTGTCATACAATCCATTATGTTTTTAGGACGTCAACAAGGTGTATCTATAGGCATGGAGGAATGCTAAAAGTTACGATTCCACCCAGCTAGCGGGTGCCGCGCGAAGCGCGGCATCCCGCTAGTGTTGATACAATGAGCTTGTTCAATGTCCTGCTGCTTGTATTTCAGACACTATTCGCTTGAGGGGCGGTTCCAATCACTCCAGTGGCCGGGTGGAGATTTTCCGAAACCATGCCTGGGGAACGATCTGCGACAATAAGTGGGATGATATGGACGCTGGGGTGGCCTGCCGACAACTCGGCTTCCCTGGCGACGCGGAGGCCAAGTCCGGAGCACACTTCAGGCAAGGAAGTGGACAGGTCCACATGGAGGGCGTGGCCTGTACCGGCTCGGAGGAGGCACTCGGTGAGTGCCCGCACCTCTGCTGGACAGCATCTACATGCAGCCACAGCCGAGATGCCGGAGTTATCTGCAGTGTCGGTAGGAACTTAGTTGATAGGAGGATAATCAGACGCGAATCTAGGTTTTTTTTAGACGGGGTCACACCACTGACCTCTACACCTGGACGGACCATTGTCCATATTCTGCTGTGCTAACACTTGAAGTCGGCGCGAACTGGAAGTGCAACATGGCGGACACGAGACGTCACTGCTGTGAGCCAATGAAATGTCCAGGTGTGGAGGTCAGCGGATTTATTCTGTACATTTTGTATTTATAAACATTACGTAATACGTATCGTACCAACACCT
Source organism: Crossaster papposus (assembly GCA_037893245.1). Taxonomy (NCBI): domain Eukaryota; kingdom Metazoa; phylum Echinodermata; class Asteroidea; order Velatida; family Solasteridae; genus Crossaster; species Crossaster papposus. Next base: position 1,508,957 of record JBAIAA010000051.1, on the reverse strand, counting down.
GGACATTTCATTGGCTCACATAGTCACGTCGTGGGTCCGCCATGTTGCACTTCTCCGCATGCCGACTTCAAAATGAAACAATGATGATCTGTCCATGTATAGAGGTCAGTGGGTCACACCCAAAGCTGAAAAATGCGAGCGCGAATCGCGAAGCCTTTGCGGCGTGGGGTCCGGGGCCCGCTTAAGGGCCCCGTGAAATTCTTGGTTCTATATGCTTTGTGGTGCAATCTAAGGCGATTCCTGGCCTTTTTTTCTGATGTTTTTAGCCAAAGTTTTAAAAATGATATGGAGATAAAATGAAGAATTATGGAGATTTTAATGGAGAATATATATATAAATAAATATATCCTATATATATGAATGTGGGGCACACCCAAAACTGAAAAATTTGAGCGCGAAGCGTGGGGTCTGTTCTGGGGCCGCTTAAGGGCCCCGACATTCTGATAATGGGCCCCGCGTCTGATAATGGGCCCCGCGTCTGATAATGGTTGAAATAAACACATACTGGCAATGTCATCCAGGTGGCTGGTTGTACAACGAGGCGCACGCAAATTAAAAGCGTATTGATCAAAAGGGCATTAAAGCGTGGCGCTCGTTTTGCGCCTCAGTGTAAACCTTGATTCCAACAAAATTATAATTAGCCGGGAAAAGCCCTGCCAGTCTAGATACAATATTATAGTTTTTCATCAACTTTCCTATACTGTTTCAGGAGATTTTGAAGAAATCAACGTCGAGTGACAAGGAATGGCGTAACAACTGGCTTCGCTGTGTGCCTGCGATAGTCCTGCTTTATTCGCTTTCAGTTTCATATACGTAATGTATAGGTTAGCCCGGCTATTTTAAACATTTTTTTCATTTAAATTTACCAACTCTCACATTCAATTTCGTCCGAGAAAATAAATCACACGCTTTTACCAAACCAATTTACCCATTCAATTGCAAATGTTGGCCCCTCTATTTAAACATTGACTCGAACTCAGATTCGTCTTTTAAGCTGCTACCTTAAAGCAGCATTCGGGGATCGAATTCGTTGGTAAATGTGAATGAATTTTTGTTTTTTAAATAGCCGGGGAAACCAATATTAAAACAATGTAGTAAAACTTTAGCCGATTAATCTTAATGCATGCTTATAATCACCTAAATCACAAGACACCGGTTTTTTTTCTCAATTTGATGTCGTATTAGAAGTCTCAACAATGCAAAGTTTTCTCATTAACTTCTCATTTTTGTGAAAACAGAATAAAAAAAATAAAAAAATGTAATTTAACTTACTTGTTACCTTCATTCAAGTTGTCAAAGACGGATAGGGTGATATTTTTTTCAAACAAGGAAGCGGGCGTAATAGAATAAATAGTGCTGAACATAGCAAAACTATTTATATGCAATTGAATACGACACTTTTGTATAAAAAGCGGCAAACTTGTGTGGCAAACTTGTGTAGTAGTTAATGTTCAGTTTACAGTCTATTATGTAATATGTACTCGTACTATTTTACATTTGCATGAATTAATAACATGTTAACCGTAACAATGGGAAATAAGCCACAAAAGAAATAGTGCAAATTTCTATTCCACTAAAATGAACGTAAAGTATTATAATGTATTTATCTTTCACTTGTATAAGTCCCATGCTTTGTTTTTAAAACCGAGTGCACTAATCGATGTCATTTAAAGCAGGCACTTTTGGGGTTCCCAACTGTAAATGCAAAATATTGTGCCAATTGTACACATTTGAATTGTATTACCAAATGCAAAATACAAAAGCAAAAATTCAATTTTTTTGCACAAAAGCATCTGGGGTTTCTCAGGGTGAGGCATGACTAATACAGTTTTGCTTTTGAATATGAAAATTTGAATTAGCATAGTAAATACATAAAAGTGCGACACCTCAAAATATGTCAACACATTAAGACAACAAATATTATATGGAATACAAAGGTACATTTTAAAGGACGGCAAATAGATAATATACTTTCATAGCCGCTTTATAGAAAAATATATATTATGTACTTAAAATAATAGCATGATATAACGTACTGTGTAATTATATAGAATCTGCTCCATTTTTTTAAAATAAATGTATAACAGTATTTTACTCTATAGCTACTCGATCGTGAGTACATTTTTGTGTCGATACTACAGTTCAAAAATAGTTACACATTCTCCTTTATCAAAAGTATACACGAGTTTAAACATTTAAAGATGTCACTTTAGGAAGACACTGTTAGGGATTTACTGTTCACATAGTGAACCTAGAAGTTTGCGTATTGAGAAAATTTACATAGGAAAGGTTTGTTCATTGGCTCACTGCAAAGTACTGAGACACAGCAAATTACATTGCATGGAACCCTTTATTATTAGCCATGTTAGCTATGTATACAAAAGTATCACTTCGTTAAATATAATGTACACAGCTAAGGGTTTATGCTTGTTCCTTGTTTCTTGTGCAAACACAATTTAAATATTTGTTGTAATAATCATAAATGTTATCAAACTTTCATGAAACATTCTGTTAATGTTGCACGTGGTAATTATCAATTAAATAGCATTTTCGAGTCCTGCCTGAAATTTTAACAGCAATCCTTGTATGAAAATCTTCTTTTTCTATCAAAAGACATTGTAGTCGTATTCCATTTACTATACATGCACATTCATAGAAGAACAGTGGAGCATATCATGGTATTGTTTCAGTTGGCTTGCTTTATAGGTGCAGCGATGTTGCAATAGTACACAGGTTTGGATACTGACGGGAATAGTCCTCGTGTTCTTAGGCAATACACTTGACTGCAATTGCCTTTCTCCGCCCAGTAATATAAATGGATACCTGTGAAGGTAGAGACCACTTGCGCTGATTTCGAAAGTGAAAATGTGAGTGGGATCCGTGAAGTCTGCATGTTCAGATACACGTTCAACATGTACAAGCGACTGGAAAATGGGAAAAGCTATTGTTTTCCACTGAAACGATAAGTGTATCCCGTCAGAGAGAGCGGGTACACAATGACTCGAAGTAATACGCTACTGTGTGTTATGCGCCTCGCATCCACGTGCTGCACAAACGGCGATAGGTCAATTAAGCAGGTCAGAATGGGTCATCACAGCTTGTACTTGTGACGTTGCTGATCTTCAGCCTGCAGGTGCATGATGGTCTTGTGGTGACTGGGTTCCAGATTAGTCAGCAGCTGGTCAGCGAAGCTCTTACGCAGCCTGCTGCCGACCTGCCAAACAAGGGATTGAAACAAGAAGTTCAGTCTGAACATTTATGATTAATTGAAAACTACAAGAACATGATAACATCATTCTTAATCTAAAACCGTATGGTAATGAACCTAGTCAGTTTCTCTTTGTGGTTTATTTGAAATATAAAAACAAATATACGAGATATGGGTACTCCATTTGCAGATATAAAAAAATTATACCAAATTATTTAGAAATATCTTATTTATTTGAAAGTAAATACTGATTGTATAGGCATCCAGCAAAATGATTGCGCTAGATATCTTGTAATTGTTTCGATCGCGAAATAAACCAATAACAACATAAGAACCACTGCCCGATGCAGGTTGAAAACGACGAACGCCGTTTGTCTTGCTTTTCTCAGCATCCATGATTGTAAAACTTTGGACAGGTAAGTAAAACGTCAGTTTACTATAAAATACAACCCCCAAATCCACCCATTCATGATAATTTAAGCAATTACCAATGATGTATCTTACCTTTAAATGTGTCTTCTATTGTTCGTAGGTCTCCACAGTGTATAGTAGTTTAGGTACAACGATGTCATCTTGACATCACTTATTAAAGTGTTATCTACATTGTATAACAATTGCTGATCTACAGCAACGTCTCAACCAATCGGACTTGTACTCCAGAAGATTTAGAGCTTCAGCTTCCAAAATCTGTTAGTGTGGCATTACATGACGACACAACAGTGGCGGAACACTATTAAAGGTTGTGGGGGGGGCGCATTTTCTATGTTTGTGTTTTTGCGGGAACCACCTAAATTGGGCGGTTGGGGGGGGGGGGGGGGGGGGTTGGAGTGGGGGGGTCGTAATTTCAATATCAAGCACACGTTTGCTGGTCTACATGAATGCGTGTGCCAATTATAAAGCCAAATGGATTGACGTGATAGTGCCCAAAGTGCCATGCAGGATGAAAGCACATTCAAATGCTGTAGACAGGAGTAAAAAAAAGCAAAACAAATTTACAAAAAGCAAACAAAAAACACTAGACGTGTATTTGTAGGTTATAACATGACAAACCGACAGGGCAGATGTGTATGTATGCACATGTACATGTTTTGTCATGCACAGACAGGATATGAAGTACATGTACCAAGGTATGGTCAATGTTGAAATGCATCATCAATGTTGCGTCCAGTCGCTTCAATTTTCATCTATATTCCAACACAGCCCAGTCCAGGTAACAACAAACTACCCTTATGAATCTGTACTGCATTGAACGGGGTGTCTGAAGCTAAATTCAAACTTTCCGCAAATGGAGTGCACTATAGTTCCAAGTGCTCTACATATACTCACTGTCTTGGGTCTTAGTGTGACTCGCTCGTACCTCTCGTTGTTGGCCACCGGTGGCCAAGGGGTCAGGGGTGACTGACCTCTGCTGGTAGTAGTTTGTTGGCGTGATGGTGCTGGAAGGCCACATCCCCGTGCTAGCGCTCACACTGCTTGCCACCCTGTGGCTCTTGGGTCGCCTGTCGGCGGTGGTGGCTCTGGACTTGGACCTCATTGCTGTTTGAAAGATTTTACGAGGAACAGGTGACTCATTATGAGGCAACGTTGAAATGACTTTGAATTTTTGTTGAATATTTTCCCGTTACGGAGTCCACATTTGAAATGAATGAATTTTGTTTGGTGGCACACAGGAAAGGTCAAATAAACGTTCCTGTACGGAGCTGGTTGCTCGTGCTTCGTTCGATGTTTAATATGCAATCAGTAACCAGATAATTATTCAACATTCCAACGCTAAACACATTCGAATGTCTCTGTGCAAACAATTTACCGTGCAATAATGTGCGACATTGCGCAGATTGAAATAGGCAATTAATGTGCTACATCGCTGAAATCTGAGATAAATTATACGAGATCGCGGATAGAAGCGCAGAAATGGACGATACAACCTGCGACACCGTAGAAATCTGCGCAGAAATCTGCGATGTGTGATGTCACTAACCCCGGGCCAACGTAGTTTTGAAAGTTGAAGTACGACTTTTCGAAAGTTAAACCACGACGTTTTAAAAGTTAAAGTACGACGTTTTAAAAGTTAAAGTACGACTTTTTAAAAAAGTACGACGTTTTGAAAGTTGAACCACGACGTTTTGAAAGTTAAACCACGACGTTGCCTGTCCGTATTAAAATGCATTATGTACTGCTTCTGAATATCATTGACACTCCCTCAACATAACAGCATTGTTCGGGGTCGATGTACCAGTCAGTGTTATGATTGGTTTAGCCAATCACCCCGACGCGCGTAGCGTGAACTTTTGTTGGTTTGACTGCTATAAACTTTTCAACTTTTCAATTGGGGCAGTGGTCTCCCCTCCAATAAAAGAAACCAAGAAATGATTTAGGATTGCGGATGATTGAGGCTGTAACTAATTTGTACGTGGAGGCTGTTGGAGGATTGTGTAGGATTGAGGGTGCATCCTAGCAAAATGGCTCAGTGGTAAAGCTCAATGAATGTTAGGAAAGCACTACATTACTCCACTCTGATTGCTTCACCCTCAGTCGCTAAATCCTGCCAATCATCTAATTTGACGTGGAGGCAGTTGGAGGATTGTGTAGGATTGAGGGTGCATCCTAGCAAAATGGCTTGGTGGTAAAGCTCAATGAATGTTAGGAAAGCACCCCATTACCCACTCTGATTGCTTCAATTCACTATCAGTCGCTAAAAAATGCCAATCGTCTAATTTGCCTGTGATGCTGTGCCGAACTGAAAACGCCGTGATATAACGAGAGGCTCCTGTGGAGTGTTTTGGCGGAACCGGCAATCGTCGGAAGAAAACCTTAATGGGAGACGGGTCTTATTTATCCCAGGACTTCAACCAATGCCTATTATTCCACAAAACTATTAACCTTGCGTAAGGATGAGCGGCTATTCAGACGCAAGGGGGAGGACAATAAACGAACGGCGGACTTAGGCTAGCAGCTCAATAGGTAGAAATATACCACCGTTTTATGATTGAGGGGATAACTTTAATGTAATATAATCAGAGCACTAACTACTTGGTCCTAATAAACCTCACAGTGCAAATAAACCCCACAGTGACAAGTATTCAATGAATACTATACAAATAACTATGCACAATAATCCTCGCTGGTATAGAATTAACCTCAAATAAATATAAAAGGGTCAACTGCACCCTTTACGATGAACTTGACTTTTAATAACCCTCACTTAGTCAAATGCACCGCTTAATAGATTGAATGATATAAGCTTATAATGATCCTCGCTGAAACAAGGTGGTCGACTGCACCACCAGATAATCCTCACGAGGCCTAGTAAATCTCACGTGGTAAATCTCATCATGCACCTGCAGGCTGAAGATTAGCAACGTCACAAGTACAAGCTGTGATGACCCATTCTGACCTGCTTAATTGACCTATTGTCGTTTGTGCAGCACGTGGATGCAAGGCGCGAAACACGCATAGTATTACGGAAAGTCATTGCATACACGCTCTCTCTGACTGGATACACAAGCTGTCTCACTTAGTCAGATTTCTGAGACAACTTTGCCTATGTGTGCACATGCAGGCTTTCGTTAGACCACTTATCGATTCAGTGGAAAAATAGCTTTTCTTATTTTCCAGTCGCTTGTTAAAGGTATAACACATTTTCACCATCCTAGAATAGGAAAAAAATTAAGAAATATGAACAGAACCATGGGCGTCAATCCTGGGGGGGGGGGGGGGGGGGGACAGGGGGACACGTCTCCCCCATATTTTGAAGGGTGGGGGACACAATATCAAATGTCCCCCCCCCCCCCATGTTTTTGAACTCGTGTATCTCATAATAGGGCAATATGTACTGTAGTGGAAACTGTCAAGAATAGCGGAGTGGTGGCGTAAGTGTGACGGATTTACACGGAGTTCATCCAATTCCAACAACGGTTGCGGGGCCAACAGATGAACCTGACGTTAACGCGCTACTAGCGGGTTTGGCCGCCCTATGCAGGCGTACGTATGTGCGCGCGCGAACTCGATCTTTACGTGTAGTTCGTACGTGTGCATGTGTGTACATACGTGAAGATACTGTTCGCGTGAAAACAGGCGTTATCTCGTCCAGACGTAATCTCACTTTTGTCCTAAATTTATATTATTTGTTGCTGTAACATAGCCCCTGAAATCGATAATTCAGTAAATGATGTTTTTCAGCCATATTCATACTGTATCATGTAGGCTGTGTGTGGACTTCGGCTGTGGTTGAAATCTGTGTTTTTGGTAAAGTTGTAGCCTAGTTTGAGAAAGTTTTGTGTGTACAAAAGTTCAGTGAAGTGCGTGTGCCATTGGTTGTGCTTGACCGTGTTCAACTCTAGCGAACCTTCTATTTACTTCTCAGTGATTCCGAAGTCGCAGGCGAACCGAAGCCGAAGACGCGAAGCAAAGGTTTAAGTACGCGTTGCAGACGACCAAATGCGCGGCGCAAGAGATCTTTGCCCGAACATTTCACTTGCATATTAATAGTGGTTGTTCATTCATTTTACCATAACTGAACATTTTTGTCTTCACTTCCATCACACTGAAACAATAACAAATGACTTCGTGGAAATTTCTACTGTTATCAGATGGCCGTCAATCAAATTTCAAAGACTTGGGATTTATTATTTGAATTAATTCGACGGTGGAATAAAACAAATACCGGCACCTCCGATTGAATCTGGGCTTAATACTTTCAAGATACTTGATAAATACTTTTCAAGACACTTCTCCGTAACTTATTTAAAAAAGTAAACGGATGAAACCTTATCTCATTAATTTTACAAGACACCGACACAAATGCAGATGGGAATTATTCCGTCCAGGTTTTCTTGTGTTTCTAAACTACATTCAAAATCCTTTGCACCATTTCGTTTGCGGGAATAGTTTTCTAATAGTTTCTAGGGATAAAATTTTTGGCGAATTATTTTCACCAGAAAAGTAATTAAAATTACCAAGCTAGTATTAAATGCACTTTAATTTCTAAACAAATTATCCATGTTTAAATTTTCGACTTGACAATTTGTTATCGAGTAAATAGGTACGTGTTAGAGTCAGGGGACCACTGCGCCCCGGGTATGGGTATGGGTATGGCACCCCCAGAAACACGTGGTTCTCCCTTCAAGTTCTCATTTCATTTCATTTCAACATGGTTTATTACAAATCACGAATGGCAGCCACAGCTGAATTGCACGTGATTTACATTTAAAGAACAATTAGTTATGCCTCACAGATAATTAGATAAAATTCCATAATACAAAAATGAAATATATAAAATATTTAAAATATTTAAAATGTTTAAAATGTTCTCTCTTATATCGTGTCCGATGTAAACCACAGGGTTTTTCTCGAGAACGGTAAAACATGAGGTTGGTTTCCTTTTAACCTGACATTTGAAATAGGATAAGTAAACAATCCAAAACATGAGATCATGGGGATTCTAAGAGTACCCCTTTAGGTCTTCGCAGGAAGACGCTCGCCGTCCAGGCTTGTCATAATTATGCCGGCCGCATGGTATGCTGGCTGTGCCAACATCTCTTGTGCACTCGCGTTGACGTTTGTATAATTTGCATGCTAAACCCCTCTAATAATTCTTGACTTCAGTATTGTCCCCCCCCCCCCACATTTGAAATGGGATTGACGCCCCTGATTTTGAGGCAAGATATACTGCGTATACTCGATTTATTTAATTAAAGGGGCCGTTGACTTAAGGTAAGTTCACAAAAAGGTCACAATAAATATTTTAAAATGTAATATTGTTCATGAACAATATGTAATTAAACTAACCTTGCTAACTTGTTTGTTTTAAACGGTGCTTCAATGTTATTCAATTCACCTTGCCTAACCGTTGCTTTAATGTTCCTGAGCCTTTTGCAAACGAATGCTTTAACGTTGTTTGGCAAACGGCTGTTGAACCAACCTTACCAACGTTCTTCAAACGATTCATCTTCGATCCAAATTCACTTCCTTTGTTAATTGGATGTGAATTCAGTGTGAAGTCTTTGTAAAAATCACATCCTGCTACTAACCGTTTCCGCTTTGAAGGTATAGTCTTGCCCAAGACCTTTATGTTCAGCGCCCGCAGGCAGATTCTCTAACGTCGTGGTTTTTTCAAATTTCGGCTTCGTTGCGTTTGGGCTCACGCATGAGTAGTTTACAAAATGCAGCTGAGTCCACACTCACAACGGAGTCGGTGCTTAACAAACGTGCATGTTCATTGAATTGCCACAATTACTCATCCTGAGCCACTCAGCGCTTTTACGCGCTTTCTATACTAATGGCGCTCAAAGCCATGTGGACATTCGGCCAGATCCGTGGTTATTAGCGCAAAAAAATCATGCGCCTAATCAGAGCCTCCGTTACAAACAGACCAAGGCCATTTCCCAAGCCCTGGCTTTGGATCCGTTTCCAGCTACAGCCTATTGCTAAAGGGTCCGTCACACCATAACGTTCTGGTCAGCGTTCTATGACGTTTGAGGAAACGTTGGTTATCGTCCATGGTCGCTGGTATAGCGCCAGAAGAGCGTTGTGTGAACGCTGGTGAACGCTGGTAATCGTCGGTGATCGTCGGTGATCGGCGGAGAACGCTGGTCCGAAAAGAAAGTTTTGAACATGCACAAAAGTTCTCATGGAGACCAGCGTTCTTCAACGTTTAATTTTAAACGCTGGAGAACGCTAAAGAACGTTCGTGGAACGTTTTACTAACGTTCGCTGAACGTTGTACGCGTTCGGCTATCGTTAGTCAGTCGTTACCCTAGCGTTACTTGGTTGTTATTAATCGTTTGGTTTGCAGTGAACGACTCACTGGCGACCTGTCAACGACCACTGAACGGACCCCTAGCGCACGCAGCGTGTGACTAACGTCAAACGAACGTCATATGGCGTCCAATGAGCGTCATTTGAGCGTTTCCCGAACGTCCATGCACGTGGGTATATAAACCGAGGCTTTTTAAGCAGGGTTCAGTTGATTTTGGGCTACCGTAGAGAACACCGGCCCACTATGGAGGCTCCAGAAAGACTAAGGAGGGTATATATGCTTGCTATAGCCCAGCATGAAGTAGATGTACTGAACTTGAACATAGCTGAGCACATCGAGGGACCTCGCCCGCAGAGAAGAAGACCCCGCCGAAGACGACCCCGCCGAAGACGACAGCGCTGGACTAAATCATGGATCTTGAGGCGCAAAGAGTTTGGAATGTACGACCAACTCATGGTTGAGCTTCGCCGGGAGGACCCCAGTTCCTTCACGAACTTTATGCGCATGCCACCTGAAATGTTTGATGAGATCCTTGAGCGTGTCAGAGGCAGATTGACGAAGCAGCACACCTTCTACCGAGAGCCCCTCGAACCTGGCCTGAAACTGGCGGTGACACTGCGACATTTGGCCTCTGGATCTAAATATGCTGACATGAAGTTTGGGTGGCGCGTTCCATCCAACACAATCTCCGTCCTCGTCCGTGAAGTGTGCCATGCGATCGTTGACGAGTATCTGGATGAGGTGATGACCCCTCCAAGCACTCCTGAAGCCTGGCGTGAGATTGCCAACCAGTTCAGGACAAAGTGGAACTTCCCTCACTGTTGCGGTGCTCTAGACGGAAAACATGTTGCCTGTAGATGCCCTAACTCTTCAGGATCAACCTACTACAACTACAAGGGATTCTACTCTGTGGTGATGATGGCCCTGGTGGACGCAGATTACAAGTTCATCTGGGGAGATGTTGGTGGTAAGTGTTCATGACTCTTTTGTTCTATACAGGTTAGTAACCAACTTATTCAATAGCTGCACGAGGAGAGGTATGGTAAGTAATTGGTAAGTAAGTGATACCTGAGCAAGTGCAAATTATATTGTATTCTTACAATAATACGCTCGTGCGGTAACACCTCGCCCGCTGCGCTTTCTCGGTGTCACGAATCGCACGTGCTCAGGTATTTCAAATCCATGAACACCTCCCAGTAGGTTGGTAACTATAACTTCACATAATGTCTTTAATTGAGATTGAATTAGGTTATTTCTGGTGTTATTATTTGTAGTTGCTTTTTGTACTGTATGTTTATGTTGATGTAATTTGTGTTTTTCAGGGAAAGGAGCAGCATCCGACGCACAAATCTACAACGGGTCTGAGCTGAAAGACTGCATCGATGATGGCTCCATCGGCTTCCCACCAGCTGAACCCCTGCCCAACGACAACGAGGATGTGCCGTACTACCTCATCGGTGACGACGCGTTCGCCTTGAGGTCTAACATGATGAAGCCGTACTCGCACCGTGGAATGATCGATGACGAGAGGATATTCAACTACAGGCTGTCAAGGGCACGTCGTGTGGTCGAGAATGCCTTTGGCATCCTTGCCAATAGGTTCCAGGTACTCCTCACCACCATGAACCATGCTCCCGCAACCGTAAGGCTCATCGTTACCACGTGCATGTGTTTGCACAATCTCATGCGTATGAGGTATCCACGTCAGCAGAACATTCGCATGGACTGTGAGGACGACAATCATCAAGTGATTCCTGGACAATGGAGAACACAGCGCAATCTGGAGGACATCGTCAATGTCAGAGGGCCCAACGTGGATAACAGACAGGGAAAGCGCCAGAGGAACCTCCTAAAACACTGGTGTAACTCGGAAGCTGGTGCTGTTCCATGGCAGATGGATATGATATGAAGACTCTTGTGACATGGACAATGTGTGTGGATGTTTTCTAACAATAAATATTAAGAAACACAAATTCAGTGTCAAATTTAAATCATTTATTTTAATAACATAAAACCCCAGGAATAACACCCGTTATTTCGTAAATCACAGTAATAATAACAGTAAATCAATATAAGATTAAACAATTAAAGAAAATAATAATCATAATCACACATTCACACAAGTATTAAAGCCTGCTCGGCCCCATCCTGGTCCCCTGAGTTTTGGCTATGATCGCCTTCAACTGGAATTACACAGGTAAACAATAAACAATAAGCAACAAACAATTGTCTTTCACTTGTTATTTAATATCGTAGTATAATTATATGAATAAGTCACTATTTCTGATAACTTGACGCACAGGGCTCCAGGTCTTGAATCAGGGACATGTAGGCAGGGTCCGCGGAGTTGAAGACCGAAATGGCTTGGGGCGGTGGCGGTCCCCACTCACTGGGAGGTGGCTGCCAACCTCCGTGCTGTGACTGGCACTCGCCCTGACTCTGACTCGGCCTCTTGTTCTGGGGGTGTTGCGACGAGGTTGTGTCACCAGTGACACTGAAAATACACCATAAGGAAAATGGTCAGATGACTTTCTAGAGTGGAGACGAGTGATTTTGATCAATGTTTGAACCGACCCAACTAGATCTAATTGTACTTTTGATCAACTTTTGTGCCAGCTATTGGTCAATTTCAGTAATGAGGCAAGTCGGGATATAGCACGCGTTGGCTTGGCCAACGCACCAATTCTAGTTATAATTGAAAGTAATGGTAATAATTAAGCTAACCATGACTGAATCGAGGGCTGTCTGGACGGGGGTCTATTAGACCGGTCCTCACTGTCGTCGTCGGTTGAATCCGACTCGCAGAAAGGCCTCAGAACCTTGTTGATGCCTTTCCGGGCCCGGCGAAAGTCCTTTACACTCAGCCCCAGCAGCACACTTTTGACGTAGGCGGCGTAGGTGGTCCTCTCGGTGACTGGCTCGGGAGGCAGGAGTTGCTCACGCAGCATCGTCAGCATCTCGCCGCTCTCTTTGGCCTTCCTTTGGAGGGTCTCCATGTCAGAGAACACCGACAGGGCTGGGGTGGGTTGACGTTCTAAGACGTGGACGGTCTCAGCAAACTCGTCAACATCAACCCTCTCCTCCGCCGCTGCCCGCTCAGCCTCATCCAGGTCCCCCTGAGTTTCGGCTATAATCGCCTTCAACTAGAAAGACACGGAATGACACAGGTAAACACAACATGTTTGGAAATTGACAATAAACAATTGTACATACATTTGTCTTTCACTTATTATTCAATATTGTAGTATAATTATATGATTCGGTCAATATCCACATCAATACTTACACTCCGGACGGGCTTCGAGCGGTGGTTGACAGCACGGTGGAAAAAGCAAAATTTGGCTTTTATCCATGTCTCCCTCTCCGTCAACTGTTGCTGGCCTTCCCCACTCTTCTTCTTGTCCAACCTGGTAGATATTATAAGCATACGGTAAGTATATGGTAAGTATATAAATTCCATTATTATTAAAGTCATGGCAATTATTTAAAGCATTTTCATAATTTCAAACATAAATACTTGCCTTGTGAACATGTCCCTGAGGGACTTGAACCAGGTCCACAGGTGGTCCACCCCGATCTCCAGCTCTGTGGCCTTGGTCTCGAGTATCCGTTGCCTCTTCGCCTTGTTCCTGTATTCTGTCTTCTGTGAGTTCCACAGCAGTTCGTTTTCTCGGAAAAAATCCACCAGACTATCCTCCACCGCCCGGTCCTGGATCCTGCAGTCCTTTCTCTGCTTCTTCACTCTCTTTGCCATGGTCGGAACGTCCTCATTGGTGTCTTCAGGGTCTCCAGGGGGTGTCACATGGTGTGTCACACATCGGATGGGCTCTTCCTCGTGGTGTTGTTCCGAAGACATTGCTAGAGAAAGAGGCTTTGCATTCTTCTTACTTACAGCGCTAGTAGCAGAAGCCCCCCTCACACCTTTTCTTCGTCTTGGCAGCATGATGTTCACTGTTCAATCTCAGAAGAATAACTGAATCCACTATGATTTTCCCGCGTTTTATACCCGTTTGACTATAAAACCCACACGCCAGCAAAACGCTATTCTGTCGTTATTCACACGTTATTCGCACGCTCAACACGCTCGTCTAACGTTGACTAATCGTTCGTCGCGCGCCAGTGACACGTCAGCACACGCTAATAGTTTTCAGGGGTGTCTTACTTGGTCGCTGTTACACGCTCCTCATGCGTAAGTCACACGCTAGTCATGCGTTAGTCACACGTTAGCCACACGCCAGATGGGTCCACCTCACCCTAGAACGCTCGAAAATTGAACGATTAAAACGTTTAGAGAACGTTGACCAGAACGTTATGGTGTGACGGACCCTTTAACTGTATGAATGAAGCCTGAAACGAAGACAAAGCTGGGGTTCGAAAAAACTATGGTGTTCCAAAGACGACAGATCTCCGTCGCCGTCGACCTCGCCGTCGCCGGCGACGTCGACGCCGACGTCGACGGCGACGCTAATGCAGCGTCGCCGTCGCCGTCGCCGTCGACGTCGCCCTTAGCCCATAGACTTGTGCACAAACAAACATATTCAGGGGCGACGGCGACGGCGACGCTGCCGTCGACCTCGCCGTCGACCTCGCCGTCGCCGTCGACCTCGCCGTCGACGTCGACCTCGCCGTCGACGTCGACCTCGCCGTCGACCTCGCCGTCGACGTCGACCTCGCCGTCGACGTCGACCTCGCCGTCGACGGCGAGGTCGACCTCGCCGTCGACGTCGACCTCGCCGACGACGTCGACCTCGCCGACGACGTCGACCTCGCCGACGACCTCGCCGTCGCCGTCGACCTCGCCGTCGCCGTCGACCTCGCCGTCGACGTCGACCTCGCCGTCGACGTCGACCTCGCCGTCGACGTCGACCTCGCCGTCGACGTCGACCTCGCCGTCGACCTCGCCGTCGACGTCGACCTCGCCGTCGACGTCGACCTCGCCGTCGACGTCGACCTCGCCGTCGACGTCGACCTCGCCGTCGACGTCGACCTCGCCGTCGACGTCGACCTCGCCGTCGACGTCGACCTCGCCGTCGACGTCGACCTCGCCGTCGACGTCGACCTCGCCAGGGGTGCTGTTTAGTCTGCTTTGTTTTTACTCATGGGTGCGCCGTTCACGTAACAACAATTTTGGCACGATGTCTCAAAATACTTTGTGGCGAAAATTCCTTAATTGAGAGACATCCTAATCGAATTGTTTGTAGGTCTCCACATACCGCGTAGCCTTACGTAAGCGAACTGCATGCATTGCTAGTCCAGGGAAAACACTTAATTTTGTTTTGTTGACCTAACACAAATTGCAATAGAATATTTTTCACCACAGTGCACTACTACAAGGTCCCTAGAATGACTACTAAAAATCTCAAAAATTCTAAGTGGTGGAAAAATGACTAATTGGCATAAATTGTTAATCCCTGCCGCGTAATATATTTATTCCTATATTTGGGTATATTGTTATTATTATTTTTTTTGAAAAGTTTATTTTGGTGTTTCTACTTACACATCCTTACTTCAATAACATTTTCTAAAGCTTGTAAGTGACTGAATAATTATGAAAATACAGTAATGGTCCAAAATGACTACAATTATACCCTATAATTTGCACGCATTTATCTTGTCTTCAGATATCATAAAGTAGTCAGTATGGACGAGATTCAAATTCACCAAGTTGCTTACTGGCACAGTAACCCATTTAAAACCTTATTGAAAATCATACGAACAATGATAACATTGTGATATTTAGCCCAGCAAACAAAAACTAGGGGGAAATAGTGTGTCCATAAATTGGGCTAAAAGATAGGTGAAGGGTTGCCTAAGGTGAGAGACTTGAACAAGTTCAAGGACCCCCCCCCCCCCCAATTAAAGATTGTTGTTGTTTATAATAATCAAATCTACGTTAAAATATATTTTGGGGATTCCCCCCCCCCCCCCCCCCCAGGCTGCCACAAGTTGTATGTCGGTGTTTGGTAATGTTTTTTTTTAACCCGAGAGTGGGGGAATTTGTCACTCACAGCATAGAGGCATTAGAATACTATTTTGTTTTCCTACATGCTAATAGTACATTAATGATAATTATTTGTTTGTTGTTAATTACCAAACCAAGAGTATAATATGCAAATATTATTTGAAAACAAATATTGGAAACATATTATGGAAACATAAGGAGGGGCTAGAGGTTGGTTTACAACTTTTGTTTGTTAACGTTGTATTCAGACCCTTTGCGAATATTTCATGTATTCTTCTTCTTGTTTGCCAGTAAAGACTGGAACAGCAGAACGGATAGCGTGCGCGCGTCAACCAAGATCAGAGAGCCGCATGTAGACAAAATGAATTGCGCCCTCTTGAGGCGACGGAAAAGGCGAGGTCGACGGCGACGTCGACGGCGAGGTCGACGTCGACGGCGAAGTCGACGTCGACGGCGAGGTCGACGGCGACGGCGAGGTCGACGGCGACGTCGAGGTCGACGTCGACGGCGAGGTCGACGGCGAGGTCGACGGCGAGGTCGACGTCGACGTCGACGTCGACGTCGACGACGAGGTCGGGGGCGACGGCGAGGTCGACGTCGACGGCGAGGTCGACGGCGAGGTCGACGTCGACGTCGACGGCGAGGTCGACGGCGACGGCGAGGTCGATGGCGGGGGCGAGGTCGACGGCGACGTCGACGTCGACGGCGAGGTCGACGACGACGTCGAAGGCGAGGTCGACGGCGATCTGTCGTCTTTGGAACACCATAAAAAACAGCCAAAGGCATGCGAACCAACGTGCATTTATATTGGCCCATTCGCTTGGACATCCGAGGTGTTCTCACAAATGTTCATCCTCCCACGTAAACATTAAAATTAATAGGAAAAATGTAGAAATTAACGTATACAGAACGTGAAATAAAGCCTTGCTATTATATATTATACAGAATAGGAAACCAAGGTGGACGTTCATATCATGTAATGGCAAACTTGTTTATTGATTGCTGGGAATGTCCGCAGGGTTTGAGGGCGACAATTCAAGAGCCCGTTAAACTCTGCGTGACTCAGGATGCAATTACTACATAATATAAAATCTGATTGCGCTGCCGGCCTGTAAAGTGCGCATTCTGAAATAAATATTTCATAATGCATTGTAACTACGAAAGTAGAAAAGTACAATAGTAACGTCTTGGAACAAAGACTACTTTGAATGCAAAATCACACCATGTCTTTTTCTAGTGTTATTATACATTTCTTAAATATTTTTTAATAAATTACGATCATATTTTGCTGGTTTATTGTGCAATTGACAGAGTAATCACAATCATCATCATCGGCGGTAGGTACATTTCCTTTAAAACATACCTAATTCCTTAGCCTTGATGTTTAATTGATGGCCTCTCGTCTAGGAAAGAGTGGGTATGAGAAGATTAGCTACATTCTATAACAGGTGTCAGTCTGAGACTCGATCCCAACAAACTTAGATCCCCATCACAATGTGTGGCTGGTTGTGGCGTAACCCGAAGCTTCCCGGCATTTCCTACCTCGGACACGTATTCAACCTCAATCAAAAATATTGTTCCTGTAATTAATATGTTACATGGCTGTGGTGAATACATGTATAAAGTTAAAGGCCGTTATTGCCATTTTCAGCTGTCCTGTCTTGACATTCGGTAAAGTGTCATAACTTTGTCAGATTTTATCCAAACTCAGTTCGTGAAACATTAAATGAAAGTGATACCCAAACCACAATATTTACGTTTCACCTCAAGTGTTTGGTTTGCTAGATCTGGTCACATAATGCGTGTTTTCCAGACACATCAGCAGTAACATTATAAATGAAATATCCATTATTAAAAAAAGTATACAGTGTGTCAACAACAAAATTGTTAACAAAATAGAATGGAATGCTACACATAAAATCGCAAGATATACCTTTTTCTCTTTACCATAGCCAGCGTGTGTATCACCGATTCCAGCAATGTAGTGGGGTAGATATGCGTGCCAAGGATTGGGGATGGAGGATCAGCGATGGGAAGATGTTTCCTGTTCAAACGAACTTGAAGCCTGCACCTGAGTATCTCCTGCAAGCGATCAACTGTTCCTGCAAGACAGACTGTATAGAGGAAGATGCAGTGTTCTCCAGCGTATATAGACTGCATAGGACTTCATTGCTCCAATGTCACTCTGCCTGATCAAGAAAGTGACTCTGATGATATGTAATGGTATCAGCAGATGTTTAGTATTCAGTGCACTAGAAATTTTAACATGTTTCTAGAAAATGAAAATATAATATACAATTTCAGAAAATCTTTGTGAAACTTCACAGAGTGCGATGCTGAATTCTGCAAGAGCTGCTAATGTTACGACCTAAATTAATATCCAATAGCGAACTGTCAGTTTGGCGGTCATTTTTAATTTGAAGTTAAAAGTTTGTATATGTCATATAACGTATTTCACGTCTGTTTTAGCTGTATTACTTGCTGATAAGAAGGTAATATTCAAAAATTAGCAGTTTAGGTGGTTATTTTGGAAGTCATTTTGGCGGCCATTTTGAATTTTCAATATGTAACCAGTTTTAAAATGTCAGAAATGGGTTTATTGTTACCAACAACATTATATGTAGGTGTTTTACATTATATTTGTAGCACTATTGCTTGCGTAGGGGAGAGCGGGGCTAGTCCGCCCTAAGGGCGAGTCCGCCCACCACGTGATTTGTTCACCACTACAGCCGTGGAGGAAGTTTTGATTATGTAATTAGATTACGCAGGACATGATAAAACTCCTATAATAGCTGCACGAGCAGGCTCAATAAACTCATAAAGTTATCATTAAAACACTGTTTATATATCATGTAAGTAAACATTTCTTGCATCAATAATATTGTATAAATCCCAAGAAATAAACAAATATTGTTTTATAGTGGTTGTCATTTTATAAGATAATAGACTTGCCAAAAAAACTATGCAGGTATGAACTCGGTTTACTGTGTTAATGACTCATACGACGTGGTAAAACACAAGACGAGCTCTTGGGGCACGTTCGCCCGGTATAGAGTGGGGCAGGCTCGCCCTGTAGCGGACTCGCCCCACGGTGATAGGCGGACTTGCCCCATCAAAATATATATGCCTATTATATATTTAAGCAAGCTAAATATACATATTTTAAGGTGAAATGAACATATATAGAGATATATATAATTATGTCAAGTTGCAAAACTAGCACTAATACCCATGCTAAGATGTAAGGATACCGGAACACTTTAATAAATTCATTTTTAAAAATGTCATGAGCAACAGGTGGATTACATTATGGGTTACCATGACAAGTTGTTCCATGTTGTACTTTACAATCACTAAATAAACGGTTTAGTTTGCTATAGTATTTTCAGTTTAAATTCAGCAGTTTAAATATTAAAAAAAATTACCCTCAAATATTAGAGAAATCACAAGTTGTAATTTATAACTATTTAGTGTATAGCCTTTTCTTTTTGTATTCAACAGTTTAATGAAACAGAACTGTTGCTCAGAAATCACAAGTTGTGGTTCATAACCATATGGTTTGCTTATATTCATATATTTTAATAACTAAACGAGACTGAACTTTTAAATAAAAAAAACACAAGCTGGGTGGGTGGGTGTGGGGTAAGTTCGCCCACTTGTCTTAATGTGTTACTCCTGCTGTTACTGTAAGACCTGTCGTTCCAAAACTTGTGTTTGTATTTTCCCAAGTAATAGTGCTTTCACATGTAAAAAGTATGGCCAATTTAAACATTGTCATTTTGAATTTTGAAATATGTGACCAGTTTAAAAATGTCAGAAATGGATTTCTTGTCAACAACATATGTCTAGGTGTTTCATATACATTTTTTGCACTTTTACTTGCGTAAATAGGGCCAATTTAAAACAATCCAGTTTTGGCGAAAATTTTGGTGGCCATCTTGAAAAAAAGCATGAGACTGTACTTTTCCAAGACTTTTTAGTATGTTATTCTATAGTATATCTGGCGTTGAAAAAAACACTTGAATGGTTTCTATTGCAATAAGTGCTGGGTTTGGCATAACTTTACAGATTCCCTGTTCTATGCCACCCTATCCAATTACTACAATATCTCTACAGTATCGTTTTCAAATTGGATCACATGGATCACACGTGTATACTGGTCCCATCAACTAATTAGGAACAGTCCCGATGAGGCGACCCAGCAACATAGTGCGTGAGGTTAAATAATCTGTGTCAATATCTCTTGAAGTTCATTGTGAATCGTGTTTGGATGAATTTCGAGTGTTGATAATAAACATAGTCACTTGAATCGGAAATCTCTTGCTGTCAGGACCTCGGAAGTTCCTGTTGACACTCTTACATGATGTAATTCCATACAGATTGGTAGTGAGACCAGGACAACAATGAATTGGCCATGGCCTTGCCAACTTTTGTAATGTCATTTCCTGATTTTTTCCCTCCCGACAGCAGAAACTGCAAACAACATTAACAAGTGGGTAATAGTATATCAAGAAAGGGGTGGCAAGGAAACAATCTGAAACAGATGACAATAGGAGAAAAAAAAAGTTATTATAAGCTAAACAGGTAGGATACACCATTGGTAATTGACCATTTGCGTGTGGAATTTAAATAATATCTGGTACACTGACTTGTTCACACAGCTTGGCACAGTTTGACTTTAAATTATCCAGACCAAATACACTGTTGCTATAAGTTATTGCATAGTTACATTGTTCACAATAGTTGAGAATGGTAAAAAGACACCAGACCATTCCCGAGCCGTGGGTTGCTAGCGTAAGGCTTGCCCCGAATCACGTGATATAGCAACAGCGTTTTTGGTCTGGATAATTTAAATGTAAACTGTGTCAAGCTGTGTGAACAAGTCAGTGTACCAGATATTATTCAAATTCCACACGCAAATGGTCAATTGCTTGAATTACTAGAAAGGGTTGATTTATTTTTAGATTTTTAGATTGTTTTTTGGTTTTTTGGGGTTTTTTTTTTTGGGGGGGGTATTTTATAGTAACTTTCGTTTAACTGACTTGTCCGAAGTTTTATTATCATGGATGCTGAGAAAAGCAAAAAAACGGCGTTCGTTTTCAACCGGCGTCGGGCAGTGGTTCTTAGGTTGTTCTTATAGGCCTATGTTTACCGATTGCCGTCCGGCGATTTAGATTATTTCTATACAACTGATGTTTTTAAGTATACATTTTGCAGCTATCCAAAAGGTAACCAACCAAAATATTGTTGAAAAGCTAACTTGATGTACACATAATTACTCTCACTAAACTCTCAGGGCACGTGGCGTGCCCTGATTGCTGGATTTGTATTTAAACCGAAACCTTACTGTGTTTTCGAAATATACAGCATTCAGACAGATAAATCTTTATTAGGTTATTTGTTGATCACGTCTTTAGATTTTGAGCACTTTTGCTGCTTTAAACGATAAAAATGCACAATTGACCAATGGTAAACTTTTAGTTTTTGCAGAATACGAGTTCAAAGCTTAGGCCTACTATTTAAGAAAATATTGTTAATGGCATCTTTGAAAGTGTTCTCGCTAATAAATCTCTTCGTGACGTGTTGTATTGACAGCACCCTCTATATGGTCCTGATCACAGGTCCCTGCAGGAACTCAGAAGGTCCCGTAAAACGGGGTAACTTTGGCAATTTGGGATCAACTTTGGCAGTTCGTTTATGTGAGAAAAATAAGTTTTGAGATATTTAAAATATCACAACAAATCCAATTTGATATCATTTGTTCAACTCTTTCATTATCATTTAAGATAATCACAAAGTTGCCCCTGTGTGCCAAAGTTACTGGTACTCCGTTTTACTGTAGCCTAGTGTTACAACACAAATTTGTGTAATATGTAATAATAATTTTACCATCAACTGCGCAACCCAAAATACCAATACCTTTGTTGGTTTTATGTTTCACGTATTCAAAACCTTTGAGGTTGTCTTCGAAAACGATTATCAATGGCCGTCCAATTTCTACTATGATGGGAACGTATCGTTGGTAAGTCATCTAGTGTGTTCATAGTTCAGAGCATCCGGGTTCAAGAGTATCTCAAACCCGTATCAATGCCCTTAAATGTAAAAAATAATCTTGGTGTTCAGAGTGAACCCGGACACTGTAAACTGTGGAAACAATGGCGTGATTACAGATTACAATATCTGGTTTAACGCTACAGTAAATAACATAACAGTATCTTAAATCCGGATGCTCTCAACTCTAAACAAGTACGTTCGCTTGATTAGTCTTTTGGACAAGGCGTTATTTTATTTGGATGACGAGCTGAATCTAAAATGTCAAATACAAAATCATTCGCAGAGTCATCTGAATGTTGTGTGGCGCATATAGGACGTCTTGCACGGAGACTAGTCATGTACGTGACAAATGTTTGTAACTTTGGAGCTTTTACTGTTGTGACAGATTTTAATGGGGTTTCTATTGACATATTGACACTATAAAACAGAGATCTTTGAGCGCTAGAGAGCTCAGACGATTATCGCACAGCACCCATCGCTTGGACAACTGCTGCAGTATATTGCCTACGAGAATCATCTTTTCCCCACAAAAAACAGCGACGATGGCACCGACTTTGATTCTTCTTGTGGTCGTGGTCACCATATTTGTCCGTAAGTATTTGACAATCAAGAGTTAATTTTCGTCCAGAGCATTGATTTACTTTTATGTATTTCTTTTTCTTTTAGAACTTTTACATGTTGTTGGTCTTTTGTGCCGCAAACTGTGTAGAAATAATCCAAGAATACATTTGTTTTTCAATTGCATTGTTTTACCGACGCTAAATATAATGAATGAGATCGGTCATTGAATACAAATGTGAATAACAACTGTTCAGTCTCATCAGTGGGCCTACGCCCAGAAAGCGATTTATTGGAAACATCTTGATATGAATAGAGACAGTTTTACGAGATGAAGCAGTCAATGCTTGTTTTATAACACCCCTCCCGAAAACCCTGCTTGATTTTAGGATAACTGATTAATTTCAAGGGTGCTTTTTTTTTTAAACGAAAGGAGTTAACAAAATGTGCTTTACACAAAGGGCGAAATGGACCGTGGACGTGTGCAAGTCCACAATCCGTATGATAAACCTCTTCCCGCAACCTGCGGACGTCTTTTGTTCGCAAGTCCACATTAAGTGTGAAATGATCGTACACAAGTTGAGTGTGAACTTTCTTTCGTAAAGCGATCGTTTAACCATTCTTTTATAACATGATTTCAATCGTTGTGAGTCACCTTTTCTCCTTTTGATGTGCATAAAATGTTCTTTAAATTAAAGCTCAGTGCATAAATGAAATGTTTTTTGTTAACATTTAATAACGTGTTGGTCCACTTTCGCATTTAATTACTTTTTTCAAATTGCTTAATTTCGTACATAAAATTATACACTGTTAACGGCAAAAAAGCATATGACTGTATGGCTGTATTCCTAGAGCGTGTTGTTATTGCTTAGTATAGTTATTTCATCAAAGAGCGCTCGGTATAGTTGTTAAATTATAACGACAAGTATTAGAGGACATTTTGTGACTGGGGTACATTCACTGTGTGGACTTCTGAACAAAAGATGCCCACACCTCTGGTATATATTTACCATTTGCAGACCTGTACGCAATAAAGACAATAGGGGTGAACAGGTTTCCACAGAGAAGATTATCAAGAAGAAGACAATTTTAACACAACCATTGTCTAATTCCCTTTGTAATTTAATTTAAGTTTAAAAGATAATATTTGTGTTCTTTTAAATTGTCTTTTTCTTATCCAGCCCTGACTAGTTGGCGCAACTTGATTTTACCCGACCCCCTTAATTGCATCATGTATGAAAACTAAGTAAAACGTCACCAAAAGAAGCAGGAAGCGTTACTCTAAAAGTACATATGAAAATATCTTATCTGTATTGCTACATAATAAAACTATGGCCAAATACAAACAAAGGTTTTGTTTTACTCTAAACGTTGTTTCTCCAACGTCTACAAAATGCAATGAGCTAGTGAATGTGCGACTGAAACTCACAAGTAGAACTGATTTGAAAAACATAAGAATAACACAAAACGACAAGGTTTTAAAGGATGGTCGCATGGATGTTTATATCCTCAGAACTGCTTTTTGCGATAAACAATTGGGCATTTATGAGACGTAATGTCCCTATTTTAAAGCTGTGCGTGAGTTTGTTTCTTCATTCAAATAGAGGGCGTTAAACCATTAGAGGACAATAATTATGATCCCCTATGAGCCAAACGTCCCTGATTGACATTCGTGTACAAAACTCTTATGGGAGGTATTCGAAAAAAGTAGAAGGTACAAACAAAAAAGGTTAGGGTAAGCTGGATACACACCTGTGTTCATACACAAAGGTGAAATGTCAGATACGCACTGCGGGAATATGACGTCCCGACAACGTATAGAGATATTAATGCTTCGGATGAACATGCATCCATACACGTTGTTTCAAGATTATGCCAGTCGTATATAATATTATTGTTTTACCAATCATGAATGTCACATTGATTTACAGAATTCTGCTTCAGTCACCCTATCAGCGGCGGACCTACCGATGCAGAACACTCATTTTCTTCAGGTAATTTATGAAACATACATGTACATATTGAACTGAAAAGTGACTACTATAGAAAGCGGATTTATGAAGCGGGTTTACTGTGGGCTGAATCGTAGAAGGCCAAGTCGCGAGTTGAATCGCATCGTAAGTTGTGCCTGTGCATCCCATGGTTCAGCCTGCGATTCCGTCAGTCCCGTGATTCAACCCATCGAGTTTTTATTGTGTGCCCCTCTAAAACAATTAGACAAGAAAGTACTTTTAGGTACTTCTCTAAATATAAAAGTGACAAATCCTAGAGAAAATGAGAGAAATCTGCCTTAAATGTTTGTACCCCTATACCCTTGACCTAATAAACTTTGCCCTTGCTTTTGGAAGTATAACCAGCACGATATGTGGCAGAGAGGTAACCTCTCTTATCCCTATATCCATATACACATTCCACACTATTGCATAACTTAACATAACATACAACCTAAAAAGAACTCTTGAGCTTTCGAGAACACAATGGCCAACACAAAAGGGAGGAGAAGGGGGGGGGGGTCACTCTGCCACATTTCTTGCTTCATATGTTCGGAAGAAAAATTCAAGCATTAGACAGTTAAATACTCCGATACGACGCTACAGCATGCCGGATTGTTGTCAGTAAAGAAGACGGGGAATCATACTACAATTTTCGCGCGCACTGTGGTTCGGATCCCGTATACAGGAAGTGCAAACTGGTTTACACGTGGTCGCGGTACTTCTACCGAGACTGTTCCCATTGGACTTTTCAGTGTCTGTTGTGGATTGACAAGAAAGGGGAGAGGAAATGACCGATGGAGAGACTGGGTGTGGCATAAGAGAGTATTGTAGTTTATTGTCTGCTTTTAACGTTAGCAGTTCTGATTAATTACAGTTGAACTGGATATTATTTGATTATTTGATGAATCAATGGTACTCTTGGAGAGTTGTTGAAGGCCTGGTAATAGGCTCCGTTTGTCCTTGTGGTAATCCCTGTTAATGTAAGCCCGTTCTGAAGGGTAATAAGAATAAGGAAACAATTAAACAACTAGGCCTACGGATCGAAAACCTAAGATAGGCTCATGTACATGTACATGGAAGGCATGTATTTCCGAAACTTGGTGATCGAAGAATTCGAACCAGAATTTAACATCTAAATCTCTTTCTAAGAATCTAAGAATCGCATATCTAATCATTAGTATTATACTATAAACAATAATAAACACATAAATAGGGGAACGGATGCCCTTACTATCCTTATCCGGCCATAGTACACCGGCAGCCCACGGACATTTGGTTAGATGAACTAGGTACCAATATCTGACTATGGGAGTGTGTAGGGGGTCACCTGAAATGAATGGAAATGAGAGTCTTCCGGGTACCACCAGCTGCATGTACCCCTGGGGGACCCCCAAAGGGGTCAAAAACTGGGTAATAAATAGTTGAGCGAGGTACCACTAAAAAATGATGCCAAATGAACAAGTGGAGTTCATAGAGTACAAAATGGGTTACGACAGACGAAAAGACCGCTGCACTACGCGTACCAGACACCCCAAACATGGACCCTGTACGTCATTTTCTGTGGCTATTTTTAGAAAAAAGGGGCCAAAAAGTGAAAACCGCTATATATTCACGCAAAAATGAGCACCTATTACTATTTTTTAGTCCCTAACGGTGAGTTCAATCTGAGAAAATATCCACAATGTCTTCAAATGATAATTAATTATGTTTTATGTATATAATATCACTTTAAAATTAACAAGACACGCCCCTTTTAGGGGTTTCCCTGATTCTAAGTAGTACGCATTTTCCAGCGATTATCAGTGCATGTGTTTTGGTGCAAACCACTTTGAACTTGTAGACCAATGCCTTGCAAACATTTGACATCATTTTAACGATAAATTAGTTGTGGCCCTACACAGACTGTCTTCACTGCTGATACCACATCATACTTTCGATTTTCTCAATAAAGTCTGAAAAAGCACAGTCTTTAAGCAATCTCGTTTTAACGCCGCGTTGTCAACAAAATTGCAATGGCAGCCACTTCGTGTCAAAATTCGAGCGGTGGCCGACATATCACGCTGTGTACATGTATAGGCCTATGTACATGTACATCCGCGCACGATATGTAGGTCTACCATTAGTTTGCTTGTAAAAAATGCGAAGTAAAATGTATTTCTCACAAAAACACTAATTAAATTTGTTTACTATAAATTTTCACTTATCTTACAACTGAACCTACTTGTTAAAGCATTCCTATTTAATAAAATTATGCACCAGGCGCTTCGCCGAACCATGTATTAGTACGCAATGTCGTGATAGCATGACAAACCTCAACGAATCCAAATGCGTAATTAATTTCTGGTGGTAAAAATGATCCTTAAAAAAGTTGAACAGTTCGGGGTTATTTATGTAAAAAAACAAATGACCACGGATTTTTGAACCCGGGAGTTTTAAGAGTGTAATGAATTTTAATATCAAGGCACTTTATATAAATTCCTCAATTTTTGCCGGAGTCCGATATTTCATTGGCGAGCATAGCTAACCCATTTGAGTTTCGTTCCCCTTTTTATAACTGTATAACGGTCTATATGATTGCCACCTTATCATTACATGTATAAACAAACAAATGTCAATCAAAATGCGAACATACAGCACACGGCTGCCTTCTAATATAGCATGTTGATACAATGAGCCTATTCAATTTCCTGCTTATTCTATCAGACACTATTCGCTTGAGGGGCGGTTCCAATACCTCCAGTGGCCGGGTGGAGGTTTTCCGAAACCATACGTGGGGAACGATCTGCGACAATAAGTGGGATGATATGGACGCTGGGGTGGTCTGCCGACAACTCGGCTTCACCGGCGACGCGGAGGCCAAGTTCGGAGCACACTTCGGGCAAGGGAGTGGACAGGTCCACATGGAAGGCGTGGCCTGTAACGGCTCGGAGGAGGCACTCGGTGAGTGCCCGCACCTGTGCTGGACAGCATCTACATGCAGCCACAGCCGAGATGCCGGAGTCATCTGCAGTGTCGGTAAGAACTTAGTTGATAGGAGGATAATCAGGCGCGGATCTAGGTTTTTTCCACACCCAAAGCTGAAAAATGCGAGCGCGAAGCCCTTACGGCGTGGGTTCCGGGGCCCGCTTAAGGGCCCCTGTAAAATTGTTGGTTCTATATGATTTGTGGTGCAATCTAAGGCGATTCCTGGCCTCTTTTCTCTGATGTTTTTAGCCAAAGTTTTAAAAATGATATGGAGATAAAATGAAGAATTATTGAGATTTTAATGGAGAATATATATATAAATAAATATATCCTATATACATTTATATATGAATGTGGGGCACAACCAAAACTGAAAAATTTGAGCGCGAAGCGTGGGGTCTGTTCTGGGGAAAATTAGCCGGGAAAAGCCCTGCCAGTCTAGATAAAATATAATAGTTTTTTATCAACTTTCCTTTGCTTTTGTTGTTTCAGGAGATTTTGAAGAAATCAACGTCGAGTGACAAGGAATGGTGTAACAACTGGCTTCGTTGTGTGCCTGCGATAGATCCTGCTTTATTCGCTTTCAGTTTCATATATACGTAATGTAGCCTATAGGTTAGCCCGGCTATTTTAAACATTTTTTTCATTTAAATTTACACGCTTTTACCAAACCAATTTACCCATTCAATTGCAAATGTTGGCCCCTCTATTTAAACATTGACTCGAACTCAGATTCGTCTTTTAAGCTGCTACCTTAAAGCAGCATTCGGGGATCGAATTCGTTGGTAAATGTGAATGAAAATTGTTTTAAAATAGCCGGGGAATCCAATATTAAAACAATGTAGTAACACTATAGCCTATTAATCCTAATGTATGCTTATAATCGCTTATAATCACCTAAATGACAAGACACGGTGTTTAGCCTATTAATCTTAATGCATGCTTATAATCACCTAAATCACGAGACATCGGTTTTTTTTTTTTTTTTTAATTTGATGTATTAGAAATCTTAGCAATGCAGAGTTTTCTCATTACCTTTTCATTTTTGCCAAAACGGAATAAATAAAAACAAGTAATATAACTTACTTGTTACCTTTATTCAAGTTGTCAAGGACGGATAGGGTTATTTTTTGGGTTAAACAAGGAAGCAAGTGTAATACAATTAACAGTGCTGAGCATATAGCAAAACTATTTATATGCGATTGAATACGACACTTTTGTACAAAAAGCGGCAAACTTGTGTGCTAGGTAAAGTTTAGTTTACAGTCTATTATGTATCACGTCCTCGCACTCTTTTTCATTTGCATGAATTAATAAAATGTTGACCGTAAAAATGGAAAATAAATCGTCAAAGAAATTTGGAAATTTCTATTCCTCTGACATGAACGTAAACGATTGTAATTTTTATTTATCTTGCATTTTTGTAATGTTCCATGCTTTGTTTTCTAAACTGAGTGCACTAATCGATATTTGTTGGCACAAAAGCGTCTGTATTTTTTTTCAGGGTGAGGCATGAATTACAAAGTTTTGCTTTTGAATATTTTATATTGGCATTACATAGTACATGTAATTATAAAAAAAGTGCAACACCTCAAAATATGTCAATAGATGAAGACAACAATTAAATAAAATACTTTCATAGCCCCTTTATATAAAAAAAAATAAGCAACGGTTTGCTGAATCAAAATCACAACAAAACTATAAGTCAAAGAAATGAACCCACTATTGTGGGAATAGGTGCGGTAATTGACTTATCATCGTCCGTAACCATTGTCCGATCGTCATAACGTCTGTTTAATAAAATATTGGACAAAGAATAAACATTCCAAATACGTACATTATTCGGCTGCATTGTATGCCCTGTTCGTTAAAGTGATACGCGAATACACGTCAAATTTAGCGCGAACGCTTATGGCCTGTTATAATGTTTCATTACTAATCATGTTTGCAGCACATTGGCGAAGCTTGTTGGGGTATATTTTGGTTCTGTTCATATTTCCTAAGATTTTCCTATTCTTGTTTCCTATTCTTAAATGTTAGTGTGGTCCAGGGAGTCTGCATATTCAGATACGTGTTATACATGTAACAAGCGACTGGAAAAGCTATTTTTCCACTGAATCGATAAGTGGTCTAACGAAAGCCTGCATGTGCACACATAGGCAAAGTTGTCTCAGAAATCTGACTAAGTGAGACAACTTGTGTATCCAGTCAGAGAGAGCGTGTATGCAATGACTTTCCGTAATACTATGCGTGTTTTGCGCCTTCCATCCACGTGCTGCAAAAACGACAATAGGTCAATTAAGCAGGTCATTATGGGTCATCACAGCTTGTACTTGTGACGTTGCTGATCTTCAGCCTGCAGGTGCATGATGGTCTCGTGGTGACTGGGTTCCAGATTAGTCAGCAGCTGGTCAGCGATGCTCTTACGCAGCCTGCTGCCGACCTGACAGACAAACATGTAGAGATTGAAACAAAGGAAGAAGTTCATTCTGAACAATTAATTTAAGACTAATTGCACCTATCAATTGCTTGTTCAAGCCCCACTCCAATCAATTTCTTTAGTTCAAATCTAAAACTGTATGGTAATGAACCTAGTCAGTTTCTCTTTGTGGATTATTTGAAATATAAAAACAAATATACGAGATATTAAAGGTAGGATACACCATTTGCAGATCAAACAAATACTACTAAATCATTAAGAAATGTCTTATTTATTTGAAAGTAAATAATGATTGTAGGCATCCAGCAAAATGATTGCGCTAGATATCCTGTAATTGTTCCGAAAATTTGAATTTTCGCCAAAAAAAAAACAAGAACAAAAGTACCACTGCCTGATGCCGGTTAAAAACAAACTTTGCTTTTCTCAGCATCAATTATTGTAAAACTTCGGACAGGTCATCTTCATCATCATATCGGTTACTTTATTTTATACTGGACTCAAGAGTTAATCCACATCAGTAGAATCCACTCCAGAGCTCAGTCCAGTGTTGGCAGTTCTCACACTTACTCTCCAAGTGTCACGATCCAAGGGGTCTATGGCAGAAAGGTTCCACAGTTCCCTATCCTTCTTCACAACCTCCTTCCCCGACATCTACGGCCTACCACGTCTTCTCACACCAGCAACTTGAACTTCGTTCACAGTCTTGATGGCACCGGTGGAACGCTGATCATGGCCATAGCAGCGAAGTTTTTTCTCTCGCGTAGTACGCCCTTAAGATCCCGGATACCCAGTCTTCCCAGCAGCACATTTGATGAGGCCATATATCCTCAAGTGTAACATAGTTTCAGATCCATCTGATCATAGTCCTGTCATTGCGCCGAAGGCGTTGCAAGTCATTAGTTTTCATTGCCCATGTCTCACTCCCATGCAGCGCGCTGCGGACACAGGTGTCATACACATGACCCCGTGTCTTGAGAGACAGATGGCGAGACGTCAGGATGGGAAGCAGATTCCGGAACTTCCCCTAAGCGGTTTTGGTTCCAACAATAGTGGCTAATCCACAGCCTCCACATGCCGAGAGAGTATCACCAAGGTAGCAGAAGGAGGGTACAACCTCCAGTTTATCCTGCCCAATCTGCACCTCTGTCAGTATAGTCTGCCATCAATCGGACGAGAAACACCTATGCACCGCTTGCCCCAGATGTCAGGATCAAGATTGAGTCGGCCTTTTATGCCACTACACTTCTTGTGTACCCAGTGTGCACAACCGCGACATGGAATTGGAATTAACCGAGGATGGAATTATTCACAATTCCCTTCCTGCAAACAGCGCAGGGGTACTTCCCAGAGTCTTTCAGGACGTCAAGTTCAGCACCACATATCATGATCTTGTCCATGTTCACTGAGGCCCTTCTCCATGCCAACCTTCCACACGTCAACCCCCCAAATACAACCCCCAAGTCCACCTATTCATGATAATTCAAGCAATTAGCAATGGTGTATCCTACCTTTAAATTTGTCTTCTATTGTTTGTAGGTCTCCACAGTGTATAGTAGTTTAGGTACAATGATGTCATCTTGACATCACTAAATTAAAGTGTTATCTACATTGTATAACAATTGCTGATCTACAGCAACATCTCAACCAATCGGACTTGTACTCCCGAAGATATAGAGCTTCAGCTTCCAAAATCTTTTAGTGTGCATCACATGACAACACAACAGTGGCGGAACACTATTAAAGGTTGGGGGAGGAGCGCATTTGTTATGTTTGTGTGTGCGTGCTGAACCACCTAAATTGGGGGGGGGGGGGGGGGGGGGGGGGGGGGGGGGGGGGGTCGTAATGTCAATATCCAGCACACATTTGCTGGTCTACATGCATGTGTGTGCCAAGTATAAAGGCAAATGGATTGACGTGATATTGCCTAAAGTGCCATGAAGGATGAAAACACATTCAAATGCTGTAGACAGGAATCCAAAAAAGGAGAACAAATTAACAAAAAGCAAACAAGAAAACACTAGACGTGTATTTGTAGGTGATAACATGACAATCACAGTTGGACATTATTTTTTTTGTGCACAGACAGGATATGAATTACCAAGATATGGCCCTGTTGAAATGCATCATCAATGTTGCGTCACAGTCGCTACAATTTTTATCTATATTATAACACAGCCCGGTTCTGATACCAACAAACTATATCTGTTGAATCTGCGTTGAACAGAGTGTCTGGAGCTAAAATCAAACCTTCATTAAATGGAGTGCACTGTAGCTCCAAGTGCTCTACATATACTCACAGTCTTGGGTCTTAGTGTGACTCGCTCGTCCCTCTCGTTGTTGGGCACCGGTGGCCAGGGGTCAGGGGTGACTGACCTCTGCTGGTAGTAGTTTGTTGGCGTGATGGTGCTGGGAGGCCACACCCCCGTGCTAGCGCTCACACTGCTTGCCACCCTGTGGCTCTTGGGTCGCTTGTCGGCGGTGGTGGCTCTGGACTTGGACCTCATTGCTGTTTAAAATATTTTAAGAAAGGACAGGTGACTCGTGAACACAATTTACATTTTTTTAATTAAAATTGAATAATATCTGGTACACTGACTTGCTCAACATGCTTGGGACATTTATTAAATTTTGAATTCTCTAGACCAAAGAGACTTTTACTATGTCACGTGATTCGGGTCAAGCCTTACGCTAGCAACCCCAGCTCCGGAATGGACTGGTGTCTTTGTTTAGCAATAAGTAGGCCTCTATCCCCACATAGATACAAAAAGTAATGCTGGTGGTAAAGTGAAAATGATGATTTTTTATTACCTTTGCCTCAATTACTTTTAAAACCACAAACATTGAATCAGTACCTCATAATTTTGACACCAAGATCATCCAAATCGACTCATTAGTATTGATGACATAGAATTGTGTGCATGGCAGCAATTTTGTAAATATGCAAATTAAGACATCATTGGACATTATTTTTGCTGCCATAACAAATGTGTAAATAATTTACATGTCGATGTCCCAGGAATGCTAACATTCATCTTGGAATGTTGTTTTTAGGAGGTACATGTAAATGTGAACCCATTTCTCCTGCCATACTATAACATCATCCCGGCGCAAATACCATCGCATGATGATGATTATACGTCAGGAATTTATAACCGAAAACCCAAAGTTGATGAATATTTCATTCTTGATATTTGCCACCAAATGCCAAAGTTGGACAAATTAAATATAACAAGTTGTAACATATCAATACAGTGTAAATCCATGCATTCATTAATAATTCTCTGAAATATGTTTTCTGCAATATGTTTCACTCCTATAATGTCATGATTGTTAGGTTGTTAATTCATGATCAATCACCTCAAAAATGGCCATTGCAACAGCTGTAAACAAAATCGGTAAAAGACATGAGATTTAATGGATATTAGTACGTGAAAAGAAATGCTGATTTAGAGTTAAAATTAATGTATTTGGCTTCAATCAAATGAAATGATTTGATTATTTATTATTAATTTGTTTGGGAAAATGTTGTTAGTACAGTGGAACGCCGCTATAACGAACATCATGGGATTGACAGATTTTGTTTGGTATATCGATTGTTCGGTATAGCGAATTTCAGCCACTGAATCATCACATGCCCATTTTTCAAGATGGCGTCGATCTTGTGGCCTACTTAAGTGCACCTTCTTCTATTCATCACAACGAAATCTTATTCATCACACCGAATTCTTAAACAACTTTTGTCTTTTCTATTCGGTGGGGAAATAATAGTCACCCTCTTTATCATAAAGCACTGGCCATTTGACGTTTGGGACACTCAAAAACAAGGTTTTGAATTCACCCAAAGATGAACCCTTCTTCCATTGAATGATT
Organism: Crossaster papposus; assembly: GCA_037893245.1. Classification (NCBI taxonomy): domain Eukaryota; kingdom Metazoa; phylum Echinodermata; class Asteroidea; order Velatida; family Solasteridae; genus Crossaster; species Crossaster papposus. Next base: position 1,475,150 of record JBAIAA010000051.1, on the reverse strand, counting down.
TAGTATTTCGCTACTCTTGATAGTAGCATTTGATTGATAATGCAATTGTAGCTGCAGCTTAGGCATACAAAAAAAAATGTTATGTTGGCGTAACCCGACCGACCCTAAAAATACGGCCGACCCTGGATATATTTTTTTTCAAGGGACGAAATTTAATGATTAAAATCTATATAAATCTAGTTATAAATACGTTTGAAACCATTTCTGACCGTTTCTCATTGTTGTGTGTGTGGATTGTGTATATATTGAACCTGGACACGCTATCGTGTATCACTACCGGCTTAAACAATTAGAAAACATATCATCTTCATTGCTGGGAGGAGAGGGAAAAAAAAAAAAAATCCCTACCTACCTACCCTATTTTTTGGGGCCCGTTACGCCAACATAACATTTTTTTTTTATGCCTTATGTAAATACCTTTATAAAAGCAGAAAGCATACATGCAGTTTAAATTTGACCGTTTCTGCAGTTTGGAAAGAAATGCATTGGATGTGTTTGTGTATAGAAGAATTAGAGGATTGACAAAAAAAAAAAAATTCCGACAATCGTTCTGAGATCATTATTTACAGTGAAGATATACTACCGGTACTCGACTTCAGTTCCAATAACACAAAATTCACATCCAGGGATTTTAGGATTTTGATTACGCAGTGAATCTATTAGCATGTACAAACATTTCATGTTTAAAAGGGAATATGCACAGACTGAAATAAAATCCGTAAAAATCCTTCAACAAGTTAGAAAGGTAAGCGTGGCTCCACAGAGTGCAATGTGTGTAGGAGCAAACTCTACCCCCAAAGAAATTCAGTTTTCTTTTGTATAAGTCAACTCACGAGGCAGTTGATGACTTGGCGTAAAAACACCTGTTGGGTTGTAAGGGTGGATGAGCACAGAGTCAAACAATGTAGTTGGGTGGGTAGAAGGGGGTTATTGTGCAGCCTTTGAAATACAGTTCTAATTGGTGTCTCTAGGTCAGAAAAAAATGGTGTAGAAAACGTATTTGCTATGTACATTAATTTTGTGTATGTCCTACGTATTATTTTTATGCAAATTAGTGCCACCATTATCAACAAAATCAATTGTTCACTATATCTCAGCCGATATTGCAGGTTACTGGCCAAAGATCATTATAAAACTGTTATTGAATTGACCACATGTGTTAGTTGCAATGAAACATCATTTTTGGAACATATCTTGACCAATATTGGCATAACTGCACAAATAAGGCAACAAATCCACGTGTCCTGTTTCAATCGCCGTAGTGCATTATGCGTTTATCAGTATCCGTACTCTGTAATTCCGAGCATACGTATTTCTCTGCACACTTGACAGATGTAAAAGCTCAAATAGAGAACACGGAGTAGTTTTGCGAGTAGAAAATTAAGTCTATTCAATTTACATAGCATTGATAAAGTCCACACTTTACAAAATAAATTGGACAAGATTTTAGTACACAGGGAGTGAATGTTCAATGTGTTATTAACGGAGATAATTAAACAATTTAAACCAAGACAGATCCTACTATGTGTGACAGGATGTTTGTAATGCTTTATTATCTGGCTATTCCTCTTGCGTTTGAACCTACATTTGTATTTCTTAATGCTATAAGTTCTTATTGTCTTACTTTTGACTCATGACAGCTGGTACCCCTAAGTAAAGATCATGAATAATTCATTAGTTAGACCACTGACCACATGGGCACCTACTTCTGTGACTTTTGGCTTATCTGGCCACATCATTTTGATGCACGTGCAGTACACGTACATGAACATGCACACAATTGGTTCGTCTCATGCAGTCTTGTATTTTGTTGGATCGCCAAAGTTCTCAACCAGAATATACAGTTTTCCTCATTGAAGATCTTGGCTACCCAAACCAGCCCTTTTTGTTTAATATATATTCTAAGTGAATAAATACGCCCGAAAAAAACCATTTGCTGTCACATATGTTTCAATAAAGATTCACAAGCAAACTGCTTCATTTTAGGCCAACCAATAATTACTTATGTTTTTACTTCGTTACTACTTCGTCGATTCTTGAAGTTACAGGCAATAAACCCCATGCGTATTGTATGCCTCATTTGTTTTAATCGCTACACAGTACGGATAGCGCAATACGGACACATGGACGTATGCGTGTTGCTTTTCGAACTAGTGATTGTTACGCATCACAAAGTGCACTTAACGCATGACGGACACATAGATTTTCGGCCCAAGATGTCTACGGTATACCAGTACCGATGTTTTAAGGGTAAAGGATCATGATCATTAGAAGACCATTCAGAAAGTAACTGCGTGTGTCCTTGGCAAGTAAACATATATATTCTAAAGTGCAAACGATACCGGAAAAATGAAGAAAATAAATTATCTGTATCTCAGCCAACTAGTGTAGAAGATAATAGTTTGTTTTTATTAACTTCTTTTTCCCATTTGTATCTGGAATAGGGATAAAAATGCGAAAAAGAAGTTACGTTTGCGGGAATATTTCTCTAAAAAACCCCTCTTTGTCAACTTATCTATACTATTTCGGTATTGCCTGCACTTTAGAATACACGTTAACATGTAAACAAAAACACGCGCTGGTAGTTACTTCATGAATGGCCATAATTAACCTTGACCCTCAAAACATGGGTCTAGAAACCTTACTTGTATAGTTATGTCAAAATTGGCCGACATTATGTTCCAAAAATGATTTATCGGTTATGGCAGCCCTAATTTACGTGCTCCTATGCATGTGGTCACTTCAATAATAGTTTTATTACAATCTTTGACCCTCAAAACATAGATTTAGACATCTTATTTCTACAGTTAGCTGCAATATTGGTTGAGATAAAATAAAAAATAGATTTTTCGATAATATCAGGACAAATTTGCGAAAACATTTCCTACACATTTGTTTTGACATAGAGACACCAATTAGGAATTGATTTATGAGGGTTTATGATACCCCCTTATTCACACTAAACTAATGAAGATATGAAGGACAATTGTTTTCAATCGAGACAAGTTTAAAAACGAATGAAAGTGCATGAATGTTTAGTTTGTTTTTTGCAATCCTGCATGAAGGGGGTTATTTTGAAGTAATAGAAAGTTAGTGGTGTGGACTGCTGAGTTAGTTAATTTTGAAAAAGATCCAAGATTCTAAGAATGTTGGGACTATTTTTTTATTTTTTTTTAATGACAAGAATTTTACAGGGAGTATAGAGAAAAACAACAACAACTGCCCGACGCCGGTTGAAAACTATTGCTGTTGTTCTTGCTTTTTTCACGGCAGGTCAGTTATTACAATATTTACTCGAAGATACAACCCTCCCACCCAAATCCACTCATTCCTGATAAATCAAGCAATTATCAATAGTGTATCCTACCTTTAATACCCTTTGTGTGGAGCTGGTCAGATATATTTACGTTATATAAGCACTCACTCGTTGCTGTGTAGGGCCTGGACATGCTGGACACCGCGACCTCATATTCATAAACCTGCGTCTGGAGCTCGTCCACACGCTGGAAGGCATCCAGCTTGAGGCCGCGCTCGTGGTTCAGCCGGCTCTTAATCTGCTGCGCCTCCTTGCGGGCCTTGTCCTGGGTGGTCTGGTACAGGCGCAGGGTACGGTCATACTCCGACGACAAGATGTGTAGGCGCAGCTCCTTGTTGTCAATCTCGTCCATCTAGGCGAGCCAGAAAGACAGCAAAAATGAAGTCTAATACATAAACATCAATATGCAGTAGCATATTAAAAAGCCTGAAAGTGTCTGAGCTTCCAGACCCCTTTGTGACCCTTAATGGGCATTTTACACGGGTATGCCCTTTCTCTTTATCTTGAATTGAAACTGATCGGAACTCTTCTAACCGACCCGACCCAACAAAAATACAAGAACAAACTTACCCCCAAATTCCACCTCTAGCACATATTGTGGCCATATTTAAATTATTCACTCGTTAAAGGTAGGATACACCATTTGCCAATATCAAAATCTTTTTCTACAGAATTATTAATATTTTTTAAAACTTATTTGAAAGTAAATAATGATTGTAGGCATCAAGCAAAATTATTGCACTAGATATCCTGTAATCCTATATCCTAAAAATCAGACGGCGATCGCGCAAAAAACAAGAACAACATAAGAACCACTGCCCGACACCGGTTGAAAACGAATGTGGTTTTTGTTGCTTTTGTCAGCATCCATGATAGTAAAACTTCCGACAGGTCAGTTAAACGATATTTAATAAAAAATACAACCCCCCAAATCCACTCATTCATGATAATTACCAATGGTGTATCCTACCTTTAATTCCCGACTTCCGACTCATTTTGCTTGATCGCATCATATGCACTTTAATTAAACTACTCTTGTGACATAACTCTATTCAGAAAAGTGTCAATTATTTTAAAGAATGTAGAGTTTACTGTACATTCTTTTTAAGAATGTACAACCCTCTGAATCTGCCGCTTTAGTATATAAATCCTCAATGGAGTATAAATCATCATTGGTGTATAAATCCTCATCGGATAGTTTCTCAAAATACTGGTTTGAATCGCCATCGAAATAAATTGGCGAGTCAATTCTTGAGGGTGACACAACATATCTCCAAACGTATTCCTACTCAAATATGTACGGATCGTCACTGGAAGACATTTTAGCGAAGTTGGAGTAGAGACATCCGACGCACACAAATGTATACCATCAAATGACTTCGATGTCCAACGTACTGGGCATTTGAAACGCCCTTATAAACCCAACCTTTATTATATTGTTTGGTTACGCAACATGGAGACCAGACAGGGCAAAGCTTTCACATATCCAAATGGGCTCGGACGCACAGCGTCCGAGCCCATTCGAATCAAAGTATGTCCAGAAGGGGCAGATCCTTCTTTAGCTCAAGGGTATCGTACCATCCTCTCTAGATTAGAGATCCTGGCTGCCTCAAGCTGCTTGGCACTCCTGGCTTCTTGCTCCACCTTATGCTGCCTCTCCTGCTTGATGCGCATCTGAACAAGTCACATAACAAAACACAACTCAATCGTGTTTTTACTCTTACCAACGACCAAAATGTTGTTATAAAAGGGTAATAATAATATTTCCTGCCGACCGATTATTTGGGAGACATCTCCATAGACGCATACACAAAAATTGTCAAACTGTAGTGTCACCTAGCCTGTTTTTCCCTAACCCTTTTTTGTATATACAAAATTCGGTATTTATACATTTTGGACACTAAATATTTTCTCCTTCAAAAAGTTAGACAAAGCCACTCCTTATACTATTTGCTTTGGCAGCAACACTGAAAATGAAAGTCTGAAAACGGGTGTTATTTGGTTGCAGGTATAAATATAATCAAATGCCACAATGAGCAGGATACCGGTCATATTAATAATATGACCGGTATCCTGCTCATTATATAACCAATCAAATGCCACAATATTCAATATGACCGGTATCCTGCTTTATTTTATATTACCAACCAAATGCCACAATATTCATTTTCCCCTGTAGCTCAAACCTTGAGTGGGCTTTGGCCTTATGATGAGCGATTGACGTAAACCAAGACTAGTTCCCCTCCCTTTTCTAACCAGTGTATGTTCACCTACCTCTTTAAACAGCTGTTTCTGTACAGTCTCCCGTTCCTTATCAGAGGTAGCCAGGGTCTTGCGTAGCGCGGTCAGTTGCTGTCTAAGGAGGATGACCTCCTCCTCAGCCGTCATCTTGATAGTCAGGTATTCTCTCTTGCATTGGTCCACCTCATGCTGCAAGGCATTCGCCTAGCAATAGAGAAAACAGCACACATTAACAACAATAAAACCTTGTTGGTGGAAGTGTAAAGGCCTGTACATACTTGCTTCGAGTGCGGACGCGCATCCGGTTATGCGAATGTCAGATGTTGCGTTCATAAATGTTTGAGTACAGGAACAAAGAAAAGAACAGTGTACAAACGTCAAGATCTGTTGATTGGTGCGTGGGTTATTTTGGCGTAGTTGGAAGTTGGTATGTTTTAGTTGCGGAGGTTTTAGTTGGAGGTCTATAGAGGAATATTAGTGTTCTTGGATGCGTCTTGTGATACATGTAGATGTTATTTTTTGGGCTTGGCTGGAGACATACCGGTAGGGGTTGAAATTTGGGAAACTGGAATTGGGGCTGGTGTTGGGTTATGTATGGGTTCGGTTTGTGGTAAGGAATCTTCAAGCACTGAACTCACTGTTCCCTGGTAATGCTGCCTCATGTTGGTTAGTCTCCAATTGGTGAGTGCCTTCATCTTTAGCAGTAGTCGACTCATGTTGTTGTTCTCATGGCGCAGGCTTTGCAACTCTACAGCTCGTCGCTGGTTGAGCGCTATCCCTGACTCATCTGAAAAAAGAAATGACACAGTTAATTGGTTACAGAAATGAGATCAGATACGTCTCGGTCATCGATATATTCTACCCCTTTCTAAACTGGAGACATCAATTCTAAAAATGTGTTCACTTTTTTGTTTGTCTCTCTCTTATGTCTGGTGTTAACAGGGACAGAAAACATTGCACTCTTAATTTATGTACTGACGTTTATCCCTTGCTTGGCAGAGGTTTGAATGACAAACTTTGCCCACATGTACAAGCAGACTTTCGTGAAACCACTTATCGGGCCGGTTGAACGTTTGCGTTAAATTTGACGGGCATGCGCGTAAAGGCATTTTACTAACAGGGTAAAATACGCCAAATAATGCACGTATTTGGAATTTTGTTTGTTGGTTTGTCCCATGGGTATGCAATCAAAATCTATGGTTTGTTCAAGATTTGAAATATCATGCGATGTACAATAGACGCTACGATTGGGTAATGGTTGTAACGGCGATAGGTCTATTGAATTAGTTTATAGTCCTTTCCCACATGTGATCGGGCACCACAAAATAACAAAATAACAAAATTGACATTACATGTATTACATTTCTAGAAAGAAGAGGTCCTAAGCTTTCAAATGATGTTTTGCGTGTTGCTGTAGATTATTCATAGCCGCCGATATACTCTTCTGAAATTGCTGAAGTCATGCTCCCTTGTTTTGAGAAAAACGGAGATCAAAGTCCGTGAACTGGGCCAACTTTACAACTTTACAAGAGTTTTAATTGAGCTATACAATTTTGGGAGATGTATGTAAAAATGTTACAAACTCCAAACCGACGCCGCTCCCCCCCCCCTTGAAAAATTTATGTTTTGGCCATGTGCGACTTTCCGCTAATTTCGTGGTGCCAGGTCACATATTTGAATCACCTTTTCCAGCTGTTCTTGGTGTGAATTTCTTCATGGCTTCCATGGCCTCTTGTCGCACTTCGCCGACGATGCCAAACGTTTCATCGTACAGTCGCACTCTGTTAAAACAAGATAAAGAAAAGATGGCAAAGGTTGAGGTTGTCACCAGCCTATCAATAATGGAACAATTATATCAATATAAGAGGGGATGTATAATAGGTTATGTACCCCTTTATGGTCACAAGGAGAGTCACAAAGGGAGCCAACAGTAACATTACAATGAAAGGCAGACTGGTAAGCAATGGAACTGTACACATACATGTACCACTAACAAGACGGTACCAAGATGTTACAGGTTTGTAGATATTTAAAGCTAGGATACTCCATTGGTAATTGCTTCAATTATCAGGAATGGGTGGACCGACCTGTCCAAAGTTTTACAATCCTAAATGATGAGAAAATCTAGAAAAACAGCGTTCATTTTTAACCGGCGTCGAGCAGTGGTTCTTATGTCGTTCTTGGGGTTTTTTTTCTTGGGGTTTTGATATGTCGATCTTCAGTATAGCGATTTTCGGCTGCCGGGCCATCACAGGCTCATTTTTCAAGATGGCATTCATCTTGTGGCCTACTTAAGTACACCTTTTAACACTAAATTCTTATTCATCACATCAAACACTAAAGCAACTTTTTGGCTTTTCTCTTCTATGCATTGAGGAAATAATAGCCACCATATATCTTGAACATAAAGCACTGGCCGTTTGATGTTTGGAAATTAAACACGGCCTGAATAGCGTTTGATATACCCAGTGGTTTTCCTAAAAATCTGTTGACGTATTGTCAGGAATCGTTATAGCGGTGTTCGGTATAGCGGCGTTTCACTGTCCCTTTAACTTAGAAACTATTTGCACGTGTATATATGTGTTTGAACAGCAAACCAAAAAAACTTCAGAGCAAAACAGTATGACGTATGTGGCAAAATATGATGATTTGGTCTTCTCTTACCCAAACTCATCAAACTTGTGCTTGAGTGCAAATGCTCCCTGGAAGAGACTGTGCACCAGGGTGCCATACTCCTCCTTCATCTTGCCTCTCAGATCTCGCTCCTGAGTCGTCGACAACTCCCGCATCTCAGATATCTTGGCACGCAGAGCCGTGATTTCTGGCATTGAAAGAACAACCGTACAATTCAGTGTTGACCTGTTTATAGCCATTGTACAACTATAAACCTAAATGCCTTTTACTCCTCCTCCTAATAATAATAAAATAGTCAAATCTTATATACCGGTATAGCTCACGAATCTAGCAAGACTGGTACTCAAGGCACTGTGTCACTGTGTCACAAAATATTCCGAATACAAACTCAGTTTGTATTATATTGAGTTTGTATTATACAGCTCAATGATGCTATTTCTGCACAAAGTATAGCTAATAACAACAATCTCCACCATCGCAGGTACCCATTTCACTCCTGGGTAGGGAGAATCGAAGCAATGAGTGACAAAGTGCCTAGCCCAATGGCACACGCACCATAGTCCCAGGCCGGACTCAAACCCACAACCTGCCATTTTACCCACAGACTGCAATTCAACGCTCCAGACAAGTTCATTCTCGGCGCAAAAATAAATTTGTGATGCCACAGTAAAGTTTTCGTGCTGCAAATCCGCAAAAGTTGAACTAATTTCAATTCCCTGCAAATTTATGTTTTCCACATATCCCATGTTTTCCAACTTTTTGTCAGCGTCATTTTTCCTGAACTTGCACTTTTCTGTCTGGGTAAGTAATTGCACGTGAACATTTTGTTTGTGAAAGCCGTCTTAACGGCTTTCCCATTTTTTTTTTTTTCAAATTTAATGTTTAGTAACGTGTTGCTCCACTCTAATTCAATTACACAATTCCTGAATTATTGAACTTTTAAAGTCAAAAGAATTTTCTGAGTTTGAGTTCAGAGAGATTTCCCTCAGCACACGAACCCTATGAAGTGCCCCCATAATGTAATATACAAACAGAATTGATGAGTTGATGTTTTTTATTGAAATAGGGGACCTAGAACCATATATAACACTGGCAATCGTGGACGTCGGACAAAAGAATTTGGGGGCAAACAATGGGTTCACGATTGACAGAAGGTCCATGCATGATTCCAAATCATGTACAAATCCTATGGAGGTCTTCCGGAAAATTTAGTACAAACAAAAGAGGGATAACGGGAGGACAATGGGGGTCCACGATGGACCCCATGTGTGTGTGGGAGGGAGAAGGGGGGGGGGGGGGGGGGGGGGTTATACTTTGTTTTTAGGTTGGGTACATGCATGCTACGTACCCAGTATAAGCTCATGGCTTCTATCAGCCAGTTGGCATTGCACATCCACCAACGCTGACGCCCTAGAATCCTTACACGCCTTCCTTAGCTGCTCAATCTCCTATATCGTATGACACAAACAAAATAGATTACATTAGTCTGAAGCAACAGAACCGTAGTCACCAAGGTACTTGGAAATTAGGTTGAAACCATAGAGCTATATATTAAATTAAGCGCTGTCTCGATGTACAAAATGATGCCTGCTGGCATGGGCGCATCCAAGTTTGTTATGGAAAAAAATCAAAACTCAAAAAAGGCATTTGTACAGCTACTTGCATATCTGCGTTTGTATTCTATACAGGTGCGTTACCGAAGCCGATACACCAAAATAACACACAAAAAACACGATCAGCAAATGAGCATTTTATTTTGCGCAAATGCGTGCGCGTATCTACATTGTACGCTGATGATTTTTGCCGTCATGACGTGCTTAAGTTGCTTGCACTTAAAGTACACTAGTACAATGCAAAGTACACGTATATACACGTAACATGCACAAGTAACATGCACACGCAACACACACATCAATTACAAATGTCTGCGCGCAGACCTAGTGGAGACCTAGTCAGTCCATTTGTGTCTATTGTGTTAATATAGTAGTAAATAAAGGGGCACAACCTAGTAACTGCTAACAGTATGTGCTCCAGGTACTAGATCATTTTTACCTTTGCACAGCTCCCTGGGGAATATGCAGCTCAATGCTGCTATTTCGGTGCAAAGCAGCTAAAATCTACAATGAAACAATCTCTAGCTGCCTTATCAGGGACCCATTTTACTACTGGGTGGGGAGAAGTAACGAGTGACAAAATAGCTTAACCAAGGGCACGGGTTCCATATCTCCAGAAAACGGAGTAATTCTCATAATCGGCCATACAAATCCTCTTAACCCTCAGGACTAACCTGAACCTTGAGTTACTGCCTGGTAAATTTCACAGTCTCCCACTCACCCGTTCTCTCTGAAACATTAGTTGATGGTGCTGCCTGAGTACATTCTTGTAGAACATGGAGGAGTTCTCGTAATTGGCCCTGAAAACCCTGGTCTTCAAGAATAACCTCAACCTTGAATTATCAGACGTTTAACCTTAACTTACTGCCTGGTAAATTTCATTCTCCCGCTTACCTGTTCTCTCTGGTAAGGCAGTTGATGGTGCTGCCTAAGCAGATTCTTGTAGAACATTCTTTTAATTGGCTCTGAAAAACCTGTTTTTCAAGACTAACCTTTAAATTGAGTTACCAGACGTTTAATCTCAAGTTACTATCTGGTAAATTTCACAGTCTCCCGCTTACCCGTTCTCTCTGGTACAGCAGTTGATGGTGCTGCCTGAGCAGAGTCTCGTAGAACATGGAGTAGTTCTCGTAGTTGGTCCTTTCTCTGGTCATGATGGTGGTGGCTAGGGAGGCGACGGCTGCGTTCAGCTGGTCGTACGACAGAACTAGGGTGCGCTCCTCGTCTCGACACTGGCCCACCTCCATCAGGTACCAGGCAAAATCCTCGGCAATCTGCGGCTTGGCAAAGGTGAATCGCTCATTGATTGCCTAGGGTTGGGGATTGGAGAATAAGCCAGTTCGGTATTCAAACACGAGCAGTGTGCAAAACAAGAGTTGACAATTTTTATTTTTCAAGAAAAACATTTCATCGTATACCTGCAAAAGTATAGTCTATGAAATATCTGCTTGTGAGACGAGCATCTATAAATGATATGTGAGCAGATTCGGTGATTAATTTATATGCAAAACAAGACTGCATCTTGACCTCAAGATTTTGTCCATTCAGCAGGCGCTTTCCATCGCGATATTACGTCTTCTGTTATCAGTAGCTGTGTTACAAAAACACAGCAGTCCAATTGGCCAATCAGCACATTTGCCCACATTTCTGCTCCAAATGACATCAGACAACTCCCGATTATCTGGTACATGGGGGTTACATAGAAAAATAACATGTCTAGATATATCAAACGTTATCCTAACCATAATGAGTATAATGTCTGATACTCGGACCAGCAAGCATAGCGGGTACTGGCAAATTTGCAGAGATTGCTGCATGTGTTCTGAAGTAACATTTTTCCAAAAGCGTATTTTTGATTGCACATGCATGTAATGCAGATTCAGTTACTACATCCAACTGTGTACATTTATCTGCCTGTGTTTATCTGCATGTGTTTTTGTGCGCTTGCACAGTTGGAATACCGAACTGGGAAATTGAGGGTTGTAGACAAGGTTTGAGAAGAAGTGTTGGAGTGGGTAGACTATAGAACAGTGAATTTCTTTGGGGATTGTAGAGTTTAGGACACCTGAGTCTTTATATAAAGGCTTTCAATTAGCAAACCCAAATAAAAAAGTAGAGGAAATTTTTTTATTTTTTATTTTAAGCCGGACAAAAGTCAGAAATTTGCAGGCTTTCAGGAATAGGAATATTTTTTTGGTTGATGCTCGCCCATGTCCACAGCATCACAAGCCACGCATGCAACTCTTCAATTTTAAAAAAAGATGAAACTGATCCGTGCTGAATCTGCGAGCGCGTAGCGCGAAGCCTTTACGACGGGGGTCCGGGGCCCGCCTTAGGGCCCGGGAAATTTTTTAGACCACTTGGACCAATTAGACCACTTGGATGGAAAGCTGACTGACACATTTCCAGTTTTTTTCATGGCATATTTGTCATAAAAAAATACACAAAATGCTTCAAGTTTGTGATTCTTTTTTACCTTTTTATCTGTGAAGTATAAAACATAGTTTGCAGAGCACTGAAGGTTTCTACTTGAAGCCTTGAAGACTTGGATTGCATGATATTTTCCCGACAAGATCCATTTTAAAGATCTTAGTAAAGGAGACGCCTTAGACTTTAACTGTCCTTTTTAATCTCTGGCTTGAGTCTGGTAAGGTGCCTAAAAAAAATTAGAACCAAAAAAATATAAAAAAATAATAATAATCCCCGGAAAAGTTGCATGCCTGACAAGCCTCATATACTCGCAATGTGCTTCATCGCAAACCAACATTACGTTATCCACATGACTAATTGCAACACGAATTTTTGAGTTGTATAGGACTAACAAAAGTAGGAAGTAGAATTAGAAGTAGAAAAAAGTAGGAGCAAGGTTTAAACAATTGGATAAAGGTACGAAAAGTAAGAATACATTGTACTTTAAAGCCTGCAAAGTATTTTAAGTACAGACACAATAACAATTAAACTGACATACAGATCCTTGTCATTTGATTGGTGGAACTCACATCAAGTGACATTTATTATTGATCCTATTCATTGTTTTTTTTTGCCGGGTGGAGTCGGGGGTTTCGTCGTGTGAAGCTGACCGCCCAGCTAGCTCAAGTATGGCCAGCGATATCGGCCCATACAGCACAGACAGCCTTAACTCAAGGCATCTTTGAGCCACTCTAATTATCTATACTAACCGGTTTCTTCCAGAGATCTGTGGGCAGATTTCCTTCTTCCCGTGTCCTCTTGGCCAGCAGCAGCGAGTGCTTCCTGGCGATAACGGCCCATACAGCACAGACAGCCCTAACTCAAGGCATCTTTGAGCCACTCTAGATATCTATACTAACCGGTTTCTTCCAGAGATCTATGGGCAGATTTCCTTCTTCCCGTGACCTCTTGGCCAGCAGCAGTGAGTGCTTCCTGGCGATAACGGCCCATACAGCACAGACAGCCTAATAACTCAAGCAACTCTGAGCCACTCTAGATATCTATACTAACCGGTTTCTTCCAGAGATCTATGGGCAGATTTCCTTCTTCTTGTGACCTCTCCGCCAGCACCAGCGAGTGCTCCCTGGCGATAACGGCCCATGCAGCACAGACAGCCCTAACTCAAGCATCTCTGAGCCACTCTAGATATCTATAATAACCGGTTTCTTCCAGAGATCTATGGGCAGATTTCCTATTTCCTGTCACCTCTCGGCCAGCAGCAGCGAGTGCTCCCTGGCGATAACGGCCCATACATCACAGACAGCCTAATAACTCAAGCAACTCTGAGCCACTCTAGATATCTATACTAACCGGTTTCTTCCAGAGATCTGTGGGCAGATTTCCTTCCTCTCGTGACCTCTCTGCCAGCACCAGTGAGTGCTCCCTGGCGACTTTCCTCCGGAGCTCATAGATCATGTGGTTCTCCAGGCTGTCCAGCAGCTTGACTAGCTGCTTGGCCCGGATCTCCATCTCCGAGGCCCCCTTAGGGGCCACGATGGGCTCCGAGTCCGACACCATGCCCTCGTACTGGTCCGCCTGATGAGAACGTATGCGAAATGTACTTGAAATAGCATGGAAAATACATACCGGTACATTTGAATCCCATATATTGAGCTTTAGGATGTTCTATTCTGACGACACCAAAATTAAAGACGACACCAAAATCAAGAAATGACCCAGACGTCAAAACAGCAAATTTTAGAACATGCGTAATGTTCCTGAATTGTTTAATTAACTTGAAAACATTGTTTTACAGATAATATAAAATTAAAAAAATGGGTCACCTTTCCATATCGCTTGGCAATGATCCTGATGACTGGATACAAGATGTCCGTCTTATACATTTTGCTGTAATTTAAAAATTAAATACGATTGATATTCCCCCTCCACAGTAGTGTGGATGGGGTCTACTAGCTCATACTTACCTGTAGAGCGAATTACTACATTTGCATATTCCCTAGACCGGCAGGTATAATCGCTAAGAGTTTGCCAACAGCGCCCTCCAGAGGCTACCCCATAGAGCCCGCACATGCGTGCCCCGTGAACGTCCTCTTTTCTCGAGCGCCACATAAGGATACGGACACCCAGAGTCATCGAGGATAGTGGGGAAGGAGGGCGGGACGCTCTACAGGTAAGTATGAGCTAGTAGACCCCATCCACACTACTGTGGAGGGGGAGTCTACTGCGCTCATACGTTACCTGTAGAGCGAATTACTACATTTGCATAGAATCGCACCGGATTATGGTGGAGGGTCTACGAGATGCAGCAATTAGCAGAGGGGCACGCCAACGGTAAACCCCAGGGCCTGGAGCAGCGCCCGCGGGCGCCGTCACGGCCCTAAACAAGTGGGACGCGGACCCCGTCAAGGGTGCGCGTGCACCGGACTGAGATAACATCGACCGAAAAACCCGCCGGAGCGCCGGAGCGAACGGGGGAAAAAAAGAACATGTCAATGTTAATTAGTATATCATAACAATGAATACACATGCCAAAGCAGAAAAACGGGAGAAAACACACCTATTGACGGGGAGGTCCCGGTTGAGGTGGGTCGTGCCGTTTGGTAGGAGCCCGGCTAGTCGTTGTCAGGACTGCCCTTCCAAACCTGCCCTCTGACTGAAGTACATCCCGAAGGTAGCAGTCAGTAAAAGTATTTGGCGTCTTCCAACAGGCAGCCTGGGTGATGTCACCTAGGGATATGCCGCGGAAAAACGCGAACGATGTCGCCACGGCCCGGATCTCGTGAGCACGAATAGGCGCCGCCGGCGAGACGCGAGCGTCCGAGCGGATCGCTATAAGTAGCCAACGGCTAATCGTATCCCGCGACGCCGGCCCGTGAGGCGGGGTCGAAGTCACGAATAGGTGGGTACGAGTCGTACGGAGTGTCTCCGTGCGACTAATATACCATTTAAGGGCCCGGACCGGGCACCAAAAACGATCCTCCGCGACAGATGATCGTGACTTAATGTCTGGGACAAAGATGTCCGGAGGAACAAATGACTCGGACTGGTTCTTTACTAGGAACCCGGCCCGGGGAATGAGGCGGACCCCGTCAGGTTCCCACCTGATGTGGCCCGCCTCGGTTGACAATGCATGGAGCTCGCTACGTCGGCGCGACGTGGCGACCGCCAGCAGGAATGCCACCTTGATGGACAGGTGGAGCAAGGTCGAGCTGCCCATTGGCTCAAAAGGAGGCCCCGCTAGCGTTGATAGTACGCTAGGGAGGTCCCAAGCCGGTACCAGCCGACGCGTGGGGGGTCGAGCGACAAACATGCCCTTCAGGAGTTGGCTGAGGGCCGGGTTGTCCGACACGGAGGTACCATCAGGGAAACCCTTGTGGACCGCTCCAATTGCCGACCGGTAATTCCTTACCGTGCCGATCGAGAGCTCGCTCTCGAATAGATAGACAAGGAAGTCGGCCACATCCCCTAGAGATGAATCGGTGGGACGAACAGGCCGCCGTCTGCACCATCTAAAAAAGTGGCGTAGTCGGCTGTCGTAAAACCGCCGCGTGGAGGCCCTTCGACTGCGGGCTGCGATTGACGCAGCTCGCTCAGAAAGCCTGCCGCGCGGAGGGATTGAGTGACAACACCCAGCACGTCAGGTGTAGATCCTGAGGAGCTGGGTGAAGAAAACCCGATCCCGGCTGGAGGAGGACATCCGCCTGTCGGGGCAAGACCACCGGGCGGTGGACCAGCAGCCTGGTCAGCCGCGTGAACCACGGCTGACGAGGCCAAAATGGGGCGATGAGGAGGACTTTGCAGTCCTCCTCCTCCAGCTTTGCGAGAACCCGAGGGACCAGCGAGAACGGGGGAAAAGCGTACTAGTAACCCGTCCCACCGGAACGACAGGGCATCCGTCCGCCATGCTTTCGGGTCGTGAGCCCTTGCAATAGATGGGGAGCTGGTGGTTGAATCGTGAGGCGAACAGGTCCACATGTGGCCGGTCGATCAGTCGGAACAGCGACTGAACGATCTGCGGTCGGATGGTCCACTCCGTGGGGCGGATCCACCCCCTGGATAGGGCGTCCGCCCCCACGTTCTCGTCGCCGGGAAGGTACACCGCCGAGAGGTCGACCTCGTTTTGCATGCACCAGTGGAAAAGCTCCCATGTGTGCGCGCAAAGCCGGGGGGAGTGGGTGCCCCCCTGGCGGTTGATGTACGAGACCACCGTGGTGTTGTCGCACCGGATCTGCACCGCCCGTCCCGATACTAGGGACTGAAACTGTTCCAAGGCATTGGCCACGGCCAACAGCTCGAGGACGTTTATATGGGACGAGCGATGCTCGGGGCCCCAACAGCCCGCCGCCTGGCGGGGGTGGAGGGTGGCCCCCCAACCGGAAAGGGATGCATCGGTCGTGACCGTCAGGGATGGGCGGGGCCTGCGAAAAGCCTTGCCCCCCATCAGGTTGGCCCGGACCAGCCACCACCGCAGGTAAGGGACCAGCCACCACCGCAGGTGAGGGACCAGCCAGGCCGTGACTGGCACGGGATGACTGATGTCGTGTCGGCTGGGCCGGTAAAACATGAGTAGGTGCAGCTGGATTGGCCGCATTCGCAGCCTGCAATAGCTGACCAAATCCACCAGGCTGGCCATCAGGCCCAGCAGCCTGAGCCAGGCCCGTGCCGGGGCCGTCTCGGCCGGTAGAAAAAGGGAGACGCACTGCTGAACATTCAGCAGGCGTTCCTCTGTAGGGCGTGCTAGCCTCGATCGGAGACCGAGGGCCGCGCCTAAGAAGGTGGGGGACTGGGTTGGCAACGGGTGCGACTTCTCGGGATTTATCAAAAAACCGAGGTCGGCCGCCAGGCGCAAGGTGTGTTGAAGCGCCCCCGCTGCTGAGTGCCGCGACTGGCCCACCACGAGCCAGTCGTCGAGGTACATAAAGACCGAGACCCCTTGTTTCCGCAACGCCGCCCCGACCGCCCGAGCCACCCGGGTGAATACCCGAGGGGAGGTCGAGAGGCCGAAGGGGAGCACTGTGAATTCGTAGCGTGTCCCGTCGTATTGGAACCGCAGGAATTCCCAGTGCTCCCGTCTGACAGGGACATGCAAGTATGCGTCCTTCAGATCGAGGCTGGCCGCCCATGCTCCCGGTTGGAGAGACTCGAGGATGGTTCTGAGTGTCTCCATCCGGAAGCGCCTGGGGCGGATGAATTTGTTCAGCCGCTTGAGGTTGAGAATTGGGCGCCATAAGCCGGCGTCCTTCTTGGGGACCAAGAAGAACGTCGACATAAACCCCGACTGCGCCCGCTGGGCGGGAAGGACCCGCACTGCGCCCTTTTCGAGGAGGGAGGAGATCTCCCCCTCGAGGGACGCACGTTGAGCCGGGTCGGTCGGGATTGGTGTATGGTTGATGCTGGGGATGGGCGGGCCGCGCACCCGACGGGTTGTCGGCACGGCCACGAAAACTCCCTCTGTTCGCCTTCACAGGTCTGCGTCGGGGGATGGTGAACGACGCTTTCTTAGGCTGGGAGGAAGGCTTCGCGGTTGAAGGTTTCTTGAGATTGATTTTCTCTGTCATCTTCAAACGCTTGGCCTCAGCCTGCATCAACTCTTCGAACTGGCCTGCGAAGAGATCCATGCCAGCGAGTGGGAGCTCTTCAAATCGTCTGCGCGCCGCAGGGGAGGGCAGGAACATTGAGTCCAGCACATTCCCGCGACGGGCCGATGTCATCAGGGTGGAGATGCGTGTAAATTGGTCGAGGACCACACGCAACCCCTGGTCCAAGCAGTGGAAAGCAGCCTGCAGCATGTCAGCTGGGACGCCTCCCTCCTCATCCAACCCCGAAACCAAATACTCCAAAAGGAGTAGCAGGAACGAGGTGGAGCGCATACCGAAGCGGGAGGCGGTGTCAGATTTACGCAACGTCTCCTCAAACTTCTCTCGGACCTTGTCTGAGAAGATGCGTTTCCCTGTTGCAGCACCCGCATCAGCGGCGAGCTTGTCCTTCGCCGCGTCGGGGACAGTAGGCACGGCGAAAAAGTTTTCATAATCCGCCGGCGGGAACTGGTAATAGTCCTTGGTCCGGCGGGTGACGGCGGACCACTTGTCTGCTTTCATGATCTTTCCCATATGTTCAACGCACACCTGGTCCAGCGGGAGGACGGGAAAAATTTCCTCCGAGCTCACCGCCGGCCCAGTGCGCCGCTTGAACGACCTATGGTCGGGCTTCGGTGCTGGCTCCACAAGGGGCAGTTGAAGCACGCGACACATGTCACGCTGGACCAGACGCAGCTCCGTTTCCGCGATGGAAAGGCGCTGCATATGGACGACCTCATCCTCTGAGGCCGAGCCCCCCGAAGGCATGGGCCGAGTTGACCCCTGAGACGGTGAGCTGGCCGGCCCCTGTGGCGGGGCAGGCAGCGCCATGTCACGGTCTGGTGGCTGGGCCGTATCCTCAGGCACAAGGGACATCGATGGATGCAGGCTGAGGGCCGGTGGGGACGGCGGCGCACGGCTGACTGTGTGCGGTGCGTCCCTTTGTACTTGAGCCACCCAACCGTGACCGATAACAGACGGCTGGGCAGCGTATCCCAACGGTGCCACTGGGCCGTCCACCGCGGCCCTCTGCCGGGGGGCAGAGAGGGCCGCCAGTGAGGCCGAAATGGTTTGGAACGCCGTAAGGAACTCGGTCCGGGAGACGTTGTCGCCATGGCGACGCTTTCCCCGGCGGCCCAAAGAGCTGCTCGAGCTGGACGAGGAAGGCGAGCGGCGGGAACGCCGGCCAGACTTCCCTTTCTTGTGTTTCGAGCGAACCCGCCGGGAGGATTCCGAAAAATCGGATGACTCCTGGGGGACCACGACCCCCGAACACCGGGTAAAACCCGATGCGGTGGTCGGCCCTTCAGAGTGGGGGTCGGCCAGCAGTCCAGGGGCCCCCGGGAAAGACTGGTCCACACCCCCAAAACCCCTGCCCGGGCGGCAGCGCCTCCAGCCCCACAGGGCGGGGTCGGTTAGCAAGCCCGGGGGCCCGTAGGCCTGTCCACCCCGTGACTCTGTGGCGTACACTGCCAGTGAGCTGGGGGGTACATAAAGGTACGGGGGGTTATGGCCCACCGAACTGCGTGGGCTCGTCACAACAGACGGCCCCGAGCTCGGAAACGAGGCGGGTAAAGCGTGCGGGACCGTGACAATGGACCCTGGCTTTTTATTCCCGCGCCCCTTCCCGTTTTTGGCTAGCAAGCCCGGGGGCCCGTAGGCCTGTCCACCCCGCGACTCTGTGGCGTACACTGCCAGTGAGCTGGGGGGACGCGGGGGGTTATGGCCCACCGAGCTGCGTGGGCTCGTCACAATAGACGGCCCCGAGCTCGGGGACGGGGCGGGTAAAGCGTGCGGGACCGTGACAATGGTCCCTGGCTTTTTATTCCCGCGCCCCTTCCCGTTTTTGGCTAGCAAGCCCGGGGGCCCGTAGGCCTGTCCACCCCGTGACTCTGTGGCGTACACTGCCAGTGAGCTGGGGGGACGCGGGGGGTTATGGCCCACCGAGCTGCGTGGGCTCGTCACAATAGACGGCCCCGAGCTCGGGGACGGGGCGGGTAAAGCGTGCGGGACCGTGACAATGGTCCCTGGCTTTTTATTCCCGCGCCCCTTCGCGGGCTTGGGTTTGGTTCCGACAGCGGAGTCCGCCTTGCGGCTCTTGCCGGAACTACCCTTACGTTTAGCCGCCCCACCGACGATGGCCGGGGGGGAGACCGTAGCTGGTACTCCCCTGCCCGATCGGTGGGACCGGCAGCGCCCACAGCTGATTGTGGCTGTGAGTGCCGGCTGGGGGAAGAATTAGGGAACGGCGCAGCGTTTCCCGCATCAACCCCTGAGGCTCCCGGCTGTCCCGAGTGAGTACAAATTCCCTCGGTTATGACAGACGGAGCTCTCGCCAAACGTCTCATACTGTAACTCATCAAAACAACACTCTACAAAACTCTACAATATCTTGTTATTCTGTTGAACTCTCTTGCGAAAAACACAGTAATTTAAGTGTAACTGGGAGACCCAGAAAAACACGTCTTACCGCGAGCACCGCTAAGAGAAAAGAGGACGTTCACGGGGCACGCATGTGCGGGCTCTATGGGGTAGCCTCTGGAGGGCGCTGTTGGCAAACTCTTAGCGATTATACCTGCCGGTCTAGGGAATATGCAAATGTAGTAATTCGCTCTACAGGTAACGTATGAGCGCAGTAGACTGATGGATTTCTAAAATGCAGATTGGTTTTAGTGTAATAGGGAAGACACTTCTAGTGTAACGGTTCCTGATATTTTGTTTCGGGAGCTGGACGGTGTCTGAATGTATATTCTACTAACCAGACATTTTGTTGGTGGGGGGTGCTAGACCAAATTTGACTCACGGGAATGATTTCAAAAGAAATTCTGGAACTGAACTGAACAGAACTTTCCGTTAAAAACTTCAATATTGTTTTTCTCACTCGATACTGACCGTAGTCTGCTAAAATCTTGAATCTGTAGTCTAGGTGACTCATGTGAGCATTTGAGAACATTTGGAGACGTTTGATTTTTGGGTCCAAAATTGACTTTTTTGATGATGCCGGATAGGCAAACTTTTTCAGAATTTGGGGTATTCCGTTAAAAACTTCAATATTGTTTTTCTCACTCAATACTGACCGTAGTCTGCTTAAATCTTGAATCTGTAGTCTGGGTGACTCATGAGAGCATTTGAGAACATTTGGAGACATTTGATTTCTGGGTCCAAAATAGACTTTTATGATGATGCCGGATAGGCAAACTTTTTCAGAATTTAGGGTATTCCGTTAAAAACTTCAATATTGTTTTTCTCACTCAATACTGACCGTAGTCTGCTAAAATCTTGAATCTGTAGTCTGGGTGACTCATGTGAGCATTTGAGAACATTTGGATACATTTTATTTTTTGGTCCAAAATTGACTTTTTTGATGATGCCGGATAGGCAAACTTTTTCAGAATTTGGGGTATTCCGTTAAAAACTTCAATATTGTTTTTCTCACTCAATACTGACCGTAGTCTGCTTAAATCTTGAATCTGTAGTCTGGGTGACTCATGTGAGCATTTGAGAACAATTGGAGACGTTTGATTTTTGGGTCCAAAATTGACTTTTATGATGATGCCGGATAGGCAAACTTTTTCAGAATTTGGGGTATTCCGTTATGCTAGGAGTCCACTGGGCCGCGCCAGTTTGCGCCAGTTTGCGCCAATGCAATTTGCCGTGGCGCCTAGCGTCGCCAATAAGGTGCCTAGTGGCGTGTAGTGGCTCAAACTGCCTCCCAACTGGCTCGTGGTGGCCCGTAACGGCACAAAATTTGAATGTGGCGGCAAGAAAATTTCAAAATGTTTGAAATTTTCGTCGCGCCACTTGCATCGAGCAATCAGCGCCAAGTGTCCGCCAAGTGGCACCAAATGGCGCGAACATATCGCCCTTTGGCGCAAACAATCCGCCTATTGGAATCTACTGGAATGTAATTGCGCGCGCCAAGTTGCGCCATATTTAGTAGAGATGTTGTTCATACATGCTAGGAGTCCACTAGGCCAGCGCCAGTTGGTGCCAGTTCGCGCCAAAGATTATGTGATTGGCGCGTAGTGGCTCGCTGTGGCGCCGAATTAATGTCCGCTCGGCATGTGTCGCCAAGTGGAATAAACTGGGTGCCATATGGCGTGCGCCAAATGCCACCCGGCTTACTCCAAAATGTTGCGCCAGTTTGCGCCAGTTTGCGCCAGTTCGCGCCATTACACGGCCATTTGATTCCAAAATTCACCCTGTTGGCGCCATTCGCGCCAATAGACGGCTACTTTGCGCCACTTGGTGATTAGTTTGTGCCAAAGGTCGCCAAATTGGTTTGAACTTGCCGCCGCTTGGCGCTACTTGCCGACTATAAAAATACCGGCCATCGGCTACCTGGTTCAGACCCTTCTCAGCTGCTTTTATAGGCGGCAAGTAGCGCCGAATGGCGGGCAACCAGGTGGCATTTGGCGCGAAGTAGTCACCAATCGGGTGCCGTTTGGCTCGCGCCACTGCACATTTGGGGCGCTTTGGCGGGCTATCCGCCTCTGTTGGAATTATTTGGCGCGCGCCATTACATTCCAGTGGATTCCAATAGGCGGATTGTTTGCGCCAAAGGGCGATATGTTCGCGCCATTTGGTGCCACTTGGCGGCCACTTGGCGCTGATTGCTCGATGCAAGTGGCGCAACGAAAATTTCAAACATTTTGAAATTTTGTTGCCGCCACATTCACATTTGGTGCCGTTACGGGCCACCACGAGCCAGTTGGGAGGCAGTTTGTGCCACTACACGCCACTAGGCACCTTATTGGCGACACTAGGCGCCACAGCAAATTGCATTGGCGCAAACTGGCACCAACTGGCGCTGGCCCAGTGGACTCGTAGCATGAGGAGGGTCTGAACCAGGTAGCCGATGGCCGGTATTTATATAGTCGGCAAGTAGCGCCAAGCGGCGGCAAGTAGCGCCAAGCGGCGGCAAGTTCAAACCAATTTGGCGACCTTTGGCACAAACTAATCACCAAGCGGCGCAAAGTAGCCGTCTATTGGCGCGAATGGCGCCAACAGGGTGAATTTTGGAATCAAATGGCCGTGTAATGGCGCGAACTGGCGCAAACTGGCGCAACATTTTGGAGCAAGCCGGGTGGCATTTGGCGCACGCCATATGGCACCCAGTTTATTCCACTTGGCGACACATGCCGAGCGGACATTAATTCGGCGCCACAGCGAGCCACTACGCGCCAATCACATAATCTTTGGCGCGAACTGGCACGGCCCAGTGGACTCCTAGCATTAAAAACTTCAATATTGTTTTTCTCACTCAATACTGACCGTAGTCTGCTAAAATCTTGAATCTGTAGTCTGGGTGACTCATGTGAGCATTTGAGAACATTTGGATACATTTTATTTTTTGGTCCAAAATTGACTTTTTTGATGATGCCGGATAGGCAAACTTTTTCAGAATTTGGGGTATTCCGTTAAAAACTTCAATATTGTTTTTCTCACTCAATACTGACCGTAGTCTGCTTAAATCTTGAATCTGTAGTCTGGGTGACTCATGTGAGCATTTGAGAACAATTGGAGACGTTTGATTTTTGGGTCCAAAATTGACTTTTATGATGATGCCGGATAGGCAAACTTTTTCAGAATTTGGGGTATTCCGTTAAAAACTTCAATATTGTTTTTCTCACTCGATACTGACCGTAGTCTGCTAAAATCTTGAATCTGTAGTCTAGGTGACTCATGTGAGCATTTGAGAACATTTGGAGACATTTGATTTCTGGGTCCAAAATAGACTTTTATGATGATGCCGGATAGGCAAACTTTTTCAGAATTTAGGGTATTCCGTTAAAAACTTCAATATTGTTTTTCTCACTCAATACTGACCGTAGTCTGCTTAAATCTTGAATCTGTAGTCTGGGTGACTCATGTGAGCATTTGAGAACATTTGGAGACGTTTGATTTTTGGGTCGAAAATTGACTTTTTTGATGATGCCGGATAGGCAAACTTTTTCAGAATTTGGGGTATTCCGTTAAAAACTTCAATATTGTTTTTCTCACTCAATACTGACCGTAGTCTGCTAAAATCTTGAATCTGTAGTCTAGGTGACTCATGTGAGCATTTGAGAACATTTGGAGACGTTTGATTTTTGGGTCTAAAATTGACTTTTTTGATGATGCCGGATAGGCAAACTTTTTCAGAATTTGGGGTATTCCGTTAAAAACTTCAATATTGTTTTTCTCACTTAATACTGACCGTAGTCTGCTTAAATCTTGAATCTGTAGTCTGGGTGACTCATGTGAGCATTTGAGAACATTTGGAGACATTTGATTTCTGGGTCCAAAATAGACTTTTATGATGATGCCGGATAGGCAAACTTTTTCAGAATTTAGGGTATTCCGTTAAAAACTTCAATATTGTTTTTCTCACTCAATACTGACCGTAGTCTGCTTAAATCTTGAATCTGTAGTCTGGGTGACTCATGTGAGCATTTGAGAACATTTGGAGACATTTGATTTCTGGGTCCAAAATTGACTTTTATGATGATGCCGGATAGGCAAACTTTTTCAGAATTTGGGGTATTCCGTTAAAAACTTCAATATTGTTTTTCTCACTCGATACTGACCGTAGTCTGCTAAAATCTTGAATCTGTAGTCTAGGTGACTCATGTTAGCATTTGAGAACATTTGGAGACGTTTTATTTTTTGGTCCAAAATTGACTTTTATGATGATGCCGGATAGGCAAACTTTTTCAGAATTTGGGGTATTCCGTTAAAAACTTCAATATTGTTTTTCTCACTCGATACTGACCGTAGTCTGCTAAAATCTTGAATCTGTAGTCTGTGTGACTCATGTGAGAATTTGAGAACATTTGGATACGTTTGATTTTTTGGTCCAAAATATACTTTTTTGATGATGCCGGATAGGCAAACTTTTTCAGAATTTAGGGTATTCCGTTAAAAACTTCAATATTGTTTTTCTCACTCAATACTGACCGTAGTCTGCTAAAATCTTGAATCTGTAGTCTGGGTGACTCATGTGAGCATTTGAGAACATTTGGATACATTTTATTTTTTGGTCCAAAATTGACTTTTATGATGATGCCGGATAGGCAAACTTTTTCAGAATTTGGGGTATTCCGTTAAAAACTTCAATATTGTTTTTCTCACTCGATACTGACCGTAGTCTGCTAAAATCTTGAATCTGTAGTCTAGGTGACTCATGTGAGCATTTGAGAACATTTGGAGACATTTGATTTTTGGGTCCAAAATTGACTTTTTTGATGATGCCGGATAGGCAAACTTTTTCAGAATTTGGGGTATTCCGTTAAAAACTTCAATATTGTTTTTCTCACCTAATACTGACCGTAGTCTGCTTAAATCTTGAATCTGTAGTCTGGGTGACTCATGTGAGCATTTGAGAACATTTGGAGACATTTGATTTCTGGGTCCAAAATTGACTTTTATGATGATGCCGGATAGGCAAACTTTTTCAGAATTTAGGGTATTCCGTTAAAAACTTCAATATTGTTTTTCTCACTCAATACTGACCGTAGTCTGCTAAAATCTTGAATCTGTAGTCTGGGTGACTCATGTGAGCATTTGAGAACATTTGGATACATTTTATTTTTTGGTCCAAAATTGACTTTTTTGATGATGCCGGATAGGCAAACTTTTTCAGAATTTGGGGTATTCCGTTAAAAACTTCAATATTGTTTTTCTCACTCAATACTGACCGTAGTCTGCTTAAATCTTGAATCTGTAGTCTGGGTGACTCATGTGAGCATTTGAGAACAATTGGAGACGTTTGATTTTTGGGTCCAAAATTGACTTTTATGATGATGCCGGATAGGCAAACTTTTTCAGAATTTGGGGTATTCCGTTAAAAACTTCAATATTGTTTTTCTCACTCGATACTGACCGTAGTCTGCTAAAATCTTGAATCTGTAGTCTAGGTGACTCATGTGAGCATTTGAGAACATTTGGAGACATTTGATTTTTGGGTCCAAAATTGACTTTTTTGATGATGCCGGATAGGCAAACTTTTTCAGAATTTGGGGTATTCCGTTAAAAACTTCAATATTGTTTTTCTCACCTAATACTGACCGTAGTCTGCTTAAATCTTGAATCTGTAGTCTGGGTGACTCATGTGAGCATTTGAGAACATTTGGAGACATTTGATTTCTGGGTCCAAAATTGACTTTTATGATGATGCCGGATAGGCAAACTTTTTCAGAATTTGGGGTATTCCGTTAAAAACTTCAATATTGTTTTTCTCACTCGATACTGACCGTAGTCTGCTAAAATCTTGAATCTGTAGTCTAGGTGACTCATGTGAGCATTTGAGAACATTTGGAGACGTTTTATTTTTTGGTCCAAAATTGACTTTTATGATGATGCCGGATAGGCAAACTTTTTCAGAATTTGGGGTATTCCGTTAAAAACTTCAATATTGTTTTTCTCACTCGATACTGACCGTAGTCTGGGATTGGTTTCTGTAGTCTGGGTGACTCATGTGAGCATTTGAGAACATTTGGAGACGTTTTATTTTTTGGTCCAAAATTGACTTTTATGATGATGCCGGATAGGCAAACTTTTTCAGAATTTGGGGTATTCCGTTAAAAACTTCAATATTGTTTTTCTCACTCGATACTGACCGTAGTCTGCTAAAATCTTGAATCTGTAGTCTGTGTGACTCATGTGAGCATTTGAGAACATTTGGATACGTTTGATTTTTTGGTCCAAAATTGACTTTTTTTGATGATGGCGGATAGGCAAACTTTTTCAGAATTTGTGGTATTCCGTTAAAAACTTCAATATTGTTTTTCTCACTCAATACTGACCGTAGTCTGCTTAAATCTTGAATCTGTAGTCTGGGTGACTCATGTGAGCATTTGAGAACATTTGGAGACATTTGATTTCTGGGTCCAAAATATACTTTTTTGATGATGCCGGATAGGCAAACTTTTTTCAGAATTTAGGGTATTCCGTTAAAAACTTCAATATTGTTTTTCTCACTCAATACTGACCGTAGTCTGCTTAAATCTTGAATCTGTAGTCTGGGTGACTCATGTGAGCATTTGAGAACAATTGGAGACGTTTGATTTTTGGGTCCAAAATTGACTTTTATTATGATGCCGGATAGGCAAACTTTTTCAGAATTTGGGGTATTCCGTTAAAAACTTCAATATTGTTTTTCTCACTCGATACTGACCGTAGTCTGCTAAAATCTTGAATCTGTAGTCTAGGTGACTCATGTGAGCATTTGAGAACATTTGGAGACATTTGATTTTTGGGTCCAAAATTGACTTTTTTGATGATGCCGGATAGGCAAACTTTTTCAGAATTTGGGGTATTCCGTTAAAAACTTCAATATTGTTTTTCTCACTTAATACTGACCGTAGTCTGCTTAAATCTTGAATCTGTAGTCTGGGTGACTCATGTGAGCATTTGAGAACATTTGGAGACATTTGATTTCTGGGTCCAAAATTGACTTTTATGATGATGCCGGATAGGCAAACTTTTTCAGAATTTGGGGTATTCCGTTAAAAACTTCAATATTGTTTTTCTCACTCGATACTGACCGTAGTCTGCTAAAATCTTGAATCTGTAGTCTAGGTGACTCATGTGAGCATTTGAGAACATTTGGAGACGTTTGATTTTTGGGTCCAAAATTGACTTTTTTGATGATGCCGGATAGGCAAACTTTTTCCGAATTTGGGGTATTCCGTTAAAAACTTCCATATTGTTTTTCTCACTCGATACTGACCGTAGTCTGCTACAATCTTGAGGGGATTGGTTTCTGTAGTCTGGGTGACTCATGTGAGCATTTGAGAACATTTTGAGACGTTTTATTTTTTGGTCCAAAATTGACTTTTATGATGATGCCGGATAGGCAAACTTTTTCAGAATTTGGGGTATTCCGTTAAAAACTTCAATATTGTTTTTCTCACTCGATACTGACCGTAGTCTGCTAAAATCTTGAATCTGTAGTCTGTGTGACTCATGTGAGCATTTGAGAACATTTGGATACGTTTGATTTTTTGGTCCAAAATTGACTTTTTTGATGATGCCGGATAGGCAAACTTTTTCAGAATTTGGGGTATTCCGTTAAAAACTTCAATATTGTTTTTCTCACTCGATACTGACCGTAGTCTGCTAAAATCTTGAATCTGTAGTCTAGGTGACTCATGTGAGCATTTGAGAACATTTGGAGACATTTGATTTTTGGGTCCAAAATTGACTTTTTTGATGATGCCGGATAGGCAAACTTTTTCAGAATTTGGGGTATTCCGTTAAAAACTTCAATATTGTTTTTCTCACTTAATACTGACCGTAGTCTGCTTAAATCTTGAATCTGTAGTCTGGGTGACTCATGTGAGCATTTGAGAACATTTGGAGACATTTGATTTCTGGGTCCAAAATTGACTTTTATGATGATGCCGGATAGGCAAACTTTTTCAGAATTTGTGGTATTCCGTTAAAAACTTCAATATTGTTTTTCTCACTCAATACTGACCGTAGTCTGCTTAAATCTTGAATCTGTAGTCTGGGTGACTCATGTGAGCATTTGAGAACATTTGGAGACATTTGATTTCTGGGTCCAAAATATACTTTTTTGATGATGCCGGATAGGCAAACTTTTTTCAGAATTGAGGGTATTCCGTTAAAAACTTCAATATTGTTTTTCTCACTCAATACTGACCGTAGTCTGCTTAAATCTTGAATCTGTAGTCTGGGTGACTCATGTGAGCATTTGAGAACAATTGGAGACATTTGATTTTTGGGTCCAAAATTGACTTTTATGATGATGCCGGATAGGCAAACTTTTTCAGAATTTGGGGTATTCCGTTAAAAACTTCAATATTGTTTTTCTCACTCGATACTGACCGTAGTCTGCTAAAATCTTGAATCTGTAGTCTAGGTGACTCATGTGAGCATTTGAGAACATTTGGAGACATTTGATTTTTGGGTCCAAAATTGACTTTTTTGATGATGCCGGATAGGCAAACTTTTTCAGAATTTGGGGTATTCCGTTAAAAACTTCAATATTGTTTTTCTCACTTAATACTGACCGTAGTCTGCTTAAATCTTGAATCTGTAGTCTGGGTGACTCATGTGAGCATTTGAGAACATTTGGAGACATTTGATTTCTGGGTCCAAATTGACTTTTATGATGATGCCGGATAGGCAAACTTTTTCAGAATTTGGGGTATTCCGTTAAAAACTTCAATATTGTTTTTCTCACTCGATACTGACCGTAGTCTGCTAAAATCTTGAATCTGTAGTCTAGGTGACTCATGTGAGCATTTGAGAACATTTGGAGACATTTGATTTTTGGGTCCAAAATTGACTTTTTTGATGATGCCGGATAGGCAAACTTTTTCAGAATTTGGGGTATTCCGTTAAAAACTTCAATATCGTTTTTCTCACCTAATACTGACCGTAGTCTGCTTAAATCTTGAATCTGTAGTCTGGGTGACTCATGTGAGCATTTGAGAACATTTGGAGACATTTGATTTCTGGGTCCAAAATATACTTTTTTGATGATGCCGGATAGGCAAACTTTTTTCAGAATTGAGGGTATTCCGTTAAAAACTTCAATATTGTTTTTCTCACTCAATACTGACCGTAGTCTGCTTAAATCTTGAATCTGTAGTCTGGGTGACTCATGTGAGCATTTGAGAACAATTGGAGACGTTTGATTTTTGGGTCCAAAATTGACTTTTATGATGATGCCGGATAGCCAAACTTTTTCAGAATTTGGGGTATTCCGTTAAAAACTTCAATATTGTTTTTCTCACTCGATACTGACCGTAGTCTGCTAAAATCTTGAATCTGTAGTCTAGGTGACTCATGTGAGCATTTGAGAACATTTGGAGACGTTTTATTTTTTGGTCCAAAATTGACTTTTATGATGATGCCGGATAGGCAAACTTTTTCAGAATTTGGGGTATTCCGTTAAAAACTTCAATATTGTTTTTCTCACTCGATACTGACCGTAGTCTGCTAAAATCTTGAATCTGTAGTCTAGGTGACTCATGTGAGCATTTGAGAACATTTGGAGACGTTTGATTTTTGGGTCCAAAATTGACTTTTTTGATGATGCCGGATAGGCAAACTTTTTCCGAATTTGGGGTATTCCGTTAAAAACTTCCATATTGTTTTTCTCACTCGATACTGACCGTAGTCTGCTACAATCTTGAGGGGATTGGTTTCTGTAGTCTGGGTGACTCATGTGAGCATTTGAGAACATTTGGAGACATTTGATTTCTGGGTCCAAAATATACTTTTTTGATGATGCCGGATAGGCAAACTTTTTTCAGAATTGAGGGTATTCCGTTAAAAACTTCAATATTGTTTTTCTCACTCAATACTGACCGTAGTCTGCTTAAATCTTGAATCTGTAGTCTGGGTGACTCATGTGAGCATTGGAGAACAATTGGAGACGTTTGATTTTTGGGTCCAAAATTGACTTTTATGATGATGCCAGATAGGCAAACTTTTTCAGAATTTGGGGTATTCCGTTAAAAACTTCAATATTGTTTTTCTCACTCGATACTGACCGTAGTCTGCTAAAATCTTGAATCTGTAGTCTAGGTGACTCATGTGAGCATTTGAGAACATTTGGAGACATTTGATTTCTGGGTCCAAAATTGACTTTTATGATGATGCCGGATAGGCAAACTTTTTCAGAATTTGGGGTATTCCGTTAAAAACTTCAATATTGTTTTTCTCACTCGATACTGACCGTAGTCTGCTAAAATCTTGAATCTGTAGTCTAGGTGACTCATGTGAGCATTTGAGAACATTTGGAGACGTTTTATTTTTTGGTCCAAAATTGACTTTTATGATGATGGCGGATAGGCAAACTTTTTCAGAATTTGGGGTATTCCGTTAAAAACTTCAATATTGTTTTTCTCACTCGATACTGACCGTAGTCTGCTAAAATCTTGAATCTGTAGTCTAGGTGACTCATGTGAGCATTTGAGAACATTTGGAGACGTTTGATTTTTGGGTCCAAAATTGACTTTTTTGATGATGCCGGATAGGCAAACTTTTTCAGAATTTGGGGTATTCCGTTAAAAACTTCAATATTGTTTTTCTCACTCAATACTGACCGTAGTCTGCTTAAATCTTGAATCTGTAGTCTGGGTGACTCATGTGAGCATTTGAGAACAATTGGAGAAGTTAGATTTTTGGGTCCAAAATTGACTTTTTTGATGATGCCGGATAGGCAAACTTTTTCCGAATTTGGGGTATTCCGTTAAAAACTTCCATATTGTTTTTCTCACTCGATACTGACCGTAGTCTGCTACAATCTTGAGGGGATTGGTTTCTGTAGTCTGGGTGACTCATGTGAGCATTTGAGAACATTTGGAGACGTTTTATTTTTTGGTCCAAAATTGACTTTTATGATGATGCCGGATAGGCAAACTTTTTCAGAATTTGGGGTATTCCGTTAAAAACTTCAATATTGTTTTTCTCACTCGATACTGACCGTAGTCTGCTAAAATCTTGAATCTGTAGTCTAGGTGACTCATGTGAGCATTTGAGAACATTTGGAGACGTTTGATTTTTGGGTCCAAAATTGACTTTTTTGATGATGCCGGATAGGCAAACTTTTTCAGAATTTGGGGTATTCCGTTAAAAACTTCAATATTGTTTTTCTCACTCAATACTGACCGTAGTCTGCTTAAATCTTGAATCTGTAGTCTGGGTGACTCATGTGAGCATTTGAGAACAATTGGAGAAGTTAGATTTTTGGGTCCAAAATTGACTTTTATGATGATGCCGGATAGGCAAACTTTTTCCGAATTTGGGGTATTCCGTTAAAAACTTCCATATTGTTTTTCTCACTCGATACTGACCGTAGTCTGCTACAATCTTGAGGGGATTGGTTTCTGTAGTCTGGGTGACTCATGTGAGCATTTGAGAACATTTGGAGACGTTTTATTTTTTGGTCTAAAATTGACATTTATGATGATGCCGGATAGGCAAACTTTTTTCAGAATTTGGGGTATTCCGTTAAAAACTTCAATATTGTTTTTCTCACTCGATACTGACCGTAGTCTGCTAAAATCTTGAATCTGTAGTCTGTGTGACTCATGTGAGCATTTGAGACCATTTGGATACGTTTGATTTTTTGGTCCAAAATTGACTTTTTTGATGATGGCGGATAGGCAAACTTTTTCAGAATTTGTGGTATTCCGTTAAAAACTTCAATATTGTTTTTCTCACTCAATACTGACCGTAGTCTGCTTAAATCTTGAATCTGTAGTCTGTGTGACTCATGTGAGCATTTGAGAACATTTGGATACGTTTGATTTTTGGGTCCAAAATTGACTTTTATGATGATGCCGGATAGGCAAACTTTTTCCGAATTTGGGGTATTCCGTTAAAAACTTCCATATTGTTTTTCTCACTCGATACTGACCGTAGTCTGCTACAATCTTGAGGGGATTGGTTTCTGTAGTCTGGGTGACTCATGTGAGCATTTGAGAACATTTGGAGACGTTTTATTTTTTGGTCCAAAATTGACTTTTATGATGATGCCGGATAGTCAAACTTTTTCAGAATTTGGGGTATTCCGTTAAAAACTTCAATATTGTTTTTCTCACTCGATACTGACCGTAGTCTGCTAAAATCTTGAATCTGTAGTCTGTGTGACTCATGTGAGCATTTGAGAACATTTGGATACGTTTGATTTTTGGGTCCAAAATTGACTTTTTTGATGATGCCGGATAGGCAAACTTTTTCAGAATTTGGGGTATTCCGTTAAAAACTTCAATATTGTTTTTCTCACTCAATACTGACCGTAGTCTGCTTAAATCTTGAATCTGTAGTCTGGGTGACTCATGTGAGCATTTGAGAACAATTGGAGAAGTTAGATTTTTGGGTCCAAAATTGACTTTTTTGATGATGCCGGATAGGCAAACTTTTTCCGAATTTGGGGTATTCCGTTAAAAACTTCCATATTGTTTTTCTCACTCGATACTGACCGTAGTCTGCTACAATCTTGAGGGGATTGGTTTCCGTAGTCTGGGTGACTCATGTGAGCATTTGAGAACATTTGGAGACGTTTTATTTTTTGGTCTAAAATTGACATTTATGATGATGCCGGATAGGCAAACTTTTTTCAGAATTTGGGGTATTCCGTTAAAAACTTCAATATTGTTTTTCTCACTCGATACTGACCGTAGTCTGCTAAAATCTTGAATCTGTAGTCTGTGTGACTCATGTGAGCATTTGAGACCATTTGGATACGTTTGATTTTTTGGTCCAAAATTGACTTTTTTGATGATGGCGGATAGGCAAACTTTTTCAGAATTTGTGGTATTCCGTTAAAAACTTCAATATTGTTTTTCTCACTCAATACTGACCGTAGTCTGCTTAAATCTTGAATCTGTAGTCTGTGTGACTCATGTGAGCATTTGAGAACATTTGGATACGTTTGATTTTTGGGTCCAAAATTGACTTTTATGATGATGCCGGATAGGCAAACTTTTTCCGAATTTGGGGTATTCCGTTAAAAACTTCCATATTGTTTTTCTCACTCGATACTGACCGTAGTCTGCTACAATCTTGAGGGGATTGGTTTCTGTAGTCTGGGTGACTCATGTGAGCATTTGAGAACATTTGGAGACGTTTTATTTTTTGGTCCAAAATTGACTTTTATGATGATGCCGGATAGTCAAACTTTTTCAGAATTTGGGGTATTCCGTTAAAAACTTCAATATTGTTTTTCTCACTCGATACTGACCGTAGTCTGCTAAAATCTTGAATCATGTGAGCATTTGAGAACATTTGGATACGTTTGATTTTTGGGTCCAAAATTGACTTTTTTGATGATGCCGGATAGGCAAACTTTTTCAGAATTTGGGGTATTCCGTTAAAAACTTCAATATTGTTTTTCTCACTCAATACTGACCGTAGTCTGCTTAAATCTTGAATCTGTAGTCTGGGTGACTCATGTGAGCATTTGAGAACAATTGGAGAAGTTAGATTTTTGGGTCCAAAATTGACTTTTTTGATGATAGGCAAACTTTTTCCGAATTTGGGGTATTCCGTTAAAAACTTCCATATTGTTTTTCTCACTCGATACTGACCGTAGTCTGCTAAAATCTTGAATCTGTTGTCTGTGTGACTCATGTGAGCATTTGAGACCATTTGGATACGTTTGATTTTTGGGTCCAAAATTGACTTTTTTGATGATGGCGGATAGGCAAACTTTTTCAGAATTTGTGGTATTCCGTTAAAAACTTCAATATTGTTTTTCTCACTCAATACTGACCGTAGTCTGCTTAAATCTTGAATCTGTAGTCTGGGTGACTCATGTGAGCATTTGAGAACATTTGGAGACATTTGATTTCTGGGTCCAAAATATACTTTTTTGATGATGCCGGATAGGCAAACTTTTTTCAGAATTTAGGGTATTCCGTTAAAAACTTCAATATTGTTTTTCTCACTCAATACTGATCGTAGTCTGCTTAAATCTTGAATCTGTAGTCTGGGTGACTCATGTGAGCATTTGAGAACATTTGGAGACGTTTGATTTTTGGGTCCAAAATTGACTTTTATGATGATGCCGGATAGGCAAACTTTTTCAGAATTTGGGGTATTCCGTTAAAAACTTCAATATTGTTTTTCTCACTCAATACTGACCGTAGTCTGCTTAAATCTTGAATCTGTAGTCTGGGTGACTCATGTGAGCATTTGAGAACAATTGGAGACGTTTGATTTTTGGGTCCAAAATTGACTTTTTTGATGATGCCGGATAGGCAAACTTTTTCAGAATTTGGGGTATTCCGTTAAAAACTTCAATATTGTTTTTCTCACTTAATACTGACCGTAGTCTGCTTAAATCTTGAATCTGTAGTCTGGGTGACTCATGTGAGCATTTGAGAACATTTGGAGACGTTTTATTTTTTGGTCCAAAATTGACTTTTATGATGATGCCGGATAGGCAAACTTTTTCAGAATTTGTGGTATTCCGTTAAAAACTTCAATATTGTTTTTCTCACTCAATACTGACCGTAGCCTGCTTAAATCTTGAATCTGTAGTCTGGGTGACTCATGTGAGCATTTGAGAACATTTGGATACATTTTATTTTTTGGTCCAAAATTGACTTTTTTGATGATGCCGGATAGGCAAACTTTTTCAGAATTTGGGGTATTCCGTTAAAAACTTCAATATTGTTTTTCTCACTTAATACTGACCGTAGTCTGCTTAAATCTTGAATCTGTAGTCTGGGTGACTCATGTGAGCATTTGAGAACATTTGGATACATTTTATTTTTTGGTCCAAAATTGACTTTTTTGATGATGCCGGATAGGCAAACTTTTTCAGAATTTGGGGTATTCCGTTAAAAACTTCAATATTGTTTTTCTCACTTAATACTGACCGTAGTCTGCTTAAATCTTGAATCTGTAGTCTGGGTGACTCATGTGAGCATTTGAGAACATTTGGAGACATTTGATTTCTGGGTCCAAAATAGACTTTTTTGATGATGCCGGATAGGCAAACTTTTTCAGAATTTAGGGTATTCCGTTAAAAACTTCAATATTGTTTTTCTCACTCAATACTGATCGTAGTCTGCTTAAATCTTGAATCTGTAGTCTGGGTGACTCATGTGAGCATTTGAGAACAATTGGAGACGTTTGATTTTTGGGTCCAAAATTGACTTTTATGATGATGCCGGATAGGCAAACTTTTTCAGAATTTGGGGTATTCCGTTAAAAACTTCAATATTGTTTTTCTCACTCGATACTGACCGTAGTCTGCTAAAATCTTGAATCTGTAGTCTAGGTGACTCATGTGAGCATTTGAGAACATTTGGAGACGTTTGATTTTTGGGTCCAAAATTGACTTTTATGATGATGCCGTATAGGCAAACTTTTTCAGAATTTGTGGTATTCCG
This sequence comes from Crossaster papposus, assembly GCA_037893245.1. Lineage (NCBI taxonomy): Eukaryota > Metazoa > Echinodermata > Asteroidea > Velatida > Solasteridae > Crossaster > Crossaster papposus. Next base: position 1,439,476 of record JBAIAA010000051.1, on the reverse strand, counting down.
TTAAAAACTTCAATATTGTTTTTCTCACTCAATACTGACCGTAGTCTGCTTAAATCTTGAATCTGTAGTCTGGGTGACTCATGTGAGCATTTGAGAACAATTGGAGAAGTTTGATTTTTGGGTCCAAAATTTACTTTTTTGATGATGCCGGATAGGCAAACTTTTTCAGAATTTAGGGTATTCCGTTAAAAACTTCAATATTGTTTTTCTCACTCAATACTGACCGTAGTCTGCTTAAATCTTGAATCTGTAAAATCTTGAATCTGTAGTCTGGGTGACTCATGTGAGCATTTGAGAACATTTGGATACGTTTTATTTTTTGGTCCAAAATTGACTTTTTTGATGATGCCGGATAGGCAAACTTTTTCAGAATTTGGGGTATTCCGTTAAAAACTTCAATATTGTTTTTCTCACTCAATACTGACCGTAGTCTGCTTAAATGTTGAATCTGTAGTCTGGGTGACTCATGTGAGCATTTGAGAACAATTGGAGACGTTTGATTTTTGGGTCCAAAATTGACTTTTTTGATGATAGGTAAACTTTTTCAGAATTTGGGGTATTCCGTTAAAAACTTCAATATTGTTTTTCTCACTCGATACTGACCGTAGTCTGCTAAAATCTTGAATCTGTAGTCTGGGTGACTCATGTGAGCATTTGAGAACAATTGGAGACGTTTGATTTTTGGGTCCAAAATTGACTTTTTTGATGATGCCGGATAGGCAAACTTTTTCAGAATTTGGGGTATTCCATTAAAAATTTTAATATTGTTTTTCTCACTTAATACTGACCGTAGTCTGCTTAAATCTTGAATCTGTAGTCTGAGTGACTCATGTGAGCATTTGAGAACATTTGGAGACATTTGATTTCTGGGTCCAAAATAGACTTTTTTGATGATGCCGGATAGGCAAACTTTTTCAGAATTTGGGGTATTCCGTTAAAAACTTCAATATTGCTTTTCTCACTCGATACTGACCGTAGTCTGCTACAATCTTGAGGGGATTGGTTTCTGTAGTCTGGGTGACTCATGTGAGCATTTGAGAACATTTTGATACATTTTATTTTTTGGTCCAAAATTGACTTTTTTGATGATGCCGGATAGGCAAACTTTTTCAGAATTTGGGGTATTCCGTTAACAGTTTCAATATTGTTTTTCTCACTTAATACTGACCGTAGTCTGCTTAAATCTTGAATCTGTAGTCTGGGTGACTCATGTGAGCATTTGAGAACATTTGGATACATTTTATTTTTTGGTCCAAAATTGACTTTTTTGATGATGCCGGATAGGCAAACTTTTTCAGAATTTGGGGTATTCCGTTAAAAACTTCATAATTGTTTTTCTCACTTAATACTGACCGTAGTCTGCTTAAATCTTGAATCTGTAGTCTGGGTGACTCATGTGAGCATTTGAGAACATTTGGAGACATTTGATTTCTGGGTCCAAAATAGACTTTTTTGATGATGCCGGATAGGCAAACTTTTTCAGAATTTAGGGTATTCCGTTAAAAACTTCAATATTGTTTTTCTCACTCAATACTGATCGTAGTCTGCTTAAATCTTGAATCTGTAGTCTGGGTGACTCATGTGAACATTTGAGAACAATTGGAGACGTTTGATTTTTGGGTCCAAAATTGACTTTTATGATGATGCCGGATAGGCAAACTTTTTCAGAATTTGGGGTATTCCGTTAAAAACTTCAATATTGTTTTTCTCACTCGATACTGACCGTAGTCTGCTAAAATCTTGAATCTGTAGTCTAGGTGACTCATGTGAGCATTTGAGAACAATTGGAGACGTTTGATTTTTGGGTCCAAAATTGACTTTTTTGATGATGCCGGATAGGCAAACTTTTTCAGAATTTGGGGTATTCCGTTAAAAACTTCAATATTGTTTTTCTCACTTAATACTGACCGTAGTCTGCTAAAATCTTGAATCTGTAGTCTGGGTGACTCATGTGAGCATTTGAGAACATTTGGATACGTTTGATTTTTGGGTCCAAAATTGACTTTTTTGATGATAGGTAAACTTTTTCAGAATTTGGGGTATTCCGTTAAAAACTTCAATATTGTTTTTCTCACTCGATACTGACCGTAGTCTGCTAAAATCTTGAATCTGTAGTCTGGGTGACTCATGTGAGCATTTGAGAACAATTGGAGACGTTTGATTTTTGGGTCCAAAATTGACTTTTTTGATGATGCCGGATAGGCAAACTTTTTCAGAATTTGGGGTATTCCATTAAAAATTGTAATATTGTTTTTCTCACTTAATACTGACCGTAGTCTGCTTAAATCTTGAATCTGTAGTCTGAGTGACTCATGTGAGCATTTGAGAACATTTGGAGACATTTGATTTCTGGGTCCAAAATAGACTTTTTTGATGATGCCGGATAGGCAAACTTTTTCAGAATTTGGGGTATTCCGTTAAAAACTTCAATATTGCTTTTCTCACTTGATACTGACCGTAGTCTGCTACAATCTTGAGGGGATTGGTTTCTGTAGTCTGGGTGACTCATGTGAGCATTTGAGAACATTTGGAGACGTTTTATTTTTTGGTCCAAAATTGACTTTTATGATGATGCCGGATAGGCAAACTTTTTCAGAATTTGGGGTATTCCGTTAAAAACTTCAATATTGTTTTTCTCACTCGATACTGACTGTAGTCTGCTACAATCTTGAATCTGTAGTCTGGGTGACTCATGTGAGCATTTGAGAACATTTGGAGACGTTTTATTTTTGGGTCAAAAATTGACTTTTATGATGATGCCGGATAGGCAAACTTTTTCAGAATTTGGGGTATTCCGTTAAAAACTTCAATATTGTTTTTCTCACTCGATACTGACCGTAGTCTGCTAAAATCTTGAATCTGTAGTCTGTGTGACTCATGTGAGCATTTGATAACATTTGGATACGTTTGATTTTTTGGTCCAAAATTGACTTTTTTGATGATGCCGGATAGGCAAACTTTTTCAGAATTTGGGGTATTCCGTTAAATATTGTTTTTCTCACTCAATACTGACCGTAGTCTGCTTAAATGTTGAATCTGTAGTCTGGGTGACTCATGTGAGCATTTGAGAACAATTGGAGACGTTTGATTTTTGGGTCCAAAATTGACTTTTTTGATGATAGGCAAACTTTTTCAGAATTTGGGGTATTCCGTTAAAAACTTCAATATTGTTTTTCTCACTCGATACTGACCGTAGTCTGCTAAAATCTTGAATCTGTAGTCTAGGTGACTCATGTGAGCATTTGAAAACATTTGGAGACGTTTGATTTTTGGGTCCAAAATTGACTTTTTTGATGATGCCGGATAGGCAAACTTTTTCAGAATTTGGGGTATTCCGTTAAAAACTTCAATATTGTTTTTCTCACTCAATACTGACCGTAGTCTGCTAAAATCTTGAATCTGTAGTCTGGGTGACTCATGTGAGCATTTGAGAACAATTGGAGACGTTTGATTTTTGGGTCCAAAATTGACTTTTTTGATGATGCCGGATAGGCAAACTTTTTCAGAATTTGGGGTATTCCATTAAAAATTTTAATATTGTTTTTCTCACTTAATACTGACCGTAGTCTGCTTAAATCCTGAATCTGTAGTCTGAGTGACTCATGTGAGCATTTGAGAACATTTGGAGACATTTGATTTCTGGGTCCAAAATAGACTTTTTTGATGATGCCGGATAGGCAAACTTTTTCAGAATTTGGGGTATTCCGTTAAAAACTTCAATATTGCTTTTCTCACTCGATACTGACCGTAGTCTGCTACAATCTTGAGGGGATTGGTTTCTGTAGTCTGGGTGACTCATGTGAGCATTTGAGAACATTTGGAGACGTTTTATTTTTTGGTCCAAAATTGACTTTTATGATGATGCCGGATAGGCAAACTTTTTCAGAATTTGGGGTATTCCGTTAAAAACTTCAATATTGTTTTTCTCACTCGATACTGACTGTAGTCTGCTTAAATCTTGAATCTGTAGTCTGGGTGACTCATGTGAGCATTTGAGAACAATTGGAGAAATTTGATTTTTTGGTCCAAAATTGACTTTTTTGATGATGCCGGATAGGCAAACTTTTTCAGAATTTAGGGTATTCCGTTAAAAACTTCAATATTGTTTTTCTCACTCAATACTGACCGTAGTCTGCTAAAATCTTGAATCTGTAGTCTGGGTGACTCATGTGAGCATTTGAGAACATTTGGATACGTTTTATTTTTTGGTCCAAAATTGACTTTTTTGATGATGCCGGATAGGCAAACTTTTTCAGAATTTGGGGTATTCCGTTAAAAACTTCAATATTGTTTTTCTCACTCAATACTGACCGTAGTCTGCTTAAATGTTGAATCTGTAGTCTGGGTGACTCATGTGAGCATTTGAGAACAATTGGAGACGTTTGATTTTTGGGTCCAAAATTGACTTTTTTGATGATAGGTAAACTTTTTCAGAATTTGGGGTATTCCGTTAAAAACTTCAATATTGTTTTTCTCACTCGATACTGACCGTAGTCTGCTAAAATCTTGAATCTGTAGTCTGGGTGACTCATGTGAGCATTTGAGAACAATTGGAGACGTTTGATTTTTGGGTCCAAAATTGACTTTTTTGATGATGCCGGATAGGCAAACTTTTTCAGAATTTGGGGTATTCCATTAAAAATTTTAATATTGTTTTTCTCACTTAATACTGACCGTAGTCTGCTTAAATCTTGAATCTGTAGTCTGAGTGACTCATGTGAGCATTTGAGAACATTTGGAGACATTTGATTTCTGGGTCCAAAATAGACTTTTTTGATGATGCCGGATAGGCAAACTTTTTCAGAATTTGGGGTATTCCGTTAAAAACTTCAATATTGTTTTTCTCACTCAATACTGACCGTAGTCTGCTAAAATCTTGAATCTGTAGTCTGGGTGACTCATGTGAGCATTTGAGAACATTTGGATACGTTTTATTTTTTGGTCCAAAATTGACTTTTTTGATGATGCCGGATAGGCAAACTTTTTCAGAATTTGGGGTATTCCGTTAAAAACTTCAATATTGTTTTTCTCACTCAATACTGACCGTAGTCTGCTTAAATGTTGAATCTGTAGTCTGGGTGACTCATGTGAGCATTTGAGAACAATTGGAGACGTTTGATTTTTGGGTCCAAAATTGACTTTTTTGATGATGCCGGATAGGCAAACTTTTTCAGAATTTGGGGTATTCCATTAAAAATTTTAATATTGTTTTTCTCACTTAATACTGACCGTAGTCTGCTTAAATCTTGAATCTGTAGTCTGAGTGACTCATGTGAGCATTTGAGAACATTTGGAGACATTTGATTTCTGGGTCCAAAATAGACTTTTTTGATGATGCCGGATAGGCAAACTTTTTCAGAATTTGGGGTATTCCGTTAAAAACTTCAATATTGTTTTTCTCACTCAATACTGACCGTAGTCTGCTAAAATCTTGAATCTGTAGTCTGGGTGACTCATGTGAGCATTTGAGAACAATTGGAGACGTTTGATTTTTGGGTCCAAAATTGACTTTTTTGATGATGCCGGATAGGCAAACTTTTTCAGAATTTGGGGTATTCCGTTAAAAACTTCAATATTGTTTTTCTCACTCGATACTGACTGTAGTCTGCTACAATCTTGAATCTGTAGTCTCGGTGACTCATGTGAGCATTTGAGAACATTTGGAGACGTTTTATTTTTGGGTCCAAAATTGACTTTTATGATGATGCCGGATAGGCAAACTTTTTCAGAATTTGGGGTATTCCGTTAAAAACTTCAATATTGTTTTTCTCACTCGATACTGACCGTAGTCTGCTAAAATCTTGAATCTGTAGTCTGTGTGACTCATGTGAGCATTTGAGAACATTTGGATACGTTTGATTTTTTGGTCCAAAATTAACTTTTTTGATGATGCCGGATAGGCAAACTTTTTCAGAATTTGGGGTATTCCGTTAAAAACTTCAATATTGTTTTTCTCACTCAATACTGACCGTAGTCTGCTTAAATGTTGAATCTGTAGTCTGGGTGACTCATGTGAGCATTTGAGAACAATTGGAGACGTTTGATTTTTGGGTCCAAAATTGACTTTTTTGATGATGCCGGATAGGCAAACTTTTTCAGAATTTGGGGTATTCCGTTAAAAACTTCAATATTGTTTTTCTCACTCGATACTGACTGTAGTCTGCTAAAATCTTGAATCTGTAGTCTGGGTGACTCATGTGAGCATTTGAGAACATTTGGAGACGTTTGATTTTTGGGTCCAAAATTGACTTTTTTGATGATGCCGGATAGGCAAACTTTTTCAGAATTTGGGGTATTCCGTTAAAAACTTCAATATTGTTTTTCTCACTCAATACTGACCGTAGTCTGCTAAAATCTTGAATCTGTAGTCTGTGTGACTCATGTGAGCATTTGAGAACATTTGGATACGTTTGATTTTTTGGTCCAAAATTGACTTTTTTGATGATGCCGGATAGGCAAACTTTTTCAGAATTTGGGGTATTCCGTTAAAAACTTCAATATTGTTTTTCTCACTCAATACTGACCGTAGTCTGCTTAAATGTTGAATCTGTAGTCTGGGTGACTCATGTGAGCATTTGAGAACAATTGGAGACGTTTGATTTTTGGGTCCAAAATTGACTTTTTTGATGATAGGTAAACTTTTTCAGAATTTGGGGTATTCCGTTAAAAACTTCAATATTGTTTTTCTCACTCGATACTGACCGTAGTCTGCTAAAATCTTGAATCTGTAGTCTGGGTGACTCATGTAAGCATTTGAGAACAATTGGAGACGTTTGATTTTTGGGTCCAAAATTGACTTTTTTGATGATGCCGGATAGGCAAACTTTTTCAGAATTTGGGGTATTCCATTAAAAATTTTAATATTGTTTTTCTCACTTAATACTGACCGTAGTCTGCTTAAATCTTGAATCTGTAGTCTGAGTGACTCATGTGAGCATTTGAGAACATTTGGAGACATTTGATTTCTGGGTCCAAAATAGACTTTTTTGATGATGCCGGATAGGCAAACTTTTTCAGAATTTGGGGTATTCCGTTAAAAACTTCAATATTGTTTTTCTCACTCAATACTGACCGTAGTCTGCTACAATCTTGAGGGGATTAGTTTCTGTAGTCTGGGTGACTCATGTGAGCATTTGAGAACATTTGGAGACGTTTTATTTTTGGGTCCAAAATTGACTTTTATGATGATGCCGGATAGGCAAACTTTTTCAGAATTTGGGGTATTCCGTTAAAAACTTCAATATTGTTTTTCTCACTCGATACTGACCGTAGTCTGCTAAAATCTTGAGGGGATTGGTTTCTGTAGTCTGGGTGACTCATGTGAGCATTTGAGAACAATTGGAGACGTTTGATTTTTGGGTCCAAAATTGACTTTTTTGATGATGCCGGATAGGCAAACTTTTTCAGAATTTGGGGTATTCCATTAAACATTTTAATATTGTTTTTCTCACTTAATACTGACCGTAGTCTGCTTAAATCTTGAATCTGTAGTCTGAGTGACTCATGTGAGCATTTGAGAACATTTGGAGACATTTGATTTCGGGGTCCAAAATAGACTTTTTTGATGATGCCGGATAGGCAAACTTTTTCAGAATTTGGGGTATTCCGTTAAAAACTTCAATATTGTTTTTCTCACTCAATACTGACCGTAGTCTGCTAAAATCTTGAATCTGTAGTCTGGGTGACTCATGTGAGCATTTGAGAACAATTGGAGACGTTTGATTTTTGGGTCCAAAATTGACTTTTTTGATGATAGGTAAACTTTTTCAGAATTTGGGGTATTCCGTTAAAAACTTCAATATTGTTTTTCTCACTCGATACTGACCGTAGTCTGCTAAAATCTTGAATCTGTAGTCTGGGTGACTCATGTAAGCATTTGAGAACAATTGGAGACGTTTGATTTTTGGGTCCAAAATTGACTTTTTTGATGATGCCGGATAGGCAAACTTTTTCAGAATTTGGGGTATTCCATTAAAAATTTTAATATTGTTTTTCTCACTTAATACTGACCGTAGTCTGCTTAAATCTTGAATCTGTAGTCTGAGTGACTCATGTGAGCATTTGAGAACATTTGGAGACATTTGATTTCTGGGTCCAAAATAGACTTTTTTGATGATGCCGGATAGGCAAACTTTTTCAGAATTTGGGGTATTCCGTTAAAAACTTCAATATTGTTTTTCTCACTCAATACTGACCGTAGTCTGCTACAATCTTGAGGGGATTAGTTTCTGTAGTCTGGGTGACTCATGTGAGCATTTGAGAACATTTGGAGACGTTTTATTTTTGGGTCCAAAATTGACTTTTATGATGATGCCGGATAGGCAAACTTTTTCAGAATTTGGGGTATTCCGTTAAAAACTTCAATATTGTTTTTCTCACTCGATACTGACCGTAGTCTGCTAAAATCTTGAGGGGATTGGTTTCTGTAGTCTGGGTGACTCATGTGAGCATTTGAGAACAATTGGAGACGTTTGATTTTTGGGTCCAAAATTGACTTTTTTGATGATGCCGGATAGGCAAACTTTTTCAGAATTTGGGGTATTCCATTAAACATTTTAATATTGTTTTTCTCACTTAATACTGACCGTAGTCTGCTTAAATCTTGAATCTGTAGTCTGAGTGACTCATGTGAGCATTTGAGAACATTTGGAGACATTTGATTTCGGGGTCCAAAATAGACTTTTTTGATGATGCCGGATAGGCAAACTTTTTCAGAATTTGGGGTATTCCGTTAAAAACTTCAATATTGCTTTTCTCACTCGATACTGACCGTAGTCTGCTAAAATCTTGAGGGGATTGGTTTCTGTAGTCTGGGTGACTCATGTGAGCATTTAAGAACAATTGGAGACGTTTGATTTTTGGGTCCAAAATTGACTTTTTTGATGATGCCGGATAGGCAAACTTTTTCAGAATTTGGGGTATTCCGTTAAAAACTTCAATATTGTTTTTCTCACTCGATACTGACTGTAGTCTGCTACAATCTTGAATCTGTAGTCTCGGTGACTCATGTGAGCATTTGAGAACATTTGGAGACGTTTTATTTTTGGGTCCAAAATTGACTTTTATGATGATGCCGGATAGGCAAACTTTTTCAGAATTTGGGGTATTCCGTTAAAAACTTCAATATTGTTTTTCTCACTCGATACTGACCGTAGTCTGCTAAAATCTTGAGGGGATTGGTTTCTGTAGTCTGGGTGACTCATGTGAGCATTTGAGAACAATTGGAGACGTTTGATTTTTGGGTCCAAAATTGACTTTTTTGATGATGCCGGATAGGCAAACTTTTTCAGAATTTGGGGTATTCCATTAAACATTTTAATATTGTTTTTCTCACTTAATACTGACCGTAGTCTGCTTAAATCTTGAATCTGTAGTCTGAGTGACTCATGTGAGCATTTGAGAACATTTGGAGACATTTGATTTCGGGGTCCAAAATAGACTTTTTTGATGATGCCGGATAGGCAAACTTTTTCAGAATTTGGGGTATTCCGTTAAAAACTTCAATATTGCTTTTCTCACTCGATACTGACCGTAGTCTGCTAAAATCTTGAGGGGATTGGTTTCTGTAGTCTGGGTGACTCATGTGAGCATTTAAGAACAATTGGAGACGTTTGATTTTTGGGTCCAAAATTGACTTTTTTGATGATGCCGGATAGGCAAACTTTTTCAGAATTTGGGGTATTCCGTTAAAAACTTCAATATTGTTTTTCTCACTCGATACTGACTGTAGTCTGCTACAATCTTGAATCTGTAGTCTCGGTGACTCATGTGAGCATTTGAGAACATTTGGATACGTTTGATTTTTGGGTCCAAAATTGACTTTTTTGATGATGCCGGATAGGCAAACTTTTTCAGAATTTGGGGTATTCCGTTAAAAACTTCAATATTGTTTTTCTCACTCAATACTGACCGTAGTCTGCTTAAATCTTGAATCTGTAGTCTGGGTGACTCATGTGAGCATTTGAGAACAATTGGAGAAGTTAGATTTTTGGGTCCAAAATTGACTTTTTTGATGATGCCGGATAGGCAAACTTTTTCCGAATTTGGGGTATTCCGTTAAAAACTTCCATATTGTTTTTCTCACTCGATACTGACCGTAGTCTGCTACAATCTTGAGGGGATTGGTTTCCGTAGTCTGGGTGACTCATGTGAGCATTTGAGAACATTTGGAGACGTTTTATTTTTTGGTCTAAAATTGACATTTATGATGATGCCGGATAGGCAAACTTTTTTCAGAATTTGGGGTATTCCGTTAAAAACTTCAATATTGTTTTTCTCACTCGATACTGACCGTAGTCTGCTAAAATCTTGAATCTGTAGTCTGTGTGACTCATGTGAGCATTTGAGACCATTTGGATACGTTTGATTTTTTGGTCCAAAATTGACTTTTTTGATGATGGCGGATAGGCAAACTTTTTCAGAATTTGTGGTATTCCGTTAAAAACTTCAATATTGTTTTTCTCACTCAATACTGACCGTAGTCTGCTTAAATCTTGAATCTGTAGTCTGTGTGACTCATGTGAGCATTTGAGAACATTTGGATACGTTTGATTTTTGGGTCCAAAATTGACTTTTATGATGATGCCGGATAGGCAAACTTTTTCCGAATTTGGGGTATTCCGTTAAAAACTTCCATATTGTTTTTCTCACTCGATACTGACCGTAGTCTGCTACAATCTTGAGGGGATTGGTTTCTGTAGTCTGGGTGACTCATGTGAGCATTTGAGAACATTTGGAGACGTTTTATTTTTTGGTCCAAAATTGACTTTTATGATGATGCCGGATAGTCAAACTTTTTCAGAATTTGGGGTATTCCGTTAAAAACTTCAATATTGTTTTTCTCACTCGATACTGACCGTAGTCTGCTAAAATCTTGAATCATGTGAGCATTTGAGAACATTTGGATACGTTTGATTTTTGGGTCCAAAATTGACTTTTTTGATGATGCCGGATAGGCAAACTTTTTCAGAATTTGGGGTATTCCGTTAAAAACTTCAATATTGTTTTTCTCACTCAATACTGACCGTAGTCTGCTTAAATCTTGAATCTGTAGTCTGGGTGACTCATGTGAGCATTTGAGAACAATTGGAGAAGTTAGATTTTTGGGTCCAAAATTGACTTTTTTGATGATAGGCAAACTTTTTCCGAATTTGGGGTATTCCGTTAAAAACTTCCATATTGTTTTTCTCACTCGATACTGACCGTAGTCTGCTACAATCTTGAGGGGATTGGTTTCTGTAGTCTGGGTGACTCATGTGAGCATTTGAGAACATTTGGAGACGTTTTATTTTTTGGTCTAAAATTGACTTTTATGATGATGCCGGATAGGCAAACTTTTTTCAGAATTTGGGGTATTCCGTTAAAAACTTCAATATTGTTTTTCTCACTCGATACTGACCGTAGTCTGCTAAAATCTTGAATCTGTTGTCTGTGTGACTCATGTGAGCATTTGAGACCATTTGGATACGTTTGATTTTTGGGTCCAAAATTGACTTTTTTGATGATGGCGGATAGGCAAACTTTTTCAGAATTTGTGGTATTCCGTTAAAAACTTCAATATTGTTTTTCTCACTCAATACTGACCGTAGTCTGCTTAAATCTTGAATCTGTAGTCTGGGTGACTCATGTGAGCATTTGAGAACATTTGGAGACATTTGATTTCTGGGTCCAAAATATACTTTTTTGATGATGCCGGATAGGCAAACTTTTTTCAGAATTTAGGGTATTCCGTTAAAAACTTCAATATTGTTTTTCTCACTCAATACTGATCGTAGTCTGCTTAAATCTTGAATCTGTAGTCTGGGTGACTCATGTGAGCATTTGAGAACATTTGGAGACGTTTGATTTTTGGGTCCAAAATTGACTTTTATGATGATGCCGGATAGGCAAACTTTTTCAGAATTTGGGGTATTCCGTTAAAAACTTCAATATTGTTTTTCTCACTCAATACTGACCGTAGTCTGCTTAAATCTTGAATCTGTAGTCTGGGTGACTCATGTGAGCATTTGAGAACAATTGGAGACGTTTGATTTTTGGGTCCAAAATTGACTTTTTTGATGATGCCGGATAGGCAAACTTTTTCAGAATTTGGGGTATTCCGTTAAAAACTTCAATATTGTTTTTCTCACTTAATACTGACCGTAGTCTGCTTAAATCTTGAATCTGTAGTCTGGGTGACTCATGTGAGCATTTGAGAACATTTGGAGACGTTTTATTTTTTGGTCCAAAATTGACTTTTATGATGATGCCGGATAGGCAAACTTTTTCAGAATTTGTGGTATTCCGTTAAAAACTTCAATATTGTTTTTCTCACTCAATACTGACCGTAGCCTGCTTAAATCTTGAATCTGTAGTCTGGGTGACTCATGTGAGCATTTGAGAACATTTGGATACATTTTATTTTTTGGTCCAAAATTGACTTTTTTGATGATGCCGGATAGGCAAACTTTTTCAGAATTTGGGGTATTCCGTTAAAAACTTCAATATTGTTTTTCTCACTTAATACTGACCGTAGTCTGCTTAAATCTTGAATCTGTAGTCTGGGTGACTCATGTGAGCATTTGAGAACATTTGGATACATTTTATTTTTTGGTCCAAAATTGACTTTTTTGATGATGCCGGATAGGCAAACTTTTTCAGAATTTGGGGTATTCCGTTAAAAACTTCAATATTGTTTTTCTCACTTAATACTGACCGTAGTCTGCTTAAATCTTGAATCTGTAGTCTGGGTGACTCATGTGAGCATTTGAGAACATTTGGAGACATTTGATTTCTGGGTCCAAAATAGACTTTTTTGATGATGCCGGATAGGCAAACTTTTTCAGAATTTAGGGTATTCCGTTAAAAACTTCAATATTGTTTTTCTCACTCAATACTGATCGTAGTCTGCTTAAATCTTGAATCTGTAGTCTGGGTGACTCATGTGAGCATTTGAGAACAATTGGAGACGTTTGATTTTTGGGTCCAAAATTGACTTTTATGATGATGCCGGATAGGCAAACTTTTTCAGAATTTGGGGTATTCCGTTAAAAACTTCAATATTGTTTTTCTCACTCGATACTGACCGTAGTCTGCTAAAATCTTGAATCTGTAGTCTAGGTGACTCATGTGAGCATTTGAGAACATTTGGAGACGTTTGATTTTTGGGTCCAAAATTGACTTTTATGATGATGCCGTATAGGCAAACTTTTTCAGAATTTGTGGTATTCCGTTAAAAACTTCAATATTGTTTTTCTCACTCAATACTGACCGTAGTCTGCTTAAATCTTGAATCTGTAGTCTGGGTGACTCATGTGAGCATTTGAGAACAATTGGAGAAGTTTGATTTTTGGGTCCAAAATTTACTTTTTTGATGATGCCGGATAGGCAAACTTTTTCAGAATTTAGGGTATTCCGTTAAAAACTTCAATATTGTTTTTCTCACTCAATACTGACCGTAGTCTGCTTAAATCTTGAATCTGTAAAATCTTGAATCTGTAGTCTGGGTGACTCATGTGAGCATTTGAGAACATTTGGATACGTTTTATTTTTTGGTCCAAAATTGACTTTTTTGATGATGCCGGATAGGCAAACTTTTTCAGAATTTGGGGTATTCCGTTAAAAACTTCAATATTGTTTTTCTCACTCAATACTGACCGTAGTCTGCTTAAATGTTGAATCTGTAGTCTGGGTGACTCATGTGAGCATTTGAGAACAATTGGAGACGTTTGATTTTTGGGTCCAAAATTGACTTTTTTGATGATAGGTAAACTTTTTCAGAATTTGGGGTATTCCGTTAAAAACTTCAATATTGTTTTTCTCACTCGATACTGACCGTAGTCTGCTAAAATCTTGAATCTGTAGTCTGGGTGACTCATGTGAGCATTTGAGAACAATTGGAGACGTTTGATTTTTGGGTCCAAAATTGACTTTTTTGATGATGCCGGATAGGCAAACTTTTTCAGAATTTGGGGTATTCCATTAAAAATTTTAATATTGTTTTTCTCACTTAATACTGACCGTAGTCTGCTTAAATCTTGAATCTGTAGTCTGAGTGACTCATGTGAGCATTTGAGAACATTTGGAGACATTTGATTTCTGGGTCCAAAATAGACTTTTTTGATGATGCCGGATAGGCAAACTTTTTCAGAATTTGGGGTATTCCGTTAAAAACTTCAATATTGTTTTTCTCACTCAATACTGACCGTAGTCTGCTAAAATCTTGAATCTGTAGTCTGGGTGACTCATGTGAGCATTTGAGAACATTTGGATACGTTTTATTTTTTGGTCCAAAATTGACTTTTTTGATGATGCCGGATAGGCAAACTTTTTCAGAATTTGGGGTATTCCGTTAAAAACTTCAATATTGTTTTTCTCACTCAATACTGACCGTAGTCTGCTTAAATGTTGAATCTGTAGTCTGGGTGACTCATGTGAGCATTTGAGAACAATTGGAGACGTTTGATTTTTGGGTCCAAAATTGACTTTTTTGATGATAGGTAAACTTTTTCAGAATTTGGGGTATTCCGTTAAAAACTTCAATATTGTTTTTCTCACTCGATACTGACCGTAGTCTGCTAAAATCTTGAATCTGTAGTCTGGGTGACTCATGTGAGCATTTGAGAACAATTGGAGACGTTTGATTTTTGGGTCCAAAATTGACTTTTTTGATGATGCCGGATAGGCAAACTTTTTCAGAATTTGGGGTATTCCATTAAAAATTTTAATATTGTTTTTCTCACTTAATACTGACCGTAGTCTGCTTAAATCTTGAATCTGTAGTCTGAGTGACTCATGTGAGCATTTGAGAACATTTGGAGACATTTGATTTCTGGGTCCAAAATAGACTTTTTTGATGATGCCGGATAGGCAAACTTTTTCAGAATTTGGGGTATTCCGTTAAAAACTTCAATATTGTTTTTCTCACTCAATACTGACCGTAGTCTGCTAAAATCTTGAATCTGTAGTCTGGGTGACTCATGTGAGCATTTGAGAACAATTGGAGACGTTTGATTTTTGGGTCCAAAATTGACTTTTTTGATGATGCCGGATAGGCAAACTTTTTCAGAATTTGGGGTATTCCGTTAAAAACTTCAATATTGTTTTTCTCACTCGATACTGACTGTAGTCTGCTACAATCTTGAATCTGTAGTCTCGGTGACTCATGTGAGCATTTGAGAACATTTGGAGACGTTTTATTTTTGGGTCCAAAATTGACTTTTATGATGATGCCGGATAGGCAAACTTTTTCAGAATTTGGGGTATTCCGTTAAAAACTTCAATATTGTTTTTCTCACTCGATACTGACCGTAGTCTGCTAAAATCTTGAATCTGTAGTCTGTGTGACTCATGTGAGCATTTGAGAACATTTGGATACGTTTGATTTTTTGGTCCAAAATTAACTTTTTTGATGATGCCGGATAGGCAAACTTTTTCAGAATTTGGGGTATTCCGTTAAAAACTTCAATATTGTTTTTCTCACTCAATACTGACCGTAGTCTGCTTAAATGTTGAATCTGTAGTCTGGGTGACTCATGTGAGCATTTGAGAACAATTGGAGACGTTTGATTTTTGGGTCCAAAATTGACTTTTTTGATGATGCCGGATAGGCAAACTTTTTCAGAATTTGGGGTATTCCGTTAAAAACTTCAATATTGTTTTTCTCACTCGATACTGACTGTAGTCTGCTAAAATCTTGAATCTGTAGTCTGGGTGACTCATGTGAGCATTTGAGAACATTTGGAGACGTTTGATTTTTGGGTCCAAAATTGACTTTTTTGATGATGCCGGATAGGCAAACTTTTTCAGAATTTGGGGTATTCCGTTAAAAACTTCAATATTGTTTTTCTCACTCAATACTGACCGTAGTCTGCTAAAATCTTGAATCTGTAGTCTGTGTGACTCATGTGAGCATTTGAGAACATTTGGATACGTTTGATTTTTTGGTCCAAAATTGACTTTTTTGATGATGCCGGATAGGCAAACTTTTTCAGAATTTGGGGTATTCCGTTAAAAACTTCAATATTGTTTTTCTCACTCAATACTGACCGTAGTCTGCTTAAATGTTGAATCTGTAGTCTGGGTGACTCATGTGAGCATTTGAGAACAATTGGAGACGTTTGATTTTTGGGTCCAAAATTGACTTTTTTGATGATAGGTAAACTTTTTCAGAATTTGGGGTATTCCGTTAAAAACTTCAATATTGTTTTTCTCACTCGATACTGACCGTAGTCTGCTAAAATCTTGAATCTGTAGTCTGGGTGACTCATGTAAGCATTTGAGAACAATTGGAGACGTTTGATTTTTGGGTCCAAAATTGACTTTTTTGATGATGCCGGATAGGCAAACTTTTTCAGAATTTGGGGTATTCCATTAAAAATTTTAATATTGTTTTTCTCACTTAATACTGACCGTAGTCTGCTTAAATCTTGAATCTGTAGTCTGAGTGACTCATGTGAGCATTTGAGAACATTTGGAGACATTTGATTTCTGGGTCCAAAATAGACTTTTTTGATGATGCCGGATAGGCAAACTTTTTCAGAATTTGGGGTATTCCGTTAAAAACTTCAATATTGTTTTTCTCACTCAATACTGACCGTAGTCTGCTACAATCTTGAGGGGATTAGTTTCTGTAGTCTGGGTGACTCATGTGAGCATTTGAGAACATTTGGAGACGTTTTATTTTTGGGTCCAAAATTGACTTTTATGATGATGCCGGATAGGCAAACTTTTTCAGAATTTGGGGTATTCCGTTAAAAACTTCAATATTGTTTTTCTCACTCGATACTGACCGTAGTCTGCTAAAATCTTGAGGGGATTGGTTTCTGTAGTCTGGGTGACTCATGTGAGCATTTGAGAACAATTGGAGACGTTTGATTTTTGGGTCCAAAATTGACTTTTTTGATGATGCCGGATAGGCAAACTTTTTCAGAATTTGGGGTATTCCATTAAACATTTTAATATTGTTTTTCTCACTTAATACTGACCGTAGTCTGCTTAAATCTTGAATCTGTAGTCTGAGTGACTCATGTGAGCATTTGAGAACATTTGGAGACATTTGATTTCGGGGTCCAAAATAGACTTTTTTGATGATGCCGGATAGGCAAACTTTTTCAGAATTTGGGGTATTCCGTTAAAAACTTCAATATTGTTTTTCTCACTCAATACTGACCGTAGTCTGCTAA
Source organism: Crossaster papposus (assembly GCA_037893245.1). NCBI lineage: Eukaryota > Metazoa > Echinodermata > Asteroidea > Velatida > Solasteridae > Crossaster > Crossaster papposus. The sequence continues at coordinate 1,422,314 of JBAIAA010000051.1, read as the reverse complement.
AATCTTGAATCTGTAGTCTGGGTGACTCATGTGAGCATTTGAGAACAATTGGAGACGTTTGATTTTTGGGTCCAAAATTGACTTTTTTGATGATAGGTAAACTTTTTCAGAATTTGGGGTATTCCGTTAAAAACTTCAATATTGTTTTTCTCACTCGATACTGACCGTAGTCTGCTAAAATCTTGAATCTGTAGTCTGGGTGACTCATGTGAGCATTTGAGAACAATTGGAGACGTTTGATTTTTGGGTCCAAAATTGACTTTTATGATGATGCCGGATAGGCAAACTTTTTCAGAATTTGGGGTATTCCGTTAAAAACTTCAATATTGTTTTTCTCACTCAATACTGATCGTAGTCTGCTTAAATCTTGAATCTGTAGTCTGGGTGACTCATGTGAGCATTTGAGAACAATTGGAGACGTTTGATTTTTGGGTCCAAAATTGACTTTTATGATGATGCCGGATAGGCAAACTTTTTCAGAATTTGGGGTATTCCGTTAAAAACTTCAATATTGTTTTTCTCACTCGATACTGACCGTAGTCTGCTAAAATCTTGAATCTGTAGTCTAGGTGACTCATGTGAGCATTTGAGAACATTTGGAGACGTTTGATTTTTGGGTCCAAAATTGACTTTTATGATGATGCCGTATAGGCAAACTTTTTCAGAATTTGTGGTATTCCGTTAAAAACTTCAATATTGTTTTTCTCACTCAATACTGACCGTAGTCTGCTTAAATCTTGAATCTGTAGTCTGGGTGACTCATGTGAGCATTTGAGAACAATTGGAGAAGTTTGATTTTTGGGTCCAAAATTTACTTTTTTGATGATGCCGGATAGGCAAACTTTTTCAGAATTTAGGGTATTCCGTTAAAAACTTCAATATTGTTTTTCTCACTCAATACTGACCGTAGTCTGCTTAAATCTTGAATCTGTAAAATCTTGAATCTGTAGTCTGGGTGACTCATGTGAGCATTTGAGAACATTTGGATACGTTTTATTTTTTGGTCCAAAATTGACTTTTTTGATGATGCCGGATAGGCAAACTTTTTCAGAATTTGGGGTATTCCGTTAAAAACTTCAATATTGTTTTTCTCACTCAATACTGACCGTAGTCTGCTTAAATGTTGAATCTGTAGTCTGGGTGACTCATGTGAGCATTTGAGAACAATTGGAGACGTTTGATTTTTGGGTCCAAAATTGACTTTTTTGATGATAGGTAAACTTTTTCAGAATTTGGGGTATTCCGTTAAAAACTTCAATATTGTTTTTCTCACTCGATACTGACCGTAGTCTGCTAAAATCTTGAATCTGTAGTCTGGGTGACTCATGTGAGCATTTGAGAACAATTGGAGACGTTTGATTTTTGGGTCCAAAATTGACTTTTTTGATGATGCCGGATAGGCAAACTTTTTCAGAATTTGGGGTATTCCATTAAAAATTTTAATATTGTTTTTCTCACTTAATACTGACCGTAGTCTGCTTAAATCTTGAATCTGTAGTCTGAGTGACTCATGTGAGCATTTGAGAACATTTGGAGACATTTGATTTCTGGGTCCAAAATAGACTTTTTTGATGATGCCGGATAGGCAAACTTTTTCAGAATTTGGGGTATTCCGTTAAAAACTTCAATATTGTTTTTCTCACTCAATACTGACCGTAGTCTGCTAAAATCTTGAATCTGTAGTCTGGGTGACTCATGTGAGCATTTGAGAACATTTGGATACGTTTTATTTTTTGGTCCAAAATTGACTTTTTTGATGATGCCGGATAGGCAAACTTTTTCAGAATTTGGGGTATTCCGTTAAAAACTTCAATATTGTTTTTCTCACTCAATACTGACCGTAGTCTGCTTAAATGTTGAATCTGTAGTCTGGGTGACTCATGTGAGCATTTGAGAACAATTGGAGACGTTTGATTTTTGGGTCCAAAATTGACTTTTTTGATGATAGGTAAACTTTTTCAGAATTTGGGGTATTCCGTTAAAAACTTCAATATTGTTTTTCTCACTCGATACTGACCGTAGTCTGCTAAAATCTTGAATCTGTAGTCTGGGTGACTCATGTGAGCATTTGAGAACAATTGGAGACGTTTGATTTTTGGGTCCAAAATTGACTTTTTTGATGATGCCGGATAGGCAAACTTTTTCAGAATTTGGGGTATTCCATTAAAAATTTTAATATTGTTTTTCTCACTTAATACTGACCGTAGTCTGCTTAAATCTTGAATCTGTAGTCTGAGTGACTCATGTGAGCATTTGAGAACATTTGGAGACATTTGATTTCTGGGTCCAAAATAGACTTTTTTGATGATGCCGGATAGGCAAACTTTTTCAGAATTTGGGGTATTCCGTTAAAAACTTCAATATTGTTTTTCTCACTCAATACTGACCGTAGTCTGCTAAAATCTTGAATCTGTAGTCTGGGTGACTCATGTGAGCATTTGAGAACAATTGGAGACGTTTGATTTTTGGGTCCAAAATTGACTTTTTTGATGATGCCGGATAGGCAAACTTTTTCAGAATTTGGGGTATTCCGTTAAAAACTTCAATATTGTTTTTCTCACTCGATACTGACTGTAGTCTGCTACAATCTTGAATCTGTAGTCTCGGTGACTCATGTGAGCATTTGAGAACATTTGGAGACGTTTTATTTTTGGGTCCAAAATTGACTTTTATGATGATGCCGGATAGGCAAACTTTTTCAGAATTTGGGGTATTCCGTTAAAAACTTCAATATTGTTTTTCTCACTCGATACTGACCGTAGTCTGCTAAAATCTTGAATCTGTAGTCTGTGTGACTCATGTGAGCATTTGAGAACATTTGGATACGTTTGATTTTTTGGTCCAAAATTAACTTTTTTGATGATGCCGGATAGGCAAACTTTTTCAGAATTTGGGGTATTCCGTTAAAAACTTCAATATTGTTTTTCTCACTCAATACTGACCGTAGTCTGCTTAAATGTTGAATCTGTAGTCTGGGTGACTCATGTGAGCATTTGAGAACAATTGGAGACGTTTGATTTTTGGGTCCAAAATTGACTTTTTTGATGATGCCGGATAGGCAAACTTTTTCAGAATTTGGGGTATTCCGTTAAAAACTTCAATATTGTTTTTCTCACTCGATACTGACTGTAGTCTGCTAAAATCTTGAATCTGTAGTCTGGGTGACTCATGTGAGCATTTGAGAACATTTGGAGACGTTTGATTTTTGGGTCCAAAATTGACTTTTTTGATGATGCCGGATAGGCAAACTTTTTCAGAATTTGGGGTATTCCGTTAAAAACTTCAATATTGTTTTTCTCACTCAATACTGACCGTAGTCTGCTAAAATCTTGAATCTGTAGTCTGTGTGACTCATGTGAGCATTTGAGAACATTTGGATACGTTTGATTTTTTGGTCCAAAATTGACTTTTTTGATGATGCCGGATAGGCAAACTTTTTCAGAATTTGGGGTATTCCGTTAAAAACTTCAATATTGTTTTTCTCACTCAATACTGACCGTAGTCTGCTTAAATGTTGAATCTGTAGTCTGGGTGACTCATGTGAGCATTTGAGAACAATTGGAGACGTTTGATTTTTGGGTCCAAAATTGACTTTTTTGATGATAGGTAAACTTTTTCAGAATTTGGGGTATTCCGTTAAAAACTTCAATATTGTTTTTCTCACTCGATACTGACCGTAGTCTGCTAAAATCTTGAATCTGTAGTCTGGGTGACTCATGTAAGCATTTGAGAACAATTGGAGACGTTTGATTTTTGGGTCCAAAATTGACTTTTTTGATGATGCCGGATAGGCAAACTTTTTCAGAATTTGGGGTATTCCATTAAAAATTTTAATATTGTTTTTCTCACTTAATACTGACCGTAGTCTGCTTAAATCTTGAATCTGTAGTCTGAGTGACTCATGTGAGCATTTGAGAACATTTGGAGACATTTGATTTCTGGGTCCAAAATAGACTTTTTTGATGATGCCGGATAGGCAAACTTTTTCAGAATTTGGGGTATTCCGTTAAAAACTTCAATATTGTTTTTCTCACTCAATACTGACCGTAGTCTGCTACAATCTTGAGGGGATTAGTTTCTGTAGTCTGGGTGACTCATGTGAGCATTTGAGAACATTTGGAGACGTTTTATTTTTGGGTCCAAAATTGACTTTTATGATGATGCCGGATAGGCAAACTTTTTCAGAATTTGGGGTATTCCGTTAAAAACTTCAATATTGTTTTTCTCACTCGATACTGACCGTAGTCTGCTAAAATCTTGAGGGGATTGGTTTCTGTAGTCTGGGTGACTCATGTGAGCATTTGAGAACAATTGGAGACGTTTGATTTTTGGGTCCAAAATTGACTTTTTTGATGATGCCGGATAGGCAAACTTTTTCAGAATTTGGGGTATTCCATTAAACATTTTAATATTGTTTTTCTCACTTAATACTGACCGTAGTCTGCTTAAATCTTGAATCTGTAGTCTGAGTGACTCATGTGAGCATTTGAGAACATTTGGAGACATTTGATTTCGGGGTCCAAAATAGACTTTTTTGATGATGCCGGATAGGCAAACTTTTTCAGAATTTGGGGTATTCCGTTAAAAACTTCAATATTGTTTTTCTCACTCAATACTGACCGTAGTCTGCTAAAATCTTGAATCTGTAGTCTGGGTGACTCATGTGAGCATTTGAGAACAATTGGAGACGTTTGATTTTTGGGTCCAAAATTGACTTTTTTGATGATAGGTAAACTTTTTCAGAATTTGGGGTATTCCGTTAAAAACTTCAATATTGTTTTTCTCACTCGATACTGACCGTAGTCTGCTAAAATCTTGAATCTGTAGTCTGGGTGACTCATGTAAGCATTTGAGAACAATTGGAGACGTTTGATTTTTGGGTCCAAAATTGACTTTTTTGATGATGCCGGATAGGCAAACTTTTTCAGAATTTGGGGTATTCCATTAAAAATTTTAATATTGTTTTTCTCACTTAATACTGACCGTAGTCTGCTTAAATCTTGAATCTGTAGTCTGAGTGACTCATGTGAGCATTTGAGAACATTTGGAGACATTTGATTTCTGGGTCCAAAATAGACTTTTTTGATGATGCCGGATAGGCAAACTTTTTCAGAATTTGGGGTATTCCGTTAAAAACTTCAATATTGTTTTTCTCACTCAATACTGACCGTAGTCTGCTACAATCTTGAGGGGATTAGTTTCTGTAGTCTGGGTGACTCATGTGAGCATTTGAGAACATTTGGAGACGTTTTATTTTTGGGTCCAAAATTGACTTTTATGATGATGCCGGATAGGCAAACTTTTTCAGAATTTGGGGTATTCCGTTAAAAACTTCAATATTGTTTTTCTCACTCGATACTGACCGTAGTCTGCTAAAATCTTGAGGGGATTGGTTTCTGTAGTCTGGGTGACTCATGTGAGCATTTGAGAACAATTGGAGACGTTTGATTTTTGGGTCCAAAATTGACTTTTTTGATGATGCCGGATAGGCAAACTTTTTCAGAATTTGGGGTATTCCATTAAACATTTTAATATTGTTTTTCTCACTTAATACTGACCGTAGTCTGCTTAAATCTTGAATCTGTAGTCTGAGTGACTCATGTGAGCATTTGAGAACATTTGGAGACATTTGATTTCGGGGTCCAAAATAGACTTTTTTGATGATGCCGGATAGGCAAACTTTTTCAGAATTTGGGGTATTCCGTTAAAAACTTCAATATTGCTTTTCTCACTCGATACTGACCGTAGTCTGCTAAAATCTTGAGGGGATTGGTTTCTGTAGTCTGGGTGACTCATGTGAGCATTTAAGAACAATTGGAGACGTTTGATTTTTGGGTCCAAAATTGACTTTTTTGATGATGCCGGATAGGCAAACTTTTTCAGAATTTGGGGTATTCCGTTAAAAACTTCAATATTGTTTTTCTCACTCGATACTGACTGTAGTCTGCTACAATCTTGAATCTGTAGTCTCGGTGACTCATGTGAGCATTTGAGAACATTTGGAGACGTTTTATTTTTGGGTCCAAAATTGACTTTTATGATGATGCCGGATAGGCAAACTTTTTCAGAATTTGGGGTATTCCGTTAAAAACTTCAATATTGTTTTTCTCACTCGATACTGACCGTAGTCTGCTAAAATCTTGAGGGGATTGGTTTCTGTAGTCTGGGTGACTCATGTGAGCATTTGAGAACAATTGGAGACGTTTGATTTTTGGGTCCAAAATTGACTTTTTTGATGATGCCGGATAGGCAAACTTTTTCAGAATTTGGGGTATTCCATTAAACATTTTAATATTGTTTTTCTCACTTAATACTGACCGTAGTCTGCTTAAATCTTGAATCTGTAGTCTGAGTGACTCATGTGAGCATTTGAGAACATTTGGAGACATTTGATTTCGGGGTCCAAAATAGACTTTTTTGATGATGCCGGATAGGCAAACTTTTTCAGAATTTGGGGTATTCCGTTAAAAACTTCAATATTGCTTTTCTCACTCGATACTGACCGTAGTCTGCTAAAATCTTGAGGGGATTGGTTTCTGTAGTCTGGGTGACTCATGTGAGCATTTAAGAACAATTGGAGACGTTTGATTTTTGGGTCCAAAATTGACTTTTTTGATGATGCCGGATAGGCAAACTTTTTCAGAATTTGGGGTATTCCGTTAAAAACTTCAATATTGTTTTTCTCACTCGATACTGACTGTAGTCTGCTACAATCTTGAATCTGTAGTCTCGGTGACTCATGTGAGCATTTGAGAACATTTGGAGACGTTTTATTTTTGGCTCCAAAATTGACTTTTATGATGATGCCGTATAGGCAAACTTTTTCAGAATTTGGGGTATTCCGTTAAAAACTTCAATATTGTTTTTCTCACTCAATACTGACCGTAGTCTGCTTAAATGTTGAATCTGTAGTCTGGGTGACTCATGTGAGCATTTGAGAACAATTGGAGACGTTTGATTTTTGGGTCCAAAATTGACTTTTTTGATGATAGGTAAACTTTTTCAGAATTTGGGGTATTCCGTTAAAAACTTCAATATTGTTTTTCTCACTCGATACTGACCGTAGTCTGCTAAAATCTTAAATCTGTAGTCTGGGTGACTCATGTGAGCATTTGAGAACAATTGGAGACGTTTGATTTTTGGGTCCAAAATTGACTTTTTTGATGATGCCGGATAGGCAAACTTTTTCAGAATTTGGGGTATTCCATTAAAAAATTTAATATTGTTTTTCTCACTTAATACTGACCGTAGTCTGCTTAAATCTTGAATCTGTAGTCTGAGTGACTCATGTGAGCATTTGAGAACATTTGGAGACATTTGATTTCGGGGTCCAAAATAGACTTTTTTGATGATGCCGGATAGGCAAACTTTTTCAGAATTTGGGGTATTCCGTTAAAAACTTCAATATTGCTTTTCTCACTCGATACTGACCGTAGTCTGCTAAAATCTTGAGGGGATTGGTTTCTGTAGTCTGGGTGACTCATGTGAGCATTTGAGAACATTTGGAGACGTTTTATTTTTTGTTCCAAAATTGACTTTTTTGATGATGCCGGATAGGCAAACTTTTTTCAGAATTTGGGGTATTCCGTTAAAAACTTCAATACTGACAATAGTCTGCTTAAATCTTGAATCTGTAGTCTGGGTGACTCATGTGAGCATTTGAGAACAATTGGAGAAGTTTGAGTTTTGGGTCCAAAATTGACTTTTTTGATGATGCCGGATAGGCAAACTTTTTCAGAATTTAGGGTATTCCGTTAAAAACTTCAATATTGTTTTTCTCACTCAATACTGACCGTAGTCTGCTAAAATCTTGAATCTGTAGTCTGGGTGACTCATGTGAGCATTTGAGAACAATTGGAGACGTTTGATTTTTGGGTCCAAAATTGACTTTTTTGATGATGCCGGATAGGCAAACTTTTTCAGAATTTGGGGTATTCCGTTAAAAACTTCAATATTGTTTTTCTCACTCGATACTGACCGTAGTCTGCTACAATCTTGAATCTGTAGTCTGGGTGACTCATGTGAGCATTTGAGAACATTTGGAGACGTTTTATTTTTGGGTCCAAAATTGACTTTTATGATGATGCCGGATAGGCAAACTTTTTCAGAATTTGGGGTATTCCGTTAAAAACTTCAATATTGTTTTTCTCACTCGATACTGACCGTAGTCTGCTAAAATCTTGAATCTGTAGTCTGTGTGACTCATGTGAGCATTTGAGAACATTTGGATACGTTTGATTTTTTGGTCCAAAATTGACTTTTTTGATGATGCCGGATAGGCAAACTTTTTCAGAATTTGGGGTATTCCGTTAAAAACTTCAATATTGTTTTTCTCACTTAATACTGACGGTAGTCTGCTAAAATCTTGAGGGGATTGGTTTCTGTAGTCTGGGTGACTCATGTGAGCATTTGAGAACATTTGGAGACGTTTTATTTTTTGTTCCAAAATTGACTTTTTTGATGATGCCGGATAGGCAAACTTTTTTCAGAATTTGGGGTATTCCGTTAAAAACTTCAATACTGACAATAGTCTGCTTAAATCTTGAATCTGTAGTCTGGGTGACTCATGTGAGCATTTGAGAACAATTGGAGAAGTTTGAGTTTTGGGTCCAAAATTGACTTTTTTGATGATGCCGGATAGGCAAACTTTTTCAGAATTTAGGGTATTCCGTTAAAAACTTCAATATTGTTTTTCTCACTCAATACTGACCGTAGTCTGCTAAAATCTTGAATCTGTAGTCTGGGTGACTCATGTGAGCATTTGAGAACAATTGGAGACGTTTGATTTTTGGGTCCAAAATTGACTTTTTTGATGATGCCGGATAGGCAAACTTTTTCAGAATTTGGGGTATTCCGTTAAAAACTTCAATATTGTTTTTCTCACTCGATACTGACCGTAGTCTGCTACAATCTTGAATCTGTAGTCTGGGTGACTCATGTGAGCATTTGAGAACATTTGGAGACGTTTTATTTTTGGGTCCAAAATTGACTTTTATGATGATGCCGGATAGGCAAACTTTTTCAGAATTTGGGGTATTCCGTTAAAAACTTCAATATTGTTTTTCTCACTCGATACTGACCGTAGTCTGCTAAAATCTTGAATCTGTAGTCTGTGTGACTCATGTGAGCATTTGAGAACATTTGGATACGTTTGATTTTTTGGTCCAAAATTGACTTTTTTGATGATGCCGGATAGGCAAACTTTTTCAGAATTTGGGGTATTCCGTTAAAAACTTCAATATTGTTTTTCTCACTTAATACTGACGGTAGTCTGCTTAAATCTTGAATCTGTAGTCTGAGTGACTCATGTGAGCATTTGAGAACATTTGGAGACATTTGATTTCTGGGTCCAAAATAGACTTTTTTGATGATGCCGGATAGGCAAACTTTTTCAGAATTTGGGGTATTCCGTTAAAAACTTCAATATTGCTTTTCTCACTCGATACTGACCGTAGTCTGCTACAATCTTGAGGGGATTGGTTTCTGTAGTCTGGGTGACTCATGTGAGCATTTGAGAACTTTTCAGAATTTGGGGTATTCCGTTAAAAACTTCAATATTGCTTTTCTCACTCAATACTGACCGTAGTCTGCTAAAATCTTGAATCTGTAGTCTGGGTGACTCATGTGAGCATTGGAGAACAATTGGAGACGTTTGATTTTTGGGTCCAAAATTGACTTTTTTGATGATGCCGGATAGGCAAACTTTTTCAGAATTTGTGGTATTCCGTTAAAAACTTCAATATTGTTTTTCTCACTCGATACTGACTGTAGTCTGCTAAAATCTTGAATCTGTAGTCTGGGTGACTCATGTGAGCATTTGAGAACATTTGGATACGTTTGATTTTTTGGTCCAAAATTGACTTTTTTGATGATGCCGGATAGGCAAACTTTTTCAGAATTTGGGGTATTCCGTTAAAAACTTCAATATTGTTTTTCTCACTCAATACTGACCGTAGTCTGCTTAAATGTTGAATCTGTAGTCTGGGTGACTCATGTGAGCATTTGAGAACAATTGGAGACGTTTGATTTTGGGGTCCAAAATTGACTTTTTTGATGATAGGTAAACTTTTTCAGAATTTGTGGTATTCCGTTAAAAACTTCAATATTGTTTTTCTCACTCGATACTGACCGTAGTCTGCTAAAATCTTGAATCTGTAGTCTAGGTGACTCATGTGAGCATTTGAGAACATTTGGAGACATTTGATTTTTGGGTCCAAAATAGACTTTTTTGATGATGCCGGATAGGCAAACTTTTTCAGAATTTGGGGTATTCCGTTAAAAACTTCAATATTGTTTTTCTCACTCGATACTGACTGTAGTCTGCTACAATCTTGAATCTGTAGTCTGGGTGACTCATGTGAGCATTTGAGAACATTTGGAGACGTTTTATTTTTGGGTCCAAAATTGACTTTTATGATGATGCCGGATAGGCAAACTTTTTCAGAATTTGGGGTATTCCGTTAAAAACTTCAATATTGTTTTTCTCACTCGATACTGACCGTAGTCTGCTAAAAAAATCTTGAATCTGTAGTCTGTGTGACTCATGTGAGCATTTGAGAACATTTGGATACGTTTGATTTTTGGGTCCAAAATTGACTTTTTTGATGATAGGCAAACTTTTTCAGAATTTGGGGTATTCCGTTAAAAACTTCAATATTGTTTTTCTCACTCGATACTGACCGTAGTCTGCTAAAATCTTGAATCTGTAGTCTGGGTGACTCATGTGAGCATTTGAGAACAATTGGAGACGTTTGATTTTTGGGTCCAAAATTGACTTTTTTGATGATGCCGGATAAGGCAAACTTTTTCAGAATTTGTGGTATTCCGTTAAAAACTTCAATATTGTTTTTCTCACTCGATACTGACCGTAGTCTGCTAAAATCTTGAATCTGTAGTCTAGGTGACTCATGTGAGCATTTGAGAACATTTGGAGATGTTTGATTTTTGGGTCCAAAATTGACTTTTTTGATGATGCCGGATAGGCAAACTTTTTCAGAATTTGGGGTATTCCGTTAAAAACTTCAATATTGTTTTTCTCACTCGATACTGACCGTAGTCTGCTAAAATCTTGAATCTGTAGTCTAGGTGACTCATGTGAGCATTTGAGAACATTTGGAGACATTTGATTTTTGGGTCCAAAATAGACTTTTTTGATGATGCCGGATAGGCAAACTTTTTCAGAATTTGGGGTATTCCGTTAAAACTTCAATATTGTTTTTCTCACTCGATACTGACTGTAGTCTGCTACAATCTTGAATCTGTAGTCTGGGTGACTCATGTGAGCATTTGAGAACATTTGGAGACGTTTTATTTTTGGGTCCAAAATTGACTTTTATGATGATGCCGGATAGGCAAACTTTTTTAGAATTTGGGGTATTCCGTTAAAAACTTCAATATTGTTTTTCTCACTCGATACTGATCGTAGTCGGCTAAAATCTTGAATCTGTAGTCTGGGTGACTCATGTGAGCATTTGAGAACATTTGGAGACGTTTGATTTTTGGGTCCAAAATTGACTTTTTTGATGATGCCGGATAGGCAAACTTTTTCAGAATTTGTGGTATTCCGTTAAAAACTTCAATATTGTTTTTCTCACTCGATACTGACTGTAGTCTGCTAAAATCTTGAATCTGTAGTCTGGGTGACTCATGTGAGCATTTGAGAACATTTGGATACGTTTGATTTTTTGGTCCAAAATTGACTTTTTTGATGATGCCGGATAGGCAAACTTTTTCAGAATTTGGGGTATTCCGTTAAAAACTTCAATATTGTTTTTCTCACTCAATACTGACCGTAGTCTGCTTAAATGTTGAATCTGTAGTCTGGGTGACTCATGTGAGCATTTGAGAACAATTGGAGACGTTTGATTTTGGGGTCCAAAATTGACTTTTTTGATGATAGGTAAACTTTTTCAGAATTTGTGGTATTCCGTTAAAAACTTCAATATTGTTTTTCTCACTCGATACTGACCGTAGTCTGCTAAAATCTTGAATCTGTAGTCTAGGTGACTCATGTGAGCATTTGAGAACATTTGGAGACATTTGATTTTTGGGTCCAAAATAGACTTTTTTGATGATGCCGGATAGGCAAACTTTTTCAGAATTTGGGGTATTCCGTTAAAAACTTCAATATTGTTTTTCTCACTCGATACTGACTGTAGTCTGCTACAATCTTGAATCTGTAGTCTGGGTGACTCATGTGAGCATTTGAGAACATTTGGAGACGTTTTATTTTTGGGTCCAAAATTGACTTTTATGATGATGCCGGATAGGCAAACTTTTTCAGAATTTGGGGTATTCCGTTAAAAACTTCAATATTGTTTTTCTCACTCGATACTGACCGTAGTCTGCTAAAAAAATCTTGAATCTGTAGTCTGTGTGACTCATGTGAGCATTTGAGAACATTTGGATACGTTTGATTTTTGGGTCCAAAATTGACTTTTTTGATGATAGGCAAACTTTTTCAGAATTTGGGGTATTCCGTTAAAAACTTCAATATTGTTTTTCTCACTCGATACTGACCGTAGTCTGCTAAAATCTTGAATCTGTAGTCTGGGTGACTCATGTGAGCATTTGAGAACAATTGGAGACGTTTGATTTTTGGGTCCAAAATTGACTTTTTTGATGATGCCGGATAAGGCAAACTTTTTCAGAATTTGTGTTATTCCGTTAAAAACTTCAATATTGTTTTTCTCACTCGATACTGACCGTAGTCTGCTAAAATCTTGAATCTGTAGTCTAGGTGACTCATGTGAGCATTTGAGAACATTTGGAGATGTTTGATTTTTGGGTCCAAAATTGACTTTTTTGATGATGCCGGATAGGCAAACTTTTTCAGAATTTGGGGTATTCCGTTAAAAACTTCAATATTGTTTTTCTCACTCGATACTGACCGTAGTCTGCTAAAATCTTGAATCTGTAGTCTAGGTGACTCATGTGAGCATTTGAGAACATTTGGAGACATTTGATTTTTGGGTCCAAAATAGACTTTTTTGATGATGCCGGATAGGCAAACTTTTTCAGAATTTGGGGTATTCCGTTAAAACTTCAATATTGTTTTTCTCACTCGATACTGACTGTAGTCTGCTACAATCTTGAATCTGTAGTCTGGGTGACTCATGTGAGCATTTGAGAACATTTGGAGACGTTTTATTTTTGGGTCCAAAATTGACTTTTATGATGATGCCGGATAGGCAAACTTTTTTAGAATTTGGGGTATTCCGTTAAAAACTTCAATATTGTTTTTCTCACTCGATACTGATCGTAGTCGGCTAAAATCTTGAATCTGTAGTCTGGGTGACTCATGTGAGCATTTGAGAACAATTGGAGACGTTTGATTTTTGGGTCCAAAATTGACTTTTTTGATGATAGGCAAACTTTTTCAGAATTTGGGGTATTCCGTTAAAAACTTCAATATTGCTTTTCTCACTCGATACTGACCGTAGTCTGCTACAATCTTGAGGGGATTGGTTTCTGTAGTCTGGGTGACTCATGTGAGCATTTGAGAACATTTGGAGACGTTTTATTTTTGGGTCCAAAATTGACTTTTATGATGATGCCGAATAGGCAAACTTTTTCAGAATTTGGGGTATTCCGTTAAAAACTTCCATATTGTTTTTCTCACTCAATACTGATCGTAGTCGGCTAAAATCTTGAATCTGTAGTCTGGGTGACTCATGTGAGCATTTGAGAACATTTGGAGACATTTGATTTTTGGGTCCAAAATTGACTTTTTTGATGATGCCGGATAGGCAAACTTTTTCAGAATTTTGGGTATTCCGTTAAAAACTTCAATATTGTTTTTCTCACTCAATACTGACCGTAGTTTGCTTAAATGTTGAATCTGTAGTCTGGGTGACTCATGTGAGCATTTGAGAACATTTGGAGACGTTTGATTTTTGGGTCCAAAATTGACTTTTTTGATGATGCCGGATAGGCAAACTTTTTCAGAATTTGGGGTATTCCGTTAAAAACTTCAATATTGTTTTTCTCACTCGATACTGACCGTAGTCTGCTAAAATCTTGAATCTGTAGTCTGGGTGACTCATGTGAGCATTTGAGAACATTTGGATACGTTTGATTTTTTGGTTTAAAATTGACTTTTTTGATGATGCCGGATAGGCAAACTTTTTCAGAATTTGGGGTATTCCGTTAAAAACTTCAATATTGTTTTTCTCACTCAATACTGACCGTAGTCTGCTTAAATGTTGAATCTGTAGTCTGGGTGACTCATGTGAGCATTTGAGAACAATTGGAGACGTTTGATTTTTGGGTCCAAAATTGACTTTTTTGATGATAGGCAAACTTTTTCAGAATTTGGGGTATTCCGTTAAAAACTTCAATATTGCTTTTCTCACTCGATACTGACCGTAGTCTGCTAAAATCTTGAATCTGTAGTCTAGGTGACTCATGTGAGCATTTGAGAACATTTGGAGACGTTTTATTTTTGGGTCCAAAATTGACTTTTATGATGATGCCGAATAGGCAAACTTTTTCAGAATTTGGGGTATTCCGTTAAAAACTTCCATATTGTTTTTCTCACTCGATACTGATCGTAGTCGGCTAAAATCTTGAATCTGTAGTCTGGGTGACTCATGTGAGCATTTGAGAACATTTGGAGACATTTGATTTTTGGGTCTAAAATTGACTTTTTTGATGATGCCGGATAGGCAAACTTTTTCAGAATTTTGGGTATTCCGTTAAAAACTTCAATATTGTTTTTCTCACTCGATACTGACCGTAGTCTGCTAAAATCTTGAATCTGTAGTCTGGGTGACTCATGTGAGCATTTGAGAACAATTGGAGACGTTTGATTTTTGGGTTCAAAATTGACTGTTTTGATGATGCCGGATAGGCAAACTTTTTTCAGAATTTGGGGTATTCCATTAAAAACTTCAATATTGTTTTTCTCACTCAATACTGACCGTAGTCTGCTAAAATCTTGAATCTGTAGTCTGGGTGACTCATGTGAGCATTGGAGAACATTTGGATACGTTTTATTTTTTGGTCCAAAATTGACTTTTTTGATGATGCCGGATAGGCAAACTTTTTCAGAATTTGGGGTATTCCGTTAAAAACTTCAATATTGTTTTTCTCACTCAATACTGACCGTAGTTTGCTTAAATGTTGAATCTGTAGTCTGGGTGACTCATGTGAGCATTTGAGAACAATTGGAGACGTTTGATTTTCGGGTCCAAAATTGACTTTTTTGATGATAGGTAATTTTTTTCAGAATTTGGGGTATTCCGTTAAAAACTTCAATATTGTTTTTCTCACTCGATACTGACCGTAGTCTGCTAAAATCTTGAATCTGTAGTCTGGGTGACTCATGTGAGCATTTGAGAACAATTGGAGACGTTTGATTTTTTGGTCCAAAATTGACTTTTTTGATGATGCCGGATAGGCAAACTTTTTCAGAATTTGGGGTATTCCATTAAAAATTTTAATATTGTTTTTCTCACTTAATACTGACCGTAGTCTGCTTAAATGTTGAATCTGTAGTCTGGGTGACTCATGTGAGCATTTGAGAACAATTGGAGACGTTTGATTTTTGGGTCCAAAATTGACTTTTTTGATGATAGGCAAACTTTTTCAGAATTTGGGGTATTCCGTTAAAAACTTCAATATTGTTTTTCTCACTCGATACTGACCGTAGTCTGCTAAAATCTTGAGGGGATTGGTTTCTGTAGTCTGGGTGACTCGTGTGAGCATTTGAGAACAATTGGAGACGTTTGATTTTTGGGTCCAAAATTGACTTTTTTGATGATGCCGGATAGGCAAACTTTTTCAGAATTTGGGGTATTCCGTTAAAAACTTCAATATTGTTTTTCTCACTCGATACTGACTGTAGTCTGCTACAATCTTGAATCTGTAGTCTGGGTGACTCATGTGAGCATTTGAGAACATTTGGAGACGTTTTATTTTTGGGTCCAAAATTGACTTTTATGATGATGCCGGATAGGCAAACTTTTTCAGAATTTGGGGTATTCCGTTAAAAACTTCAATATTGTTTTTCTCACTCGATACTGACCGTAGTCTGCTAAAATCTTGAATCTGTAGTCTGTGTGACTCATGTGAGCATTTGAGAACATTTGGATACGTTTGATTTTTTGGTCCAAAATTGACTTTTTTGATGATGCCGGATAGGCAAACTTTTTCAGAATTTGGGGTATTCCGTTAAAAACTTCAATATTGTTTTTCTCACTCAATACTGACCGTAGTCTGCTTAAATGTTGAATCTGTAGTCTGGGTGACTCATGTGAGCATTTGAGAACAATTGGAGACGTTTGATTTTTGGGTCCAAAATTGACTTTTTTGATGATGCCGGATAGGCAAACTTTTTCAGAATTTGGGGTATTCCATTAAAAATGTTAATATTGTTTTTCTCACTTAATACTGACGGTAGTCTGCTTAAATCTTGAATCTGTAGTCTGAGTGACTCATGTGAGCATTTGAGAACATTTGGAGACATTTGATTTCTGGGTCCAAAATAGACTTTTTTGATGATGCCGGATAGGCAAACTTTTTCAGAATTTGGGGTATTCCGTTAAAAACTTCAATATTGCTTTTCTCACTCGATACTGACCGTAGTCTGCTACAATCTTGAGGGGATTGGTTTCTGTAGTCTGGGTGACTCATGTGAGCATTTGAGAACTTTTCAGAATTTGGGGTATTCCGTTAAAAACTTCAATATTGCTTTTCTCACTCAATACTGACCGTAGTCTGCTAAAATCTTGAATCTGTAGTCTGGGTGACTCATGTGAGCATTGGAGAACAATTGGAGACGTTTGATTTTTGGGTCCAAAATTGACTTTTTTGATGATGCCGGATAGGCAAACTTTTTCAGAATTTGTGGTATTCCGTTAAAAACTTCAATATTGTTTTTCTCACTCGATACTGACTGTAGTCTGCTACAATCTTGAATCTGTAGTCTGGGTGACTCATGTGAGCATTTGAGAACATTTGGAGACGTTTGATTTTTGGGTCCAAAATTGACTTTTATGATGATGCCGGATAGGCAAACTTTTTCAGAATTTGGGGTATTCCATTAAAAATTTTAATATTGTTTTTCTCACTTAATACTGACGGTAGTCTGCTTAAATCTTGAATCTGTAGTCTGAGTGACTCATGTGAGCATTTGAGAACATTTGGAGACATTTGATTTCTGGGTCCAAAATAGACTTTTTTGATGATGCCGGATAGGCAAACTTTTTCAGAATTTGGGGTATTCCGTTAAAAACTTCAATATTGCTTTTCTCACTCGATACTGACCGTAGTCTGCTACAATCTTGAGGGGATTGGTTTCTGTAGTCTGGGTGACTCATGTGAGCATTTGAGAACTTTTCAGAATTTGGGGTATTCCGTTAAAAACTTCAATATTGCTTTTCTCACTCAATACTGACCGTAGTCTGCTAAAATCTTGAATCTGTAGTCTGGGTGACTCATGTGAGCATTGGAGAACAATTGGAGACGTTTGATTTTTGGGTCCAAAATTGACTTTTTTGATGATGCCGGATAGGCAAACTTTTTCAGAATTTGTGGTATTCCGTTAAAAACTTCAATATTGTTTTTCTCACTCGATACTGACTGTAGTCTGCTAAAATCTTGAATCTGTAGTCTGGGTGACTCATGTGAGCATTTGAGAACATTTGGATACGTTTGATTTTTTGGTCCAAAATTGACTTTTTTGATGATGCCGGATAGGCAAACTTTTTCAGAATTTGGGGTATTCCGTTAAAAACTTCAATATTGTTTTTCTCACTCAATACTGACCGTAGTCTGCTTAAATGTTGAATCTGTAGTCTGGGTGACTCATGTGAGCATTTGAGAACAATTGGAGACGTTTGATTTTGGGGTCCAAAATTGACTTTTTTGATGATAGGTAAACTTTTTCAGAATTTGTGGTATTCCGTTAAAAACTTCAATATTGTTTTTCTCACTCGATACTGACCGTAGTCTGCTAAAATCTTGAATCTGTAGTCTAGGTGACTCATGTGAGCATTTGAGAACATTTGGAGACATTTGATTTTTGGGTCCAAAATAGACTTTTTTGATGATGCCGGATAGGCAAACTTTTTCAGAATTTGGGGTATTCCGTTAAAAACTTCAATATTGTTTTTCTCACTCGATACTGACTGTAGTCTGCTACAATCTTGAATCTGTAGTCTGGGTGACTCATGTGAGCATTTGAGAACATTTGGAGACGTTTTATTTTTGGGTCCAAAATTGACTTTTATGATGATGCCGGATAGGCAAACTTTTTCAGAATTTGGGGTATTCCGTTAAAAACTTCAATATTGTTTTTCTCACTCGATACTGACCGTAGTCTGCTAAAAAAATCTTGAATCTGTAGTCTGTGTGACTCATGTGAGCATTTGAGAACATTTGGATACGTTTGATTTTTGGGTCCAAAATTGACTTTTTTGATGATAGGCAAACTTTTTCAGAATTTGGGGTATTCCGTTAAAAACTTCAATATTGTTTTTCTCACTCGATACTGACCGTAGTCTGCTAAAATCTTGAATCTGTAGTCTGGGTGACTCATGTGAGCATTTGAGAACAATTGGAGACGTTTGATTTTTGGGTCCAAAATTGACTTTTTTGATGATGCCGGATAAGGCAAACTTTTTCAGAATTTGTGGTATTCCGTTAAAAACTTCAATATTGTTTTTCTCACTCGATACTGACCGTAGTCTGCTAAAATCTTGAATCTGTAGTCTAGGTGACTCATGTGAGCATTTGAGAACATTTGGAGATGTTTGATTTTTGGGTCCAAAATTGACTTTTTTGATGATGCCGGATAGGCAAACTTTTTCAGAATTTGGGGTATTCCGTTAAAAACTTCAATATTGTTTTTCTCACTCGATACTGACCGTAGTCTGCTAAAATCTTGAATCTGTAGTCTAGGTGACTCATGTGAGCATTTGAGAACATTTGGAGACATTTGATTTTTGGGTCCAAAATTGACTTTTATGATGATGCCGGATAGGCAAACTTTTTTAGAATTTGGGGTATTCCGTTAAAAACTTCAATATTGTTTTTCTCACTCGATACTGATCGTAGTCGGCTAAAATCTTGAATCTGTAGTCTGGGTGACTCATGTGAGCATTTGAGAACAATTGGAGACGTTTGATTTTTGGGTCCAAAATTGACTTTTTTGATGATAGGCAAACTTTTTCAGAATTTGGGGTATTCCGTTAAAAACTTCAATATTGCTTTTCTCACTCGATACTGACCGTAGTCTGCTACAATCTTGAGGGGATTGGTTTCTGTAGTCTGGGTGACTCATGTGAGCATTTGAGAACATTTGGAGACGTTTTATTTTTGGGTCCAAAATTGACTTTTATGATGATGCCGAATAGGCAAACTTTTTCAGAATTTGGGGTATTCCGTTAAAAACTTCCATATTGTTTTTCTCACTCGATACTGATCGTAGTCGGCTAAAATCTTGAATCTGTAGTCTGGGTGACTCATGTGAGCATTTGAGAACATTTGGAGACATTTGATTTTTGGGTCCAAAATTGACTTTTTTGATGATGCCGGATAGGCAAACTTTTTCAGAATTTGGGGTATTCCGTTAAAAACTTCAATATTGTTTTTCTCACTCGATACTGACCGTAGTTTGCTTAAATGTTGAATCTGTAGTCTGGGTGACTCATGTGAGCATTTGAGAACATTTGGAGACGTTTGATTTTTGGGTCCAAAATTGACTTTTTTGATGATGCCGGATAGGCAAACTTTTTCAGAATTTGGGGTATTCCGTTAAAAACTTCAATATTGTTTTTCTCACTCAATACTGACCGTAGTCTGCTTAAATGTTGAATCTGTAGTCTGGGTGACTCATGTGAGCATTTGAGAACAATTGGAGACGTTTGATTTTTGGGTCCAAAATTGACTTTTTTGATGATAGGCAAACTTATTCAGAATTTGGGGTATTCCGTTAAAAACTTCAATATTGTTTTTCTCACTCGATACTGACCGTAGTCTGCTAAAATCTTGAATCTGTAGTCTGTGTGACTCATGTGAGCATTTGAGAACATTTGGATACGTTTGATTTTTTGGTCCAAAATTGACTTTTTTGATGATGCCGGATAGGCAAACTTTTTCAGAATTTGGGGTATTCCGTTAAAAACTTCAATATTGCTTTTCTCACTCGATACTGACCGTAGTCTGCTAAAATCTTGAATCTGTAGTCTAGGTGACTCATGTGAGCATTTGAGAACATTTGGAGACGTTTTATTTTTGGGTCCAAAATTGACTTTTATGATGATGCCGAATAGGCAAACTTTTTCAGAATTTGGGGTATTCCGTTAAAAACTTCCATATTGTTTTTCTCACTCGATACTGATCGTAGTCGGCTAAAATCTTGAATCTGTAGTCTGGGTGACTCATGTGAGCATTTGAGAACATTTGGAGACATTTGATTTTTGGGTCCAAAATTGACTTTTTTGATGATGCCGGATAGGCAAACTTTTTCAGAATTTTGGGTATTCCGTTAAAAACTTCAATATTGTTTTTCTCACTCGATACTGACCGTAGTCTGCTAAAATCTTGAATCTGTAGTCTGGGTGACTCATGTGAGCATTTGAGAACAATTGGAGACGTTTGATTTTTGGGTTCAAAATTGACTGTTTTGATGATGCCGGATAGGCAAATTTTTTTTCAGAATTTGGGGTATTCCATTAAAAACTTCAATATTGTTTTTCTCACTCAATACTGACCGTAGTCTGCTAAAATCTTGAATCTGTAGTCTGGGTGACTCATGTGAGCATTGGAGAACATTTGGATACGTTTTATTTTTTGGTCCAAAATTGACTTTTTTGATGATGCCGGATAGGCAAACTTTTTCAGAATTTGGGGTATTCCGTTAAAAACTTCAATATTGTTTTTCTCACTCAATACTGACCGTAGTTTGCTTAAATGTTGAATCTGTAGTCTGGGTGACTCATGTGAGCATTTGAGAACAATTGGAGACGTTTGATTTTTGGGTCCAAAATTGACTTTTTTGATGATGCCGGATAGGCAAACTTTTTCAGAATTTGGGGTATTCCGTTAAAAACTTCAATATTGTTTTTCTCACTCGATACTGATCGTAGTCGGCTAAAATCTTGAATCTGTAGTCTGGGTGACTCATGTGAGCATTTGAGAACATTTGGAGACATTTGATTTTTGGGTCCAAAATTGACTTTTTTGATGATGCCGGATAGGCAAACTTTTTTAGAATTTGGGGTATTCCATTAAAAATTTTAATATTGTTTTTCTCACTTAATACTGACGGTAGTCTGCTTAAATCTTGAATCTGTAGTCTGAGTGACTCATGTGAGCATTTGAGAACATTTGGAGACATTTGATTTCTGGGTCCAAAATAGACTTTTTTGATGATGCCGGATAGGCAAACTTTTTCAGAATTTGGGGTATTCCGTTAAAAACTTCAATATTGCTTTTCTCACTCGATACTGACCGTAGTCTGCTACAATCTTGAGGGGATTGGTTTCTGTAGTCTGGGTGACTCATGTGAGCATTTGAGAACATTTGGAGACGTTTTATTTTTGGGTCCAAAATTGACTTTTATGATGATGCCGGATAGGCAAACTTTTTCAGAATTTGGGGTATTCCGTTAAAAACTTCAATATTGTTTTTCTCACTCGATACTGACCGTAGTCTGCTAAAATCTTGAGGGGATTGGTTTCTGTAGTCTGGGTGACTCATGTGAGCATTTGAGAACATTTGGAGACGTTTGATTTTTGGGTCCAAAATTGACTTTTTTGATGATGCCGGATAGGCAAACTTTTTCAGAATTTGGGGTATTCCATTAACAATTTTAATATTGTTTTTCTCACTTAATACTGACCGTAGTCTGCTTAAATGTTGAATCTGTAGTCTGGGTGACTCATGTGAGCATTTGAGAACAATTGGAGACGTTTGATTTTTGGGTCCAAAATTGACTTTTTTGATGATGCCGGATAGGCAAACTTTTTCAGAATTTGGGGTATTCCGTTAAAAACTTCAATATTGTTTTTCTCACTCAATACTGACCGTAGTCTGCTAAAATCTTGAATCTGTAGTCTGGGTGACTCATGTGAGCATTTGAGAACAATTGGAGACGTTTGATTGTTGGGTCCAAAATTGACTTTTTTGATGATGCCGGATAGGCAAACTTTTTCAGAATTTGGGGTATTCCATTAAAAAATTTAATATTGTTTTTCTCACTTAATACTGACCGTAGTCTGCTTAAATGTTGAATCTGTAGTCTGGGTGACTCATGTGAGCATTTGAGAACAATTGGAGACGTTTGATTTTTGGGTCCAAAATTGACTTTTTTGATGATAGGCAAACTTTTTCAGAATTTGGGGTATTCCGTTAAAAACTTCAATATTGTTTTTCTCACTCGATACTGACCGTAGTCTGCTAAAATCTTGAATCTGTAGTCTAGGTGACTCATGTGAGCATTTGAGAACATTTGGAGACGTTTGATTTTTGGGTCCAAAATTGACTTTTTTGATGATGCCGGATAGGCAAACTTTTTCAGAATTTGGGGTATTCCGTTAAAAACTTCAATATTGTTTTTCTCACTCAATACTGACCGTAGTCTGCTAAAATCTTGAATCTGTAGTCTGGGTGACTCATGTGAGCATTTGAGAACAATTGGAGACGTTTGATTTTTGGGTCCAAAATTGACTTTTTTGATGATGCCGGATAGGCAAACTTTTTCAGAATTTGGGGTATTCCGTTAAAAACTTCAATATTGTTTTTCTCACTCGATACTGACTGTAGTCTGCTACAATCTTGAATCTGTAGTCTGGGTGACTCATGTGAGCATTTGAGAACATTTGGAGACGTTTTATTTTTGGGTCCAAAATTAACTTTTATGATGATGCCGGATAGGCAAACTTTTTCAGAATTTGGGGTATTCCGTTAAAAACTTCAATATTGTTTTTCTCACTCGATACTGACCGTAGTCTGCTAAAATCTTGAATCTGTAGTCTGTGTGACTCATGTGAGCATTTGAGAACATTTGGATACGTTTGATTTTTTGGTCCAAAATTGACTTTTTTGATGATGCCGGATAGGCAAACTTTTTCAGAATTTGGGGTATTCCGTTAAAAACTTCAATATTGTTTTTCTCACTCAATACTGACCGTAGTCTGCTTAAATGTTGAATCTGTAGTCTGGGTGACTCATGTGAGCATTTGAGAACAATTGGAGACGTTTGATTTTTGGGTCCAAAATTGACTTTTTTGATGATGCCGGATAGGCAAACTTTTTCAGAATTTGGGGTATTCCATTACAAATTTTAATATTGTTTTTCTCACTTAATACTGACGGTAGTCTGCTTAAATCTTGAATCTGTAGTCTGAGTGACTCATGTGAGCATTTGAGAACATTTGGAGACATTTGATTTCTGGGTCCAAAATAGACTTTTTTGATGATGCCGGATAGGCAAACTTTTTCAGAATTTGGGGTATTCCGTTAAAAACTTCAATATTGCTTTTCTCACTCGATACTGACCGTAGTCTGCTAAAATCTTGAGGGGATTGGTTTCTGTAGTCTGGGTGACTCATGTGAGCATTTGAGAACATTTGGAGACGTTTTATTTTTGGGTCCAAAATTGACTTTTATGATGATGCCGGATAGGCAAACTTTTTCAGAATTTGGGGTATTCCGTTAAAAACTTCAATATTGTTTTTCTCACTCGATACTGACCGTAGTCTGCTAAAATCTTGAGGGGATTGGTTTCTGTAGTCTGGGTGACTCATGTGAGCATTTGAGAACATTTGGAGACGTTTTATTTTTTGGTCCAAAATTGACTTTTTTGATGATGCCGGATAGGCAAACTTTTTCAGAATTTAGGGTATTCCGTTAAAAACTTCAATATTGTTTTTCTCACTCAATACTGACCGTAGTCTGCTAAAATCTTGAATCTGTAGTCTGGGTGACTCATGTGAGCATTTGAGAACAATTGGAGAAGTTTGATTTTTGGGTCCAAAATTGACTTTTTTGATGATGCCGGATAGGCAAACTTTTTCAGAATTTTGGGTATTCCGTTAAAAACTTCAATATTGTTTTTCTCACTCGATACTGACCGTAGTCTGCTAAAATCTTGAATCTGTAGTCTGTGTGACTCATGTGAGCATTTGAGAACATTTGGATACGTTTGATTTTTTGGTCCAAAATTGACTTTTTTGATGATGCCGGATAGGCAAACTTTTTCAGAATTTGGGGTATTCCGTTAAAAACTTCAATATTGTTTTTCTCACTCAATACTGACCGTAGTCTGCTTAAATGTTGAATCTGTAGTCTGGGTGACTCATGTGAGCATTTGAGAACAATTGGAGACGTTTGATTTTTGGGTCCAAAATTGACTTTTTTGATGATGCCGGATAGGCAAACTTTTTCAGAATTTGGGGTATTCCATTACAAATTTTAATATTGTTTTTCTCACTTAATACTGACGGTAGTCTGCTTAAATCTTGAATCTGTAGTCTGAGTGACTCATGTGAGCATTTGAGAACATTTGGAGACATTTGATTTCTGGGTCCAAAATAGACTTTTTTGATGATGCCGGATAGGCAAACTTTTTCAGAATTTGGGGTATTCCGTTAAAAACTTCAATATTGCTTTTCTCACTCGATACTGACCGTAGTCTGCTAAAATCTTGAGGGGATTGGTTTCTGTAGTCTGGGTGACTCATGTGAGCATTTGAGAACATTTGGAGACGTTTTATTTTTGGGTCCAAAATTGACTTTTATGATGATGCCGGATAGGCAAACTTTTTCAGAATTTGGGGTATTCCGTTAAAAACTTCAATATTGTTTTTCTCACTCGATACTGACCGTAGTCTGCTAAAATCTTGAGGGGATTGGTTTCTGTAGTCTGGGTGACTCATGTGAGCATTTGAGAACATTTGGAGACGTTTTATTTTTTGGTCCAAAATTGACTTTTTTGATGATGCCGGATAGGCAAACTTTTTCAGAATTTAGGGTATTCCGTTAAAAACTTCAATATTGTTTTTCTCACTCAATACTGACCGTAGTCTGCTAAAATCTTGAATCTGTAGTCTGGGTGACTCATGTGAGCATTTGAGAACAATTGGAGAAGTTTGATTTTTGGGTCCAAAATTGACTTTTTTGATGATGCCGGATAGGCAAACTTTTTCAGAATTTTGGGTATTCCGTTAAAAACTTCAATATTGCTTTTCTCACTCGATACTGACCGTAGTCTGCTAAAATCTTGAGGGGATTGGTTTCTGTAGTCTGGGTGACTCATGTGAGCATTTGAGAACATTTGGAGACGTTTTATTTTTGGGTCCAAAATTGACTTTTATGATGATGCCGGATAGGCAAACTTTTTCAGAATTTGGGGTATTCCGTTAAAAACTTCAATATTGTTTTTCTCACTCGATACTGACCGTAGTCTGCTAAAATCTTGAGGGGATTGGTTTCTGTAGTCTGGGTGACTCATGTGAGCATTTGAGAACATTTGGAGACGTTTTATTTTTTGGTCCAAAATTGACTTTTTTGATGATGCCGGATAGGCAAACTTTTTCAGAATTTAGGGTATTCCGTTAAAAACTTCAATATTGTTTTTCTCACTCAATACTGACCGTAGTCTGCTAAAATCTTGAATCTGTAGTCTGGGTGACTCATGTGAGCATTTGAGAACAATTGGAGAAGTTTGATTTTTGGGTCCAAAATTGACTTTTTTGATGATGCCGGATAGGCAAACTTTTTCAGAATTTGAGGTATTCCGTAAAAAAATTCAATATTGTTTTTCTCACTCGATACTGACCGTAGTCTGCTAAAATCTTGAGGGGATTGGTTTCTGTAGTCTGGGTGACTCATGTGAGCATTTGAGAACATTTGGAGACTTTTGATTTTTTGGTCCAAAATTGACTTTTTTGATGATGCCGGATAGGCAAACTTTTTCAGAATTTAGGGTATTCCGTTAAAAACTTCAATATTGTTTTTCTCACTCAATACTGACCGTAGTCTGCTAAAATCTTGAATCTGTAGTCTGGGTGACTCATGTGAGCATTTGAGAACAATTGGAGAAGTTTGATTTTTGGGTCCAAAATTGACTTTTTTGATGATGCCGGATAGGCAAACTTTTTCAGAATTTGAGGTATTCCGTAAAAAAATTCAATATTGTTTTTCTCACTCGATACTGACCGTAGTCTGCTACAATCTTGAGGGGATTGGTTTCTGTAGTCTGGGTGACTCATGTGAGCATTTGAGAACATTTGGAGACGTTTTATGACTTTTATGATGATGCCGGATAGGCAAACTTTTTCAGAATTTGTGGTATTCCGTTAAGTGAGTGAGTTTTTAGGGTTTAACGCCGTACCAGCATCAATGGCTATATTCACGGCGGGAACAAATTTCATTCAACAATTTTTTATTTCATTCAACAATTAATGTGAAGAAGTTACAGTTTTAGAGGTGGGAGGAAAACCCCAGAAGAATATCCTGGGGAAAAACCCACGGAGTCAGGCAGGGACTGAAAACCCAATCCACATATTGGCCCAGGCCGGATTCGAACCCGGGTCATAGTGGTGGAAGGCGAGGAAAGAACCGCTACACCAACCCGACTCCCCACGGTATTCCGTTAAAAACTTCAATATTGTTTTTCTCACTCAATACTGACCGTAGTCTGCTTAAATCTTGAATCTGTAGTCTGGGTGACTCATGTGAGCATTTGAGAACAATTGGAGAAGTTTGATTTTTGGGTCCAAAATTGACTTTTTTGATGATGCCGGATAGGCAAACTTTTTCAGAATTTAGGGTATTCCGTTAAAAACTTCAATATTGTTTTTCTCACTCAATACTGACCGTAGTCTGCTAAAATCTTGAATCTGTAGTCTGGGTGACTCATGTGAGCATTTGAGAACAATTGGAGAAGTTTGATTTTTTGGTCCAAAATTGACTTTTTTGATGATGCCGGATAGGCAAACTTTTTCAGAATTTAGGGTATTCCGTTAAAAACTTCAATATTGTTTTTCTCACTCAATACTGACCGTAGTCTGCTAAAATCTTGAATCTGTAGTCTGGGTGACTCATGTGAGCATTTGAGAACATTTGGATACGTTTTATTTTTTGGTCCAAAATTGACTTTTTTGATGATGCCGGATAGGCAAACTTTTTCAGAATTTGGGGTATTCCGTTAAAAACGTCAATATTGTTTTTCTCACTCAATACTGACCGTAGTCTGCTAAAATCTTGAATCTGTAGTCTGGGTGACTCATGTGAGCATTTGAGAACAATTGGAGACGTTTGATTTTTGGGTCCAAAATTGACTTTTTTGATGATGCCGGATAGGCAAACTTTTTCAGAATTTGGGGTATTCCGTTAAAAACTTCAATATTGTTTTTCTCACTCGATACTGACTGTAGTCTGCTACAATCTTGAATCTGTAGTCTGGGTGACTCATGTGAGCATTTGAGAACATTTGGAGACGTTTTATTTTGGGGTCCAAAATTGACTTTTATGATGATGCCGGATAGGCAAACTTTTTCAGAATTTGGGGTATTCCGTTAAAAACTTCAATATTGTTTTACTCACTCAATACTGACCGTAGTCTGCTAAAATCTTGAATCTGTAGTCTGGGTGACTCATGTGAGCATTGGAGAACAATTGGAGACGTTTGATTTTTGGGTCCAAAATTGACTTTTTTGATGATGCCGGATAGGCAAACTTTTTCAGAATTTGTGGTATTCCGTTAAAAACTTCAATATTGTTTTTCTCACTCGATACTGACCGTAGTCTGCTAAAATCTTGAATCTGTAGTCTAGGTGACTCATGTGAGCATTTGAGAACATTTGGAGACATTTGATTTTTGGGTCCAAAATATACTTTTTTGATGATGCCGGATAGGCAAACTTTTTCAGAATTTGGGGTATTCCGTTAAAAACTTCAATATTGTTTTTCTCACTCGATACTGACTGTAGTCTGCTAAAATCTTGAGGGGATTGGTTTCTGTAGTCTGGGTGACTCATGTGAGCATTTGAGAACATTTGGAGACGTTTTATTTTTTGGTCCAAAATTGACTTTTTTGATGATGCCGGATAGGCAAACTTTTTCAGAATTTAGGGTATTCCGTTAAAAACTTCAATATTGTTTTTCTCACTCAATACTGACCGTAGTCTGCTAAAATCTTGAATCTGTAGTCTGGGTGACTCATGTGAGCATTTGAGAACAATTGGAGAAGTTTGATTTTTGGGTCCAAAATTGACTTTTTTGATGATGCCGGATAGGCAAACTTTTTCAGAATTTGAGGTATTCCGTAAAAAAATTCAATATTGTTTTTCTCACTCGATACTGACCGTAGTCTGCTAAAATCTTGAGGGGATTGGTTTCTGTAGTCTGGGTGACTCATGTGAGCATTTGAGAACATTTGGAGACGTTTTATTTTTTGGTCCAAAATTGACTTTTTTGATGATGCCGGATAGGCAAACTTTTTCAGAATTTAGGGTATTCCGTTAAAAACTTCAATATTGTTTTTCTCACTCAATACTGACCGTAGTCTGCTAAAATCTTGAATCTGTAGTCTGGGTGACTCATGTGAGCATTTGAGAACAATTGGAGAAGTTTGATTTTTGGGTCCAAAATTGACTTTTTTGATGATGCCGGATAGGCAAACTTTTTCAGAATTTGAGGTATTCCGTAAAAAAATTCAATATTGTTTTTCTCACTCGATACTGACCGTAGTCTGCTACAATCTTGAGGGGATTGGTTTCTGTAGTCTGGGTGACTCATGTGAGCATTTGAGAACATTTGGAGACGTTTTATGACTTTTATGATGATGCCGGATAGGCAAACTTTTTCAGAATTTGTGGTATTCCGTTAAGTGAGTGAGTTTTTAGGGTTTAACGCCGTACCAGCATCAATGGCTATATTCACGGCGGGAACAAATTTCATTCAACAATTTTTTATTTCATTCAACAATTAATGTGAAGAAGTTACAGTTTTAGAGGTGGGAGGAAAACCCCAGAAGAATATCCTGGGGAAAAACCCACGGAGTCAGGCAGGGACTGAAAACCCAATCCACATATTGGCCCAGGCCGGATTCGAACCCGGGTCATAGTGGTGGAAGGCGAGGAAAGAACCGCTACACCAACCCGACTCCCCACGGTATTCCGTTAAAAACTTCAATATTGTTTTTCTCACTCAATACTGACCGTAGTCTGCTTAAATCTTGAATCTGTAGTCTGGGTGACTCATGTGAGCATTTGAGAACAATTGGAGAAGTTTGATTTTTGGGTCCAAAATTGACTTTTTTGATGATGCCGGATAGGCAAACTTTTTCAGAATTTAGGGTATTCCGTTAAAAACTTCAATATTGTTTTTCTCACTCAATACTGACCGTAGTCTGCTTAAATCTTGAATCTGTAGTCTGGGTGACTCATGTGAGCATTTGAGAACAATTGGAGAAGTTTGATTTTTTGGTCCAAAATTGACTTTTTTGATGATGCCGGATAGGCAAACTTTTTCAGAATTTAGGGTATTCCGTTAAAAACTTCAATATTGTTTTTCTCACTCAATACTGACCGTAGTCTGCTAAAATCTTGAATCTGTAGTCTGGGTGACTCATGTGAGCATTTGAGAACAATTGGAGAAGTTTGATTTTTTGGTCCAAAATTGACTTTTTTGATGATGCCGGATAGGCAAACTTTTTCAGAATTTAGGGTATTCCGTTAAAAACTTCAATATTGTTTTTCTCACTCAATACTGACCGTAGTCTGCTAAAATCTTGAATCTGTAGTCTGGGTGACTCATGTGAGCATTTGAGAACATTTGGATACGTTTTATTTTTTGGTCCAAAATTGACTTTTTTGATGATGCCGGATAGGCAAACTTTTTCAGAATTTGGGGTATTCCGTTAAAAACGTCAATATTGTTTTTCTCACTCAATACTGACCGTAGTCTGCTAAAATCTTGAATCTGTAGTCTGGGTGACTCATGTGAGCATTTGAGAACAATTGGAGACGTTTGATTTTTGGGTCCAAAATTGACTTTTTTGATGATGCCGGATAGGCAAACTTTTTCAGAATTTGGGGTATTCCGTTAAAAACTTCAATATTGTTTTTCTCACTCGATACTGACTGTAGTCTGCTACAATCTTGAATCTGTAGTCTGGGTGACTCATGTGAGCATTTGAGAACATTTGGAGAAGTTTGATTTTTGGGTCCAAAATTGTCTTTTATGATGATGCCGGATAGGCAAACTTTTTCAGAATTTGAGGTATTCCGTAAAAAAATTCAATATTGTTTTTCTCACTCGATACTGACCGTAGTCTGCTAAAATCTTGAGGGGATTGGTTTCTGTAGTCTGGGTGACTCATGTGAGCATTTGAGAACATTTGGAGACGTTTTATTTTTTGGTCCAAAATTGACTTTTTTGATGATGCCGGATAGGCAAACTTTTTCAGAATTTAGGGTATTCCGTTAAAAACTTCAATATTGTTTTTCTCACTCAATACTGACCGTAGTCTGCTAAAATCTTGAATCTGTAGTCTGGGTGACTCATGTGAGCATTTGAGAACAATTGGAGAAGTTTGATTTTTGGGTCCAAAATTGACTTTTTTGATGATGCCGGATAGGCAAACTTTTTCAGAATTTGAGGTATTCCGTAAAAAAATTCAATATTGTTTTTCTCACTCGATACTGACCGTAGTCTGCTACAATCTTGAGGGGATTGGTTTCTGTAGTCTGGGTGACTCATGTGAGCATTTGAGAACATTTGGAGACGTTTTATGACTTTTATGATGATGCCGGATAGGCAAACTTTTTCAGAATTTGTGGTATTCCGTTAAGTGAGTGAGTTTTTAGGGTTTAACGCCGTACCAGCATCAATGGCTATATTCACGGCGGGAACAAATTTCATTCAACAATTTTTTATTTCATTCAACAATTAATGTGAAGAAGTTACAGTTTTAGAGGTGGGAGGAAAACCCCAGAAGAATATCCTGGGGAAAAACCCACGGAGTCAGGCAGGGACTGAAAACCCAATCCACATATTGGCCCAGGCCGGATTCGAACCCGGGTCATAGTGGTGGAAGGCGAGGAAAGAACCGCTACACCAACCCGACTCCCCACGGTATTCCGTTAAAAACTTCAATATTGTTTTTCTCACTCAATACTGACCGTAGTCTGCTTAAATCTTGAATCTGTAGTCTGGGTGACTCATGTGAGCATTTGAGAACAATTGGAGAAGTTTGATTTTTGGGTCCAAAATTGACTTTTTTGATGATGCCGGATAGGCAAACTTTTTCAGAATTTAGGGTATTCCGTTAAAAACTTCAATATTGTTTTTCTCACTCAATACTGACCGTAGTCTGCTTAAATCTTGAATCTGTAGTCTGGGTGACTCATGTGAGCATTTGAGAACAATTGGAGAAGTTTGATTTTTTGGTCCAAAATTGACTTTTTTGATGATGCCGGATAGGCAAACTTTTTCAGAATTTAGGGTATTCCGTTAAAAACTTCAATATTGTTTTTCTCACTCAATACTGACCGTAGTCTGCTAAAATCTTGAATCTGTAGTCTGGGTGACTCATGTGAGCATTTGAGAACAATTGGAGAAGTTTGATTTTTTGGTCCAAAATTGACTTTTTTGATGATGCCGGATATATATTAGGCAAACTTTTTCAGAATTTAGGGTATTCCGTTAAAAACTTCAATATTGTTTTTCTCACTCAATACTGACCGTAGTCTGCTAAAATCTTGAATCTGTAGTCTGGGTGACTCATGTGAGCATTTGAGAACAATTGGAGACGTTTGATTTTTTGGGTCCAAAATTGACTTTTTTGATGATGCCGGATAGGCAAACTTTTTCAGAATTTGGGTACGTATTCCGTTAAAAACTTCAATATTGTTTTTCTCACTCGATACTGACTGTAGTCTGCTACAATCTTGAATCTGTAGTCTGGGTGACTCATGTGAGCATTTGAGAACATTTGGAGACGTTTTATTTTGGGGTCCAAAATTGTCTTTTATGATGATGCCGGATAGGCAAACTTTTTCAGAATTTGGGGTATTCCGTTAAAAACTTCAATATTGTTTTACTCACTCAATACTGACCGTAGTCTGCTAAAATCTTGAATCTGTAGTCTGGGTGACTCATGTGAGCATTGGAGAACAATTGGAGACGTTTGATTTTTGGGTCCAAAATTGACTTTTTTGATGATGCCGGATAGGCAAACTTTTTCAGAATTTGTGGTATTCCGTTAAAAACTTCAATATTGTTTTTCTCACTCGATACTGACCGTAGTCTGCTAAAATCTTGAATCTGTAGTCTAGGTGACTCATGTGAGCATTTGAGAACATTTGGAGACATTTGATTTTTGGGTCCAAAATATACTTTTTTGATGATGCCGGATAGGCAAACTTTTTCAGAATTTGGGGTATTCCGTTAAAAACTTCAATATTGTTTTTCTCACTCGATACTGACTGTAGTCTGCTACAATCTTGAATCTGTAGTCTGGGTGACTCATGTGAGCATTTGAGAACATTTGGAGACGTTTTATTTTTTGGTCCAAAATTGACTTTTTTGATGATGCCGGATAGGCAAACTTTTTCAGAATTTGGGGTATTCCGTTAAAAACTTCAATATTGTTTTTCTCACTCAATACTGACCGTAGTCTGCTAAAATCTTGAATCTGTAGTCTGGGTGACTCATGTGAGCATTTGAGAACAATTGGAGACGTTTGATTTTTGGGTCCAAAATTGACTTTTTTGATGATAGGCAAACTTTTTCAGAATTTGGGGTATTCCGTTAAAAACTTCAATATTGTTTTTCTCACTCGATACTGACCGTAGTCTGCTAAAATCTTGAATCTGTAGTCTAGGTGACTCATGTGAGCATTTGAGAACATTTGGAGACGTTTGATTTTTGGGTCCAAAATTGACTTTTTTGATGATGCCGGATAGGCAAACTTTTTCAGAATTTGGGGTATTCCGTTAAAAACTTCAATATTGTTTTTCTCACTCAATACTGACCGTAGTCTGCTAAAATCTTGAATCTGTAGTCTGGGTGACTCATGTGAGCATTTGAGAACAATTGGAGACGTTTGATTTTTGGGTCCAAAATTGACTTTTTTGATGATGCCGGATAGGCAAACTTTTTCAGAATTTGGGGTATTCCGTTAAAATCTTCAATATTGTTTTTCTCACTCGATACTGACTGTAGTCTGCTACAATCTTGAATCTGTAGTCTGGGTGACTCATGTGAGCATTTGAGAACATTTGGAGACGTTTTATTTTTGGGTCCAAAATTGACTTTTATGATGATGCCGGATAGGCAAACTTTTTCAGAATTTGAGGTATTCCGTAAAAAAATTCAATATTGTTTTTCTCACTCGATACTGACCGTAGTCTGCTACAATCTTGAGGGGATTGGTTTCTGTAGTCTGGGTGACTCATGTGAGCATTTGAGAACATTTGGAGACGTTTTATGACTTTTATGATGATGCCGGATAGGCAAACTTTTTCAGAATTTGTGGTATTCCGTTAAGTGAGTGAGTTTTTAGGGTTTAACGCCGTACCAGCATCAATGGCTATATTCACGGCGGGAACAAATTTCATTCAACAATTTTTTATTTCATTCAACAATTAATGTGAAGAAGTTACAGTTTTAGAGGTGGGAGGAAAACCCCAGAAGAATATCCTGGGGAAAAACCCACGGAGTCAGGCAGGGACTGAAAACCCAATCCACATATTGGCCCAGGCCGGATTCGAACCCGGGTCATAGTGGTGGAAGGCGAGGAAAGAACCGCTACACCAACCCGACTCCCCACGGTATTCCGTTAAAAACTTCAATATTGTTTTTCTCACTCAATACTGACCGTAGTCTGCTTAAATCTTGAATCTGTAGTCTGGGTGACTCATGTGAGCATTTGAGAACAATTGGAGAAGTTTGATTTTTGGGTCCAAAATTGACTTTTTTGATGATGCCGGATAGGCAAACTTTTTCAGAATTTAGGGTATTCCGTTAAAAACTTCAATATTGTTTTTCTCACTCAATACTGACCGTAGTCTGCTTAAATCTTGAATCTGTAGTCTGGGTGACTCATGTGAGCATTTGAGAACAATTGGAGAAGTTTGATTTTTTGGTCCAAAATTGACTTTTTTGATGATGCCGGATAGGCAAACTTTTTCAGAATTTAGGGTATTCCGTTAAAAACTTCAATATTGTTTTTCTCACTCAATACTGACCGTAGTCTGCTAAAATCTTGAATCTGTAGTCTGGGTGACTCATGTGAGCATTTGAGAACAATTGGAGAAGTTTGATTTTTTGGTCCAAAATTGACTTTTTTGATGATGCCGGATATATATTAGGCAAACTTTTTCAGAATTTAGGGTATTCCGTTAAAAACTTCAATATTGTTTTTCTCACTCAATACTGACCGTAGTCTGCTAAAATCTTGAATCTGTAGTCTGGGTGACTCATGTGAGCATTTGAGAACAATTGGAGACGTTTGATTTTTTGGGTCCAAAATTGACTTTTTTGATGATGCCGGATAGGCAAACTTTTTCAGAATTTGGGTACGTATTCCGTTAAAAACTTCAATATTGTTTTTCTCACTCGATACTGACTGTAGTCTGCTACAATCTTGAATCTGTAGTCTGGGTGACTCATGTGAGCATTTGAGAACATTTGGAGACGTTTTATTTTGGGGTCCAAAATTGTCTTTTATGATGATGCCGGATAGGCAAACTTTTTCAGAATTTGGGGTATTCCGTTAAAAACTTCAATATTGTTTTACTCACTCAATACTGACCGTAGTCTGCTAAAATCTTGAATCTGTAGTCTGGGTGACTCATGTGAGCATTGGAGAACAATTGGAGACGTTTGATTTTTGGGTCCAAAATTGACTTTTTTGATGATGCCGGATAGGCAAACTTTTTCAGAATTTGTGGTATTCCGTTAAAAACTTCAATATTGTTTTTCTCACTCGATACTGACCGTAGTCTGCTAAAATCTTGAATCTGTAGTCTAGGTGACTCATGTGAGCATTTGAGAACATTTGGAGACATTTGATTTTTGGGTCCAAAATATACTTTTTTGATGATGCCGGATAGGCAAACTTTTTCAGAATTTGGGGTATTCCGTTAAAAACTTCAATATTGTTTTTCTCACTCGATACTGACTGTAGTCTGCTACAATCTTGAATCTGTAGTCTGGGTGACTCATGTGAGCATTTGAGAACATTTGGAGACGTTTTATTTTTTGGTCCAAAATTGACTTTTTTGATGATGCCGGATAGGCAAACTTTTTCAGAATTTGGGGTATTCCGTTAAAAACTTCAATATTGTTTTTCTCACTCAATACTGACCGTAGTCTGCTAAAATCTTGAATCTGTAGTCTGGGTGACTCATGTGAGCATTTGAGAACAATTGGAGACGTTTGATTTTTGGGTCCAAAATTGACTTTTTTGATGATAGGCAAACGTTTTCAGAATTTGGGGTATTCCGTTAAAAACTTCAATATTGTTTTTCTCACTCGATACTGACCGTAGTCTGCTAAAATCTTGAATCTGTAGTCTAGGTGACTCATGTGAGCATTTGAGAACATTTGGAGACGTTTGATTTTTGGGTCCAAAATTGACTTTTTTGATGATGCCGGATAGGCAAACTTTTTCAGAATTTGGGGTATTCCGTTAAAAACTTCAATATTGTTTTTCTCACTCAATACTGACCGTAGTCTGCTAAAATCTTGAATCTGTAGTCTGGGTGACTCATGTGAGCATTTGAGAACAATTGGAGACGTTTGATTTTTGGGTCCAAAATTGACTTTTTTGATGATGCCGGATAGGCAAACTTTTTCAGAATTTGGGGTATTCCGTTAAAATCTTCAATATTGTTTTTCTCACTCGATACTGACTGTAGTCTGCTACAATCTTGAATCTGTAGTCTGGGTGACTCATGTGAGCATTTGAGAACATTTGGAGACGTTTTATTTTTGGGTCCAAAATTGACTTTTATGATGATGCCGGATAGGCAAACTTTTTCAGAATTTGGGGTATTCCGTTAAAAACTTCAATATTGTTTTACTCACTCAATACTGACCGTAGTCTGCTAAAATCTTGAATCTGTAGTCTGGGTGACTCATGTGAGCATTTGAGAACAATTGGAGACGTTTGATTTTTGGGTCCAAAATTGACTTTTTTGATGATGCCGGATAGGCAAACTTTTTCAGAATTTGTGGTATTCCGTTAAAAACTTCAATATTGTTTTTCTCACTCGATACTGACCGTAGTCTGCTAAAATCTTGAATCTGTAGTCTAGGTGACTCATGTGAGCATTTGAGAACATTTGGAGACATTTGATTTTTGGGTCCAAAATAGACTTTTTTGATGATGCCGGATAGGCAAACTTTTTCAGAATTTGGGGTATTCCGTTAAAAACTTCAATATTGTTTTTCTCACTCGATACTGACTGTAGTCTGCTACAATCTTGAATCTGTAGTCTGGGTGACTCATGTGAGCATTTGAGAACATTTGGAGACGTTTTATTTTTGGGTCCAAAATTGACTTTTATGATGATGCCGGATAGGCAAACTTTTTCAGAATTTGGGGTATTCCGTTAAAAACTTCAATATTGTTTTTCTCACTCGATACTGACCGTAGTCTGCTAAAATCTTGAATCTGTAGTCTGTGTGACTCATGTGAGCATTTGAGAACATTTGGATACGTTTGATTTTTGGGTCCAAAATTGACTTTTTTGATGATAGGCAAACTTTTTCAGAATTTGGGGTATTCCGTTAAAAACTTCAATATTGTTTTTCTCACTCGATACTGACCGTAGTCTGCTAAAATCTTGAATCTGTAGTCTAGGTGACTCATGTGAGCATTTGAGAACATTTGGAGACGTTTGATTTTTGGGTCCAAAATTGACTTTTTTGATGATGCCGGATAGGCAAACTTTTTCAGAATTTGGGGTATTCCGTTAAAAACCTCAATATTGTTTTTCTCACTCGATACTGACCGTAGTCTGCTAAAATCTTGAATCTGTAGTCTGGGTGACTCATGTGAGCATTTGAGAACATTTGGATACGTTTGATTTTTTGGTCCAAAATTGACTTTTTTGATGATGCCGGATAGGCAAACTTTTTCAGAATTTGGGGTATTCCGTTAAAAACTTCAATATTGTTTTTCTCACTCAATACTGACCGTAGTCTGCTTAAATGTTGAATCTGTAGTCTGGGTGACTCATGTGAGCATTTGAGAACAATTGGAGACGTTTGATTTTTGGGTCCAAAATTGACTTTTTTGATGATAGGCAAACTTTTTCAGAATTTGGGGTATTCCGTTAAAAACTTCAATATTGTTTTTCTCACTCGATACTGACCGTAGTCTGCTAAAATCTTGAATCTGTAGTCTAGGTGACTCATGTGAGCATTTGAGAACATTTGGAGACGTTTGATTTTTGGGTCCAAAATTGACTTTTTGGATGATGCCGGATAGGCAAACTTTTTCAGAATTTGGGGTATTCCGTTAAAAACTTCAATATTGTTTTTCTCACTCAATACTGACCGTAGTCTGCTAAAATCTTGAATCTGTAGTCTGGGTGACTCATGTGAGCATTTGAGAACAATTGGAGACGTTTGATTTTTGGGTCCAAAATTGACTTTTTTGATGATGCCGGATAGGCAAACTTTTTCAGAATTTGGGGTATTCCGTTAAAAACTTCAATATTGTTTTTCTCACTCGATACTGACTGTAGTCTGCTACAATCTTGAATCTGTAGTCTGGGTGACTCATGTGAGCATTTGAGAACATTTGGAGACGTTTTATTTTTGGGTCCAAAATTGACTTTTATGATGATGCCGGATAGGCAAACTTTTTCAGAATTTGGGGTATTCCGTTAAAAACTTCAATATTGTTTTTCTCACTCGATACTGACCGTAGTCTGCTAAAATCTTGAATCTGTAGTCTGTGTGACTCATGTGAGCATTTGAGAACATTTGGATACGTTTGATTTTTTGGTCCAAAATTGACTTTTTTGATGATGCCGGATAGGCAAACTTTTTCAGAATTTGGGGTATTCCGTTAAAAACTTCTATATTGCTTTTCTCACTCGATACTGACCGTAGTCTGCTACAATCTTGAGGGGATTGGTTTCTGTAGTCTGGGTGACTCATGTGAGCATTTGAGAACATTTGGAGACGTTTTATTTTTGGGTCCAAAATTGACTTTTATGATGATGCCGAATAGGCAAACTTTTTCAGAATTTGGGGTATTCCGTTAAAAACTTCCATATTGTTTTTCTCACTCGATACTGATCGTAGTCGGCTAAAATCTTGAATCTGTAGTCTGGGTGACTCATGTGAGCATTTGAGAACATTTGGAGACATTTGATTTTTGGGTCCAAAATTGACTTTTTTGATGATGCCGGATAGGCAAACTTTTTCAGAATTTTGGGTATTCCGTTAAAAACTTCAATATTGTTTTTCTCACTCGATACTGACCGTAGTCTGCTAAAATCTTGAATCTGTAGTCTGGGTGACTCATGTGAGCATTTGAGAACATTTGGATACGTTTGATTTTTTGGTCCAAAATTGACTTTTTTGATGATGCCGGATAGGCAAACTTTTTCAGAATTTGGGGTATTCCGTTAAAAACTTCAATATTGTTTTTCTCACTCAATACTGACCGTAGTCTGCTTAAATGTTGAATCTGTAGTCTGGGTGACTCATGTGAGCATTTGAGAACAATTGGAGACGTTTGATTTTTGGGTCCAAAATTGACTTTTTTGATGATAGGCAAACTTTTTCAGAATTTGGGGTATTCCGTTAAAAACTTCAATATTGTTTTTCTCACTCGATACTGACCGTAGTCTGCTAAAATCTTGAATCTGTAGTCTAGGTGACTCATGTGAGCATTTGAGAACATTTGGAGACGTTTGATTTTTGGGTCCAAAATTGACTTTTTGGATGATGCCGGATAGGCAAACTTTTTCAGAATTTGGGGTATTCCGTTAAAAACTTCAATATTGTTTTTCTCACTCAATACTGACCGTAGTCTGCTAAAATCTTGAATCTGTAGTCTGGGTGACTCATGTGAGCATTTGAGAACAATTGGAGACGTTTGATTTTTGGGTCCAAAATTGACTTTTTTGATGATGCCGGATAGGCAAACTTTTTCAGAATTTGGGGTATTCCGTTAAAAACTTCAATATTGTTTTTCTCACTCGATACTGACTGTAGTCTGCTACAATCTTGAATCTGTAGTCTGGGTGACTCATGTGAGCATTTGAGAACATTTGGAGACGTTTTATTTTTGGGTCCAAAATTGACTTTTATGATGATGCCGGATAGGCAAACTTTTTCAGAATTTGGGGTATTCCGTTAAAAACTTCAATATTGTTTTTCTCACTCGATACTGACCGTAGTCTGCTAAAATCTTGAATCTGTAGTCTGTGTGACTCATGTGAGCATTTGAGAACATTTGGATACGTTTGATTTTTTGGTCCAAAATTGACTTTTTTGATGATGCCGGATAGGCAAACTTTTTCAGAATTTGGGGTATTCCGTTAAAAACTTCAATATTGCTTTTCTCACTCGATACTGACCGTAGTCTGCTACAATCTTGAGGGGATTGGTT
This sequence comes from Crossaster papposus, assembly GCA_037893245.1. Taxonomy (NCBI): domain Eukaryota; kingdom Metazoa; phylum Echinodermata; class Asteroidea; order Velatida; family Solasteridae; genus Crossaster; species Crossaster papposus. The sequence goes on along the minus strand of JBAIAA010000051.1, from coordinate 1,382,720 downwards.
TCTGTAGTCTGGGTGACTCATGTGAGCATTTGAGAACATTTGGAGACGTTTTATTTTTGGGTCCAAAATTGACTTTTATGATGATGCCGAATAGGCAAACTTTTTCAGAATTTGGGGTATTCCGTTAAAAACTTCAATATTGTTTTTCTCACTCAATACTGACCGTAGTCTGCTTAAATGTTGAATCTGTAGTCTGGGTGACTCATGTGAGCATTTGAGAACAATTGGAGACGTTTGATTTTTGGGTCCAAAATTGACTTTTTTGATGATGCCGGATAGGCAAACTTTTTCAGAATTTGGGGTATTCCATTACAAATTTTAATATTGTTTTTCTCACTTAATACTGACGGTAGTCTGCTTAAATCTTGAATCTGTAGTCTGAGTGACTCATGTGAGCATTTGAGAACATTTGGAGACATTTGATTTCTGGGTCCAAAATAGACTTTTTTGATGATGCCGGATAGGCAAACTTTTTCAGAATTTGGGGTATTCCGTTAAAAACTTCAATATTGTTTTTCTCACTCAATACTGATTGTAGTCTGCTAAAATCTTGAATCTGTAGTCTGGGTGACTCATGTGAGCATTTGAGAACAATTGGAGACGTTTGATTTTTGGGTCCAAAATTGACTTTTTTGATGATGCCGGATAGGCAAACTTTTTCAGAATTTGGGGTATTCCGTTAAAAACTTCAATATTGTTTTTCTCACTCGATACTGACTGTAGTCTGCTACAATCTTGAATCTGTAGTCTGGGTGACTCATGTGAGCATTTGAGAACATTTGGAGACGTTTTATTTTTGGGTCCAAAATTGACTTTTATGATGATGCCGGATAGGCAAACTTTTTCAGAATTTGGGGTATTCCGTTAAAAACTTCAATATTGTTTTTCTCACTCGATACTGACCGTAGTCTGCTAAAATCTTGAATCTGTAGTCTGTGTGACTCATGTGAGCATTTGAGAACATTTGGATACGTTTGATTTTTTGGTCCAAAATTGACTTTTTTGATGATGCCGGATAGGCAAACTTTTTCAGAATTTGGGGTATTCCGTTAAAAACTTCAATATTGCTTTTCTCACTCGATACTGACCGTAGTCTGCTACAATCTTGAGGGGATTGGTTTCTGTAGTCTGGGTGACTCATGTGAGCATTTGAGAACATTTGGAGACGTTTTATTTTTGGGTCCAAAATTGACTTTTATGATGATGCCGAATAGGCAAACTTTTTCAGAATTTGGGGTATTCCGTTAAAAACTTCAATATTGTTTTTCTCACTCAATACTGACCGTAGTCTGCTTAAATGTTGAATCTGTAGTCTGGGTGACTCATGTGAGCATTTGAGAACAATTGGAGACGTTTGATTTTTGGGTCCAAAATTGACTTTTTTGATGATGCCGGATAGGCAAACTTTTTCAGAATTTGGGGTATTCCATTACAAATTTTAATATTGTTTTTCTCACTTAATACTGACGGTAGTCTGCTTAAATCTTGAATCTGTAGTCTGAGTGACTCATGTGAGCATTTGAGAACATTTGGAGACATTTGATTTCTGGGTCCAAAATAGACTTTTTTGATGATGCCGGATAGGCAAACTTTTTCAGAATTTGGGGTATTCCGTTAAAAACTTCAATATTGCTTTTCTCACTCGATACTGACCGTAGTCTGCTAAAATCTTGAGGGGATTGGTTTCTGTAGTCTGGGTGACTCATGTGAGCATTTGAGAACATTTGGAGACGTTTTATTTTTGGGTCCAAAATTGACTTTTATGATGATGCCGGATAGGCAAACTTTTTCAGAATTTGGGGTATTCCGTTAAAAACTTCAATATTGTTTTTCTCACTCGATACTGACCGTAGTCTGCTAAAATCTTGAGGGGATTGGTTTCTGTAGTCTGGGTGACTCATGTGAGCATTTGAGAACATTTGGAGACGTTTTATTTTTTGGTCCAAAATTGACTTTTTTGATGATGCCGGATAGGCAAACTTTTTCAGAATTTAGGGTATTCCGTTAAAAACTTCAATATTGTTTTTCTCACTCAATACTGACCGTAGTCTGCTAAAATCTTGAATCTGTAGTCTGGGTGACTCATGTGAGCATTTGAGAACAATTGGAGAAGTTTGATTTTTGGGTCCAAAATTGACTTTTTTGATGATGCCGGATAGGCAAACTTTTTCAGAATTTGGGGTATTCCGTTAAAAACTTCAATATTGCTTTTCTCACTCGATACTGACCGTAGTCTGCTAAAATCTTGAGGGGATTGGTTTCTGTAGTCTGGGTGACTCATGTGAGCATTTGAGAACATTTGGAGACGTTTTATTTTTGGGTCCAAAATTGACTTTTATGATGATGCCGGATAGGCAAACTTTTTCAGAATTTGGGGTATTCCGTTAAAAACTTCAATATTGTTTTTCTCACTCGATACTGACCGTAGTCTGCTAAAATCTTGAGGGGATTGGTTTCTGTAGTCTGGGTGACTCATGTGAGCATTTGAGAACATTTGGAGACGTTTTATTTTTTGGTCCAAAATTGACTTTTTTTATGATGCCGGATAGGCAAACTTTTTCAGAATTTAGGGTATTCCGTTAAAAACTTCAATATTGTTTTTCTCACTCAATACTGACCGTAGTCTGCTAAAATCTTGAATCTGTAGTCTGGGTGACTCATGTGAGCATTTGAGAACAATTGGAGAAGTTTGATTTTTGGGTCCAAAATTGACTTTTTTGATGATGCCGGATAGGCAAACTTTTTCAGAATTTGAGGTATTCCGTAAAAAAATTCAATATTGTTTTTCTCACTCGATACTGACCGTAGTCTGCTAAAATCTTGAGGGGATTGGTTTCTGTAGTCTGGGTGACTCATGTGAGCATTTGAGAACATTTGGAGACGTTTTATTTTTTGGTCCAAAATTGACTTTTTTGATGATGCCGGATAGGCAAACTTTTTCAGAATTTAGGGTATTCCGTTAAAAACTTCAATATTGTTTTTCTCACTCAATACTGACCGTAGTCTGCTAAAATCTTGAATCTGTAGTCTGGGTGACTCATGTGAGCATTTGAGAACAATTGGAGAAGTTTGATTTTTGGGTCCAAAATTGACTTTTTTGATGATGCCGGATAGGCAAACTTTTTCAGAATTTGAGGTATTCCGTAAAAAAATTCAATATTGTTTTTCTCACTCGATACTGACCGTAGTCTGCTACAATCTTGAGGGGATTGGTTTCTGTAGTCTGGGTGACTCATGTGAGCATTTGAGAACATTTGGAGACGTTTTATGACTTTTATGATGATGCCGGATAGGCAAACTTTTTCAGAATTTGTGGTATTCCGTTAAGTGAGTGAGTTTTTAGGGTTTAACGCCGTACCAGCATCAATGGCTATATTCACGGCGGGAACAAATTTCATTCAACAATTTTTTATTTCATTCAACAATTAATGTGAAGAAGTTACAGTTTTAGAGGTGGGAGGAAAACCCCAGAAGAATATCCTGGGGAAAAACCCACGGAGTCAGGCAGGGACTGAAAACCCAATCCACATATTGGCCCAGGCCGGATTCGAACCCGGGTCATAGTGGTGGAAGGCGAGGAAAGAACCGCTACACCAACCCGACTCCCCACGGTATTCCGTTAAAAACTTCAATATTGTTTTTCTCACTCAATACTGACCGTAGTCTGCTTAAATCTTGAATCTGTAGTCTGGGTGACTCATGTGAGCATTTGAGAACAATTGGAGAAGTTTGATTTTTTGGTCCAAAATTGACTTTTTTGATGATGCCGGATAGGCAAACTTTTTCAGAATTTAGGGTATTCCGTTAAAAACTTCAATATTGTTTTTCTCACTCAATACTGACCGTAGTCTGCTAAAATCTTGAATCTGTAGTCTGGGTGACTCATGTGAGCATTTGAGAACAATTGGAGAAGTTTGATTTTTTGGTCCAAAATTGACTTTTTTGATGATGCCGGATAGGCAAACTTTTTCAGAATTTAGGGTATTCCGTTAAAAACTTCAATATTGTTTTTCTCACTCAATACTGACCGTAGTCTGCTTAAATCTTGAATCTGTAGTCTGGGTGACTCATGTGAGCATTTGAGAACAATTGGAGAAGTTTGATTTTTTGGTCCAAAATTGACTTTTTTGATGATGCCGGATAGGCAAACTTTTTCAGAATTTAGGGTATTCCGTTAAAAACTTCAATATTGTTTTTCTCACTCAATACTGACCGTAGTCTGCTAAAATCTTGAATCTGTAGTCTGGGTGACTCATGTGAGCATTTGAGAACAATTGGAGAAGTTTGATTTTTTGGTCCAAAATTGACTTTTTTGATGATGCCGGATAGGCAAACTTTTTCAGAATTTGAGGTATTCCGTAAAAAAATTCAATATTGTTTTTCTCACTCGATACTGACCGTAGTCTGCTAAAATCTTGAGGGGATTGGTTTCTGTAGTCTGGGTGACTCATGTGAGCATTTGAGAACATTTGGAGACGTTTTATTTTTTGGTCCAAAATTGACTTTTTTTATGATGCCGGATAGGCAAACTTTTTCAGAATTTAGGGTATTCCGTTAAAAACTTCAATATTGTTTTTCTCACTCAATACTGACCGTAGTCTGCTAAAATCTTGAATCTGTAGTCTGGGTGACTCATGTGAGCATTTGAGAACAATTGGAGAAGTTTGATTTTTGGGTCCAAAATTGACTTTTTTGATGATGCCGGATAGGCAAACTTTTTCAGAATTTGAGGTATTCCGTAAAAAAATTCAATATTGTTTTTCTCACTCGATACTGACCGTAGTCTGCTAAAATCTTGAGGGGATTGGTTTCTGTAGTCTGGGTGACTCATGTGAGCATTTGAGAACATTTGGAGACGTTTTATTTTTTGGTCCAAAATTGACTTTTTTGATGATGCCGGATAGGCAAACTTTTTCAGAATTTAGGGTATTCCGTTAAAAACTTCAATATTGTTTTTCTCACTCAATACTGACCGTAGTCTGCTAAAATCTTGAATCTGTAGTCTGGGTGACTCATGTGAGCATTTGAGAACAATTGGAGAAGTTTGATTTTTGGGTCCAAAATTGACTTTTTTGATGATGCCGGATAGGCAAACTTTTTCAGAATTTGAGGTATTCCGTAAAAAAATTCAATATTGTTTTTCTCACTCGATACTGACCGTAGTCTGCTACAATCTTGAGGGGATTGGTTTCTGTAGTCTGGGTGACTCATGTGAGCATTTGAGAACATTTGGAGACGTTTTATGACTTTTATGATGATGCCGGATAGGCAAACTTTTTCAGAATTTGTGGTATTCCGTTAAGTGAGTGAGTTTTTAGGGTTTAACGCCGTACCAGCATCAATGGCTATATTCACGGCGGGAACAAATTTCATTCAACAATTTTTTATTTCATTCAACAATTAATGTGAAGAAGTTACAGTTTTAGAGGTGGGAGGAAAACCCCAGAAGAATATCCTGGGGAAAAACCCACGGAGTCAGGCAGGGACTGAAAACCCAATCCACATATTGGCCCAGGCCGGATTCGAACCCGGGTCATAGTGGTGGAAGGCGAGGAAAGAACCGCTACACCAACCCGACTCCCCACGGTATTCCGTTAAAAACTTCAATATTGTTTTTCTCACTCAATACTGACCGTAGTCTGCTTAAATCTTGAATCTGTAGTCTGGGTGACTCATGTGAGCATTTGAGAACAATTGGAGAAGTTTGATTTTTTGGTCCAAAATTGACTTTTTTGATGATGCCGGATAGGCAAACTTTTTCAGAATTTAGGGTATTCCGTTAAAAACTTCAATATTGTTTTTCTCACTCAATACTGACCGTAGTCTGCTAAAATCTTGAATCTGTAGTCTGGGTGACTCATGTGAGCATTTGAGAACAATTGGAGAAGTTTGATTTTTTGGTCCAAAATTGACTTTTTTGATGATGCCGGATAGGCAAACTTTTTCAGAATTTAGGGTATTCCGTTAAAAACTTCAATATTGTTTTTCTCACTCAATACTGACCGTAGTCTGCTTAAATCTTGAATCTGTAGTCTGGGTGACTCATGTGAGCATTTGAGAACAATTGGAGAAGTTTGATTTTTTGGTCCAAAATTGACTTTTTTGATGATGCCGGATAGGCAAACTTTTTCAGAATTTAGGGTATTCCGTTAAAAACTTCAATATTGTTTTTCTCACTCAATACTGACCGTAGTCTGCTAAAATCTTGAATCTGTAGTCTGGGTGACTCATGTGAGCATTTGAGAACAATTGGAGAAGTTTGATTTTTTGGTCCAAAATTGACTTTTTTGATGATGCCGGATAGGCAAACTTTTTCAGAATTTAGGGTATTCCGTTAAAAACTTCAATATTGTTTTTCTCACTCAATACTGACCGTAGTCTGCTAAAATCTTGAATCTGTAGTCTGGGTGACTCATGTGAGCATTTGAGAACATTTGGATACGTTTTATTTTTTGGTCCAAAATTGACTTTTTTGATGATGCCGGATAGGCAAACTTTTTCAGAATTTGGGGTATTCCGTTAAAAACGTCAATATTGTTTTTCTCACTCAATACTGACCGTAGTCTGCTAAAATCTTGAATCTGTAGTCTGGGTGACTCATGTGAGCATTTGAGAACAATTGGAGACGTTTGATTTTTGGGTCCAAAATTGACTTTTTTGATGATGCCGGATAGGCAAACTTTTTCAGAATTTGGGGTATTCCGTTAAAAACTTCAATATTGTTTTTCTCACTCGATACTGACTGTAGTCTGCTACAATCTTGAATCTGTAGTCTGGGTGACTCATGTGAGCATTTGAGAACATTTGGAGACGTTTTATTTTGGGGTCCAAAATTGACTTTTATGATGATGCCGGATAGGCAAACTTTTTCAGAATTTGGGGTATTCCGTTAAAAACTTCAATATTGTTTTACTCACTCAATACTGACCGTAGTCTGCTAAAATCTTGAATCTGTAGTCTGGGTGACTCATGTGAGCATTGGAGAACAATTGGAGACGTTTGATTTTTGGGTCCAAAATTGACTTTTTTGATGATGCCGGATAGGCAAACTTTTTCAGAATTTGTGGTATTCCGTTAAAAACTTCAATATTGTTTTTCTCACTCGATACTGACCGTAGTCTGCTAAAATCTTGAATCTGTAGTCTAGGTGACTCATGTGAGCATTTGAGAACATTTGGAGACATTTGATTTTTGGGTCCAAAATATACTTTTTTGATGATGCCGGATAGGCAAACTTTTTCAGAATTTGGGGTATTCCGTTAAAAACTTCAATATTGTTTTTCTCACTCGATACTGACTGTAGTCTGCTAAAATCTTGAATCTGTAGTCTGGGTGACTCATGTGAGCATTTGGAGACGTTTTATTTTTTGGTCCAAAATTGACTTTTTTGATGATGCCGGATAGGCAAACTTTTTCAGAATTTGGGGTATTCCGTTAAAAACTTCAATATTGTTTTTCTCACTCAATACTGACCGTAGTCTGCTAAAAATCTTGAATCTGTAGTCTGGGTGACTCATGTGAGCATTTGAGAACAATTGGAGACGTTTGATTTTTGGGTCCAAAATTGACTTTTTTGATGATGCCGTATAGGCAAACTTTTTCAGAATTTGGGGTATTCCGTTAAAAACTTCAATATTGTTTTTCTCACTCGATACTGACCGTAGTCTGCTAAAATCTTGAATCTGTAGTCTAGGTGACTCATGTGAGCATTTGAGAACATTTGGAGACGTTTGATTTTTGGGTCCAAAATTGACTTTTTTGATGATGCCGGATAGGCAAACTTTTTCAGAATTTGGGGTATTCCGTTAAAAACTTCAATATTGTTTTTCTCACTCAATACTGACCGTAGTCTGCTAAAATCTTGAATCTGTAGTCTGGGTGACTCATGTGAGCATTTGAGAACAATTGGAGACGTTTGATTTTTGGGTCCAAAATTGACTTTTTTGATGATGCCGGATAGGCAAACTTTTTCAGAATTTGGGGTATTCCGTTAAAATCTTCAATATTGTTTTTCTCACTCGATACTGACTGTAGTCTGCTACAATCTTGAATCTGTAGTCTGGGTGACTCATGTGAGCATTTGAGAACATTTGGAGACGTTTTATTTTTGGGTCCAAAATTGACTTTTATGATGATGCCGGATAGGCAAACTTTTTCAGAATTTGGGGTATTCCGTTAAAAACTTCAATATTGTTTTACTCACTCAATACTGACCGTAGTCTGCTAAAATCTTGAATCTGTAGTCTGGGTGACTCATGTGAGCATTTGAGAACAATTGGAGACGTTTGATTTTTGGGTCCAAAATTGACTTTTTTGATGATGCCGGATAGGCAAACTTTTTCAGAATTTGTGGTATTCCGTTAAAAACTTCAATATTGTTTTTCTCACTCGATACTGACCGTAGTCTGCTAAAATCTTGAATCTGTAGTCTAGGTGACTCATGTGAGCATTTGAGAACATTTGGAGACATTTGATTTTTGGGTCCAAAATAGACTTTTTTGATGATGCCGGATAGGCAAACTTTTTCAGAATTTGGGGTATTCCGTTAAAAACTTCAATATTGTTTTTCTCACTCGATACTGACTGTAGTCTGCTACAATCTTGAATCTGTAGTCTGGGTGACTCATGTGAGCATTTGAGAACATTTGGAGACGTTTTATTTTTGGGTCCAAAATTGACTTTTATGATGATGCCGGATAGGCAAACTTTTTCAGAATTTGGGGTATTCCGTTAAAAACTTCAATATTGTTTTTCTCACTCGATACTGACCGTAGTCTGCTAAAATCTTGAATCTGTAGTCTGTGTGACTCATGTGAGCATTTGAGAACATTTGGATACGTTTGATTTTTGGGTCCAAAATTGACTTTTTTGATGATAGGCAAACTTTTTCAGAATTTGGGGTATTCCGTTAAAAACTTCAATATTGTTTTTCTCACTCGATACTGACCGTAGTCTGCTAAAATCTTGAATCTGTAGTCTAGGTGACTCATGTGAGCATTTGAGAACATTTGGAGACGTTTGATTTTTGGGTCCAAAATTGACTTTTTTGATGATGCCGGATAGGCAAACTTTTTCAGAATTTGGGGTATTCCGTTAAAAACCTCAATATTGTTTTTCTCACTCGATACTGACCGTAGTCTGCTAAAATCTTGAATCTGTAGTCTGGGTGACTCATGTGAGCATTTGAGAACATTTGGATACGTTTGATTTTTTGGTCCAAAATTGACTTTTTTGATGATGCCGGATAGGCAAACTTTTTCAGAATTTGGGGTATTCCGTTAAAAACTTCAATATTGTTTTTCTCACTCAATACTGACCGTAGTCTGCTTAAATGTTGAATCTGTAGTCTGGGTGACTCATGTGAGCATTTGAGAACAATTGGAGACGTTTGATTTTTGGGTCCAAAATTGACTTTTTTGATGATAGGCAAACTTTTTCAGAATTTGGGGTATTCCGTTAAAAACTTCAATATTGTTTTTCTCACTCGATACTGACCGTAGTCTGCTAAAATCTTGAATCTGTAGTCTAGGTGACTCATGTGAGCATTTGAGAACATTTGGAGACGTTTGATTTTTGGGTCCAAAATTGACTTTTTGGATGATGCCGGATAGGCAAACTTTTTCAGAATTTGGGGTATTCCGTTAAAAACTTCAATATTGTTTTTCTCACTCAATACTGACCGTAGTCTGCTAAAATCTTGAATCTGTAGTCTGGGTGACTCATGTGAGCATTTGAGAACATTTGGAGACGTTTTATTTTGGGGTCCAAAATTGACTTTTATGATGATGCCGGATAGGCAAACTTTTTCAGAATTTGGGGTATTCCGTTAAAAACTTCAATATTGTTTTACTCACTCAATACTGACCGTAGTCTGCTAAAATCTTGAATCTGTAGTCTGGGTGACTCATGTGAGCATTGGAGAACAATTGGAGACGTTTGATTTTTGGGTCCAAAATTGACTTTTTTGATGATGCCGGATAGGCAAACTTTTTCAGAATTTGTGGTATTCCGTTAAAAACTTCAATATTGTTTTTCTCACTCGATACTGACCGTAGTCTGCTAAAATCTTGAATCTGTAGTCTAGGTGACTCATGTGAGCATTTGAGAACATTTGGAGACATTTGATTTTTGGGTCCAAAATATACTTTTTTGATGATGCCGGATAGGCAAACTTTTTCAGAATTTGGGGTATTCCGTTAAAAACTTCAATATTGTTTTTCTCACTCGATACTGACTGTAGTCTGCTAAAATCTTGAATCTGTAGTCTGGGTGACTCATGTGAGCATTTGAGAACATTTGGAGACGTTTTATTTTTTGGTCCAAAATTGACTTTTTTGATGATGCCGGATAGGCAAACTTTTTCAGAATTTGGGGTATTCCGTTAAAAACTTCAATATTGTTTTTCTCACTCAATACTGACCGTAGTCTGCTAAAATCTTGAATCTGTAGTCTGGGTGACTCATGTGAGCATTTGAGAACAATTGGAGACGTTTGATTTTTGGGTCCAAAATTGACTTTTTTGATGATAGGCAAACTTTTTCAGAATTTGGGGTATTCCGTTAAAAACTTCAATATTGTTTTTCTCACTCGATACTGACCGTAGTCTGCTAAAATCTTGAATCTGTAGTCTAGGTGACTCATGTGAGCATTTGAGAACATTTGGAGACGTTTGATTTTTGGGTCCAAAATTGATTTTTTTGATGATGCCGGATAGGCAAACTTTTTCAGAATTTGGGGTATTCCGTTAAAAACTTCAATATTGTTTTTCTCACTCAATACTGACCGTAGTCTGCTAAAATCTTGAATCTGTAGTCTGGGTGACTCATGTGAGCATTTGAGAACAATTGGAGACGTTTGATTTTTGGGTCTAAAATTGACTTTTTTGATGATGCCGGATAGGCAAACTTTTTCAGAATTTGGGGTATTCCGTTAAAATCTTCAATATTGTTTTTCTCACTCGATACTGACTGTAGTCTGCTACAATCTTGAATCTGTAGTCTGGGTGACTCATGTGAGCATTTGAGAACATTTGGAGACGTTTTATTTTTGGGTCCAAAATTGACTTTTATGATGATGCCGGATAGGCAAACTTTTTCAGAATTTGGGGTATTCCGTTAAAAACTTCAATATTGTTTTACTCACTCAATACTGACCGTAGTCTGCTAAAATCTTGAATCTGTAGTCTGGGTGACTCATGTGAGCATTTGAGAACAATTGGAGACGTTTGATTTTTGGGTCCAAAATTGACTTTTTTGATGATGCCGGATAGGCAAACTTTTTCAGAATTTGTGGTATTCCGTTAAAAACTTCAATATTGTTTTTCTCACTCGATACTGACCGTAGTCTGCTAAAATCTTGAATCTGTAGTCTAGGTGACTCATGTGAGCATTTGAGAACATTTGGAGACATTTGATTTTTGGGTCCAAAATAGACTTTTTTGATGATGCCGGATAGGCAAACTTTTTCAGAATTTGGGGTATTCCGTTAAAAACTTCAATATTGTTTTTCTCACTCGATACTGACTGTAGTCTGCTACAATCTTGAATCTGTAGTCTGGGTGACTCATGTGAGCATTTGAGAACATTTGGAGACGTTTTATTTTTGGGTCCAAAATTGACTTTTATGATGATGCCGGATAGGCAAACTTTTTCAGAATTTGGGGTATTCCGTTAAAAACTTCAATATTGTTTTTCTCACTCGATACTGACCGTAGTCTGCTAAAATCTTGAATCTGTAGTCTGTGTGACTCATGTGAGCATTTGAGAACATTTGGATACGTTTGATTTTTGGGTCCAAAATTGACTTTTTTGATGATAGGCAAACTTTTTCAGAATTTGGGGTATTCCGTTAAAAACTTCAATATTGTTTTTCTCACTCGATACTGACCGTAGTCTGCTAAAATCTTGAATCTGTAGTCTAGGTGACTCATGTGAGCATTTGAGAACATTTGGAGACGTTTGATTTTTGGGTCCAAAATTGACTTTTTTGATGATGCCGGATAGGCAAACTTTTTCAGAATTTGGGGTATTCCGTTAAAAACCTCAATATTGTTTTTCTCACTCGATACTGACCGTAGTCTGCTAAAATCTTGAATCTGTAGTCTGGGTGACTCATGTGAGCATTTGAGAACATTTGGATACGTTTGATTTTTTGGTCCAAAATTGACTTTTTTGATGATGCCGGATAGGCAAACTTTTTCAGAATTTGGGGTATTCCGTTAAAAACTTCAATATTGTTTTTCTCACTCAATACTGACCGTAGTCTGCTTAAATGTTGAATCTGTAGTCTGGGTGACTCATGTGAGCATTTGAGAACAATTGGAGACGTTTGATTTTTGGGTCCAAAATTGACTTTTTTGATGATAGGCAAACTTTTTCAGAATTTGGGGTATTCCGTTAAAAACTTCAATATTGTTTTTCTCACTCGATACTGACCGTAGTCTGCTAAAATCTTGAATCTGTAGTCTAGGTGACTCATGTGAGCATTTGAGAACATTTGGAGACGTTTGATTTTTGGGTCCAAAATTGACTTTTTGGATGATGCCGGATAGGCAAACTTTTTCAGAATTTGGGGTATTCCGTTAAAAACTTCAATATTGTTTTTCTCACTCAATACTGACCGTAGTCTGCTAAAATCTTGAATCTGTAGTCTGGGTGACTCATGTGAGCATTTGAGAACAATTGGAGACGTTTGATTTTTGGGTCCAAAATTGACTTTTTTGATGATGCCGGATAGGCAAACTTTTTCAGAATTTGGGGTATTCCGTTAAAAACTTCAATATTGTTTTTCTCACTCGATACTGACTGTAGTCTGCTACAATCTTGAATCTGTAGTCTGGGTGACTCATGTGAGCATTTGAGAACATTTGGAGACGTTTTATTTTTGGGTCCAAAATTGACTTTTATGATGATGCCGGATAGGCAAACTTTTTCAGAATTTGGGGTATTCCGTTAAAAACTTCAATATTGTTTTTCTCACTCGATACTGACCGTAGTCTGCTAAAATCTTGAATCTGTAGTCTGTGTGACTCATGTGAGCATTTGAGAACATTTGGATACGTTTGATTTTTTGGTCCAAAATTGACTTTTTTGATGATGCCGGATAGGCAAACTTTTTCAGAATTTGGGGTATTCCGTTAAAAACTTCTATATTGCTTTTCTCACTCGATACTGACCGTAGTCTGCTACAATCTTGAGGGGATTGGTTTCTGTAGTCTGGGTGACTCATGTGAGCATTTGAGAACATTTGGAGACGTTTTATTTTTTGGTCCAAAATTGACTTTTATGATGATGCCGAATAGGCAAACTTTTTCAGAATTTGGGGTATTCCGTTAAAAACTTCCATATTGTTTTTCTCACTCGATACTGATCGTAGTCGGCTAAAATCTTGAATCTGTAGTCTGGGTGACTCATGTGAGCATTTGAGAACATTTGGAGACATTTGATTTTTGGGTCCAAAATTGACTTTTTTGATGATGCCGGATAGGCAAACTTTTTCAGAATTTTGGGTATTCCGTTAAAAACTTCAATATTGTTTTTCTCACTCGATACTGACCGTAGTCTGCTAAAATCTTGAATCTGTAGTCTGGGTGACTCATGTGAGCATTTGAGAACATTTGGATACGTTTGATTTTTTGGTCCAAAATTGACTTTTTTGATGATGCCGGATAGGCAAACTTTTTCAGAATTTGGGGTATTCCGTTAAAAACTTCAATATTGTTTTTCTCACTCAATACTGACCGTAGTCTGCTTAAATGTTGAATCTGTAGTCTGGGTGACTCATGTGAGCATTTGAGAACAATTGGAGACGTTTGATTTTTGGGTCCAAAATTGACTTTTTTGATGATAGGCAAACTTTTTCAGAATTTGGGGTATTCCGTTAAAAACTTCAATATTGTTTTTCTCACTCGATACTGACCGTAGTCTGCTAAAATCTTGAATCTGTAGTCTAGGTGACTCATGTGAGCATTTGAGAACATTTGGAGACGTTTGATTTTTGGGTCCAAAATTGACTTTTTGGATGATGCCGGATAGGCAAACTTTTTCAGAATTTGGGGTATTCCGTTAAAAACTTCAATATTGTTTTACTCACTCAATACTGACCGTAGTCTGCTAAAATCTTGAATCTGTAGTCTGGGTGACTCATGTGAGCATTGGAGAACAATTGGAGACGTTTGATTTTTGGGTCCAAAATTGACTTTTTTGATGATGCCGGATAGGCAAACTTTTTCAGAATTTGTGGTATTCCGTTAAAAACTTCAATATTGTTTTTCTCACTCGATACTGACCGTAGTCTGCTAAAATCTTGAATCTGTAGTCTAGGTGACTCATGTGAGCATTTGAGAACATTTGGAGACATTTGATTTTTGGGTCCAAAATATACTTTTTTGATGATGCCGGATAGGCAAACTTTTTCAGAATTTGGGGTATTCCGTTAAAAACTTCAATATTGTTTTTCTCACTCGATACTGACTGTAGTCTGCTAAAATCTTGAATCTGTAGTCTGGGTGACTCATGTGAGCATTTGAGAACATTTGGAGACGTTTTATTTTTTGGTCCAAAATTGACTTTTTTGATGATGCCGGATAGGCAAACTTTTTCAGAATTTGGGGTATTCCGTTAAAAACTTCAATATTGTTTTTCTCACTCAATACTGACCGTAGTCTGCTAAAATCTTGAATCTGTAGTCTGGGTGACTCATGTGAGCATTTGAGAACAATTGGAGACGTTTGATTTTTGGGTCCAAAATTGACTTTTTTGATGATGCCGGATAGGCAAACTTTTTCAGAATTTGGGGTATTCCGTTAAAAACTTCAATATTGTTTTTCTCACTCGATACTGACCGTAGTCTGCTAAAATCTTGAATCTGTAGTCTAGGTGACTCATGTGAGCATTTGAGAACATTTGGAGACGTTTGATTTTTGGGTCCAAAATTGACTTTTTTGATGATGCCGGATAGGCAAACTTTTTCAGAATTTGGGGTATTCCGTTAAAAACTTCAATATTGTTTTTCTCACTCAATACTGACCGTAGTCTGCTAAAATCTTGAATCTGTAGTCTGGGTGACTCATGTGAGCATTTGAGAACAATTGGAGACGTTTGATTTTTGGGTCCAAAATTGACTTTTTTGATGATGCCGGATAGGCAAACTTTTTCAGAATTTGGGGTATTCCGTTAAAATCTTCAATATTGTTTTTCTCACTCGATACTGACTGTAGTCTGCTACAATCTTGAATCTGTAGTCTGGGTGACTCATGTGAGCATTTGAGAACATTTGGAGACGTTTTATTTTTGGGTCCAAAATTGACTTTTATGATGATGCCGGATAGGCAAACTTTTTCAGAATTTGGGGTATTCCGTTAAAAACTTCAATATTGTTTTACTCACTCAATACTGACCGTAGTCTGCTAAAATCTTGAATCTGTAGTCTGGGTGACTCATGTGAGCATTTGAGAACAATTGGAGACGTTTGATTTTTGGGTCCAAAATTGACTTTTTTGATGATGCCGGATAGGCAAACTTTTTCAGAATTTGTGGTATTCCGTTAAAAACTTCAATATTGTTTTTCTCACTCGATACTGACCGTAGTCTGCTAAAATCTTGAATCTGTAGTCTAGGTGACTCATGTGAGCATTTGAGAACATTTGGAGACATTTGATTTTTGGGTCCAAAATAGACTTTTTTGATGATGCCGGATAGGCAAACTTTTTCAGAATTTGGGGTATTCCGTTAAAAACTTCAATATTGTTTTTCTCACTCGATACTGACTGTAGTCTGCTACAATCTTGAATCTGTAGTCTGGGTGACTCATGTGAGCATTTGAGAACATTTGGAGACGTTTTATTTTTGGGTCCAAAATTGACTTTTATGATGATGCCGGATAGGCAAACTTTTTCAGAATTTGGGGTATTCCGTTAAAAACTTCAATATTGTTTTTCTCACTCGATACTGACCGTAGTCTGCTAAAATCTTGAATCTGTAGTCTGTGTGACTCATGTGAGCATTTGAGAACATTTGGATACGTTTGATTTTTGGGTCCAAAATTGACTTTTTTGATGATAGGCAAACTTTTTCAGAATTTGGGGTATTCCCTTAAAAACTTCAATATTGTTTTTCTCACTCGATACTGACCGTAGTCTGCTAAAATCTTGAATCTGTAGTCTAGGTGACTCATGTGAGCATTTGAGAACATTTGGAGACGTTTGATTTTTGGGTCCAAAATTGACTTTTTTGATGATGCCGGATAGGCAAACTTTTTCAGAATTTGGGGTATTCCGTTAAAAACCTCAATATTGTTTTTCTCACTCGATACTGACCGTAGTCTGCTAAAATCTTGAATCTGTAGTCTGGGTGACTCATGTGAGCATTTGAGAACATTTGGATACGTTTGATTTTTTGGTCCAAAATTGACTTTTTTGATGATGCCGGATAGGCAAACTTTTTCAGAATTTGGGGTATTCCGTTAAAAACTTCAATATTGTTTTTCTCACTCAATACTGACCGTAGTCTGCTTAAATGTTGAATCTGTAGTCTGGGTGACTCATGTGAGCATTTGAGAACAATTGGAGACGTTTGATTTTTGGGTCCAAAATTGACTTTTTTGATGATAGGCAAACTTTTTCAGAATTTGGGGTATTCCGTTAAAAACTTCAATATTGTTTTTCTCACTCGATACTGACCGTAGTCTGCTAAAATCTTGAATCTGTAGTCTAGGTGACTCATGTGAGCATTTGAGAACATTTGGAGACGTTTGATTTTTGGGTCCAAAATTGACTTTTTGGATGATGCCGGATAGGCAAACTTTTTCAGAATTTGGGGTATTCCGTTAAAAACTTCAATATTGTTTTTCTCACTCAATACTGACCGTAGTCTGCTAAAATCTTGAATCTGTAGTCTGGGTGACTCATGTGAGCATTTGAGAACAATTGGAGACGTTTGATTTTTGGGTCCAAAATTGACTTTTTTGATGATGCCGGATAGGCAAACTTTTTCAGAATTTGGGGTATTCCGTTAAAAACTTCAATATTGTTTTTCTCACTCGATACTGACTGTAGTCTGCTACAATCTTGAATCTGTAGTCTGGGTGACTCATGTGAGCATTTGAGAACATTTGGAGACGTTTTATTTTTGGGTCCAAAATTGACTTTTATGATGATGCCGGATAGGCAAACTTTTTCAGAATTTGGGGTATTCCGTTAAAAACTTCAATATTGTTTTTCTCACTCGATACTGACCGTAGTCTGCTAAAATCTTGAATCTGTAGTCTGTGTGACTCATGTGAGCATTTGAGAACATTTGGATACGTTTGATTTTTTGGTCCAAAATTGACTTTTTTGATGATGCCGGATAGGCAAACTTTTTCAGAATTTGGGGTATTCCGTTAAAAACTTCTATATTGCTTTTCTCACTCGATACTGACCGTAGTCTGCTACAATCTTGAGGGGATTGGTTTCTGTAGTCTGGGTGACTCATGTGAGCATTTGAGAACATTTGGAGACGTTTTATTTTTTGGTCCAAAATTGACTTTTATGATGATGCCGAATAGGCAAACTTTTTCAGAATTTGGGGTATTCCGTTAAAAACTTCCATATTGTTTTTCTCACTCGATACTGATCGTAGTCGGCTAAAATCTTGAATCTGTAGTCTGGGTGACTCATGTGAGCATTTGAGAACATTTGGAGACATTTGATTTTTGGGTCCAAAATTGACTTTTTTGATGATGCCGGATAGGCAAACTTTTTCAGAATTTTGGGTATTCCGTTAAAAACTTCAATATTGTTTTTCTCACTCGATACTGACCGTAGTCTGCTAAAATCTTGAATCTGTAGTCTGGGTGACTCATGTGAGCATTTGAGAACATTTGGATACGTTTGATTTTTTGGTCCAAAATTGACTTTTTTGATGATGCCGGATAGGCAAACTTTTTCAGAATTTGGGGTATTCCGTTAAAAACTTCAATATTGTTTTTCTCACTCAATACTGACCGTAGTCTGCTTAAATGTTGAATCTGTAGTCTGGGTGACTCATGTGAGCATTTGAGAACAATTGGAGACGTTTGATTTTTGGGTCCAAAATTGACTTTTTTGATGATAGGCAAACTTTTTCAGAATTTGGGGTATTCCGTTAAAAACTTCAATATTGTTTTTCTCACTCGATACTGACCGTAGTCTGCTAAAATCTTGAATCTGTAGTCTAGGTGACTCATGTGAGCATTTGAGAACATTTGGAGACGTTTGATTTTTGGGTCCAAAATTGACTTTTTGGATGATGCCGGATAGGCAAACTTTTTCAGAATTTGGGGTATTCCGTTAAAAACTTCAATATTGTTTTACTCACTCAATACTGACCGTAGTCTGCTAAAATCTTGAATCTGTAGTCTGGGTGACTCATGTGAGCATTGGAGAACAATTGGAGACGTTTGATTTTTGGGTCCAAAATTGACTTTTTTGATGATGCCGGATAGGCAAACTTTTTCAGAATTTGTGGTATTCCGTTAAAAACTTCAATATTGTTTTTCTCACTCGATACTGACCGTAGTCTGCTAAAATCTTGAATCTGTAGTCTAGGTGACTCATGTGAGCATTTGAGAACATTTGGAGACATTTGATTTTTGGGTCCAAAATATACTTTTTTGATGATGCCGGATAGGCAAACTTTTTCAGAATTTGGGGTATTCCGTTAAAAACTTCAATATTGTTTTTCTCACTCGATACTGACTGTAGTCTGCTAAAATCTTGAATCTGTAGTCTGGGTGACTCATGTGAGCATTTGAGAACATTTGGAGACGTTTTATTTTTTGGTCCAAAATTGACTTTTTTGATGATGCCGGATAGGCAAACTTTTTCAGAATTTGGGGTATTCCGTTAAAAACTTCAATATTGTTTTTCTCACTCAATACTGACCGTAGTCTGCTAAAATCTTGAATCTGTAGTCTGGGTGACTCATGTGAGCATTTGAGAACAATTGGAGACGTTTGATTTTTGGGTCCAAAATTGACTTTTTTGATGATGCCGGATAGGCAAACTTTTTCAGAATTTGGGGTATTCCGTTAAAAACTTCAATATTGTTTTTCTCACTCGATACTGACCGTAGTCTGCTAAAATCTTGAATCTGTAGTCTAGGTGACTCATGTGAGCATTTGAGAACATTTGGAGACGTTTGATTTTTGGGTCCAAAATTGACTTTTTTGATGATGCCGGATAGGCAAACTTTTTCAGAATTTGGGGTATTCCGTTAAAAACTTCAATATTGTTTTTCTCACTCAATACTGACCGTAGTCTGCTAAAATCTTGAATCTGTAGTCTGGGTGACTCATGTGAGCATTTGAGAACAATTGGAGACGTTTGATTTTTGGGTCCAAAATTGACTTTTTTGATGATGCCGGATAGGCAAACTTTTTCAGAATTTGGGGTATTCCGTTAAAATCTTCAATATTGTTTTTCTCACTCGATACTGACTGTAGTCTGCTACAATCTTGAATCTGTAGTCTGGGTGACTCATGTGAGCATTTGAGAACATTTGGAGACGTTTTATTTTTGGGTCCAAAATTGACTTTTATGATGATGCCGGATAGGCAAACTTTTTCAGAATTTGGGGTATTCCGTTAAAAACTTCAATATTGTTTTACTCACTCAATACTGACCGTAGTCTGCTAAAATCTTGAATCTGTAGTCTGGGTGACTCATGTGAGCATTTGAGAACAATTGGAGACGTTTGATTTTTGGGTCCAAAATTGACTTTTTTGATGATGCCGGATAGGCAAACTTTTTCAGAATTTGTGGTATTCCGTTAAAAACTTCAATATTGTTTTTCTCACTCGATACTGACCGTAGTCTGCTAAAATCTTGAATCTGTAGTCTAGGTGACTCATGTGAGCATTTGAGAACATTTGGAGACATTTGATTTTTGGGTCCAAAATAGACTTTTTTGATGATGCCGGATAGGCAAACTTTTTCAGAATTTGGGGTATTCCGTTAAAAACTTCAATATTGTTTTTCTCACTCGATACTGACCGTAGTCTGCTAAAATCTTGAATCTGTAGTCTGTGTGACTCATGTGAGCATTTGAGAACATTTGGATACGTTTGATTTTTGGGTCCAAAATTGACTTTTTTGATGATAGGCAAACTTTTTCAGAATTTGGGGTATTCCCTTAAAAACTTCAATATTGTTTTTCTCACTCGATACTGACCGTAGTCTGCTAAAATCTTGAATCTGTAGTCTAGGTGACTCATGTGAGCATTTGAGAACATTTGGAGACGTTTGATTTTTGGGTCCAAAATTGACTTTTTTGATGATGCCGGATAGGCAAACTTTTTCAGAATTTGGGGTATTCCGTTAAAAACCTCAATATTGTTTTTCTCACTCGATACTGACCGTAGTCTGCTAAAATCTTGAATCTGTAGTCTGGGTGACTCATGTGAGCATTTGAGAACATTTGGATACGTTTGATTTTTTGGTCCAAAATTGACTTTTTTGATGATGCCGGATAGGCAAACTTTTTCAGAATTTGGGGTATTCCGTTAAAAACTTCAATATTGTTTTTCTCACTCAATACTGACCGTAGTCTGCTTAAATGTTGAATCTGTAGTCTGGGTGACTCATGTGAGCATTTGAGAACAATTGGAGACGTTTGATTTTTGGGTCCAAAATTGACTTTTTTGATGATAGGCAAACTTTTTCAGAATTTGGGGTATTCCGTTAAAAACTTCAATATTGTTTTTCTCACTCGATACTGACCGTAGTCTGCTAAAATCTTGAATCTGTAGTCTGTGTGACTCATGTGAGCATTTGAGAACATTTGGATACGTTTGATTTTTGGGTCCAAAATTGACTTTTTGGATGATGCCGGATAGGCAAACTTTTTCAGAATTTGGGGTATTCCGTTAAAAACTTCAATATTGTTTTTCTCACTCAATACTGACCGTAGTCTGCTAAAATCTTGAATCTGTAGTCTGGGTGACTCATGTGAGCATTTGAGAACATTTGGAGACGTTTTATTTTGGGGTCCAAAATTGACTTTTATGATGATGCCGGATAGGCAAACTTTTTCAGAATTTGGGGTATTCCGTTAAAAACTTCAATATTGTTTTACTCACTCAATACTGACCGTAGTCTGCTAAAATCTTGAATCTGTAGTCTGGGTGACTCATGTGAGCATTGGAGAACAATTGGAGACGTTTGATTTTTGGGTCCAAAATTGACTTTTTTGATGATGCCGGATAGGCAAACTTTTTCAGAATTTGTGGTATTCCGTTAAAAACTTCAATATTGTTTTTCTCACTCGATACTGACCGTAGTCTGCTAAAATCTTGAATCTGTAGTCTAGGTGACTCATGTGAGCATTTGAGAACATTTGGAGACATTTGATTTTTGGGTCCAAAATATACTTTTTTGATGATGCCGGATAGGCAAACTTTTTCAGAATTTGGGGTATTCCGTTAAAAACTTCAATATTGTTTTTCTCACTCGATACTGACTGTAGTCTGCTAAAATCTTGAATCTGTAGTCTGGGTGACTCATGTGAGCATTTGAGAACATTTGGAGACGTTTTATTTTTTGGTCCAAAATTGACTTTTTTGATGATGCCGGATAGGCAAACTTTTTCAGAATTTGGGGTATTCCGTTAAAAACTTCAATATTGTTTTTCTCACTCAATACTGACCGTAGTCTGCTAAAATCTTGAATCTGTAGTCTGGGTGACTCATGTGAGCATTTGAGAACAATTGGAGACGTTTGATTTTTGGGTCCAAAATTGACTTTTTTGATGATAGGCAAACTTTTTCAGAATTTGGGGTATTCCGTTAAAAACTTCAATATTGTTTTTCTCACTCGATACTGACCGTAGTCTGCTAAAATCTTGAATCTGTAGTCTAGGTGACTCATGTGAGCATTTGAGAACATTTGGAGACGTTTGATTTTTGGGTCCAAAATTGACTTTTTGGATGATGCCGGATAGGCAAACTTTTTCAGAATTTGGGGTATTCCGTTAAAAACTTCAATATTGTTTTTCTCACTCAATACTGACCGTAGTCTGCTAAAATCTTGAATCTGTAGTCTGGGTGACTCATGTGAGCATTTGAGAACATTTGGAGACGTTTTATTTTTGGGTCCAAAATTGACTTTTATGATGATGCCGGATAGGCAAACTTTTTCAGAATTTGGGGTATTCCGTTAAAAACTTCAATATTGTTTTTCTCACTCGATACTGACCGTAGTCTGCTAAAATCTTGAATCTGTAGTCTGTGTGACTCATGTGAGCATTTGAGAACATTTGGATACGTTTGATTTTTGGGTCCAAAATTGACTTTTTTGATGATAGGCAAACTTTTTCAGAATTTGGGGTATTCCGTTAAAAACTTCAATATTGTTTTTCTCACTCGATACTGACCGTAGTCTGCTAAAATCTTGAATCTGTAGTCTAGGTGACTCATGTGAGCATTTGAGAACATTTGGAGACGTTTGATTTTTGGGTCCAAAATTGACTTTTTTGATGATGCCGGATAGGCAAACTTTTTCAGAATTTGGGGTATTCCGTTAAAAACCTCAATATTGTTTTTCTCACTCGATACTGACCGTAGTCTGCTAAAATCTTGAATCTGTAGTCTGGGTGACTCATGTGAGCATTTGAGAACATTTGGATACGTTTGATTTTTTGGTCCAAAATTGACTTTTTTGATGATGCCGGATAGGCAAACTTTTTCAGAATTTGGGGTATTCCGTTAAAAACTTCAATATTGTTTTTCTCACTCAATACTGACCGTAGTCTGCTTAAATGTTGAATCTGTAGTCTGGGTGACTCATGTGAGCATTTGAGAACAATTGGAGACGTTTGATTTTTGGGTCCAAAATTGACTTTTTTGATGATAGGCAAACTTTTTCAGAATTTGGGGTATTCCGTTAAAAACTTCAATATTGTTTTTCTCACTCGATACTGACCGTAGTCTGCTAAAATCTTGAATCTGTAGTCTAGGTGACTCATGTGAGCATTTGAGAACATTTGGAGACGTTTGATTTTTGGGTCCAAAATTGACTTTTTGGATGATGCCGGATAGGCAAACTTTTTCAGAATTTGGGGTATTCCGTTAAAAACTTCAATATTGTTTTTCTCACTCAATACTGACCGTAGTCTGCTAAAATCTTGAATCTGTAGTCTGGGTGACTCATGTGAGCATTTGAGAACAATTGGAGACGTTTGATTTTTGGGTCCAAAATTGACTTTTTTGATGATGCCGGATAGGCAAACTTTTTCAGAATTTGGGGTATTCCGTTAAAAACTTCAATATTGTTTTTCTCACTCGATACTGACTGTAGTCTGCTACAATCTTGAATCTGTAGTCTGGGTGACTCATGTGAGCATTTGAGAACATTTGGAGACGTTTTATTTTTGGGTCCAAAATTGACTTTTATGATGATGCCGGATAGGCAAACTTTTTCAGAATTTGGGGTATTCCGTTAAAAACTTCAATATTGTTTTTCTCACTCGATACTGACCGTAGTCTGCTAAAATCTTGAATCTGTAGTCTGTGTGACTCATGTGAGCATTTGAGAACATTTGGATACGTTTGATTTTTTGGTCCAAAATTGACTTTTTTGATGATGCCGGATAGGCAAACTTTTTCAGAATTTGGGGTATTCCGTTAAAAACTTCTATATTGCTTTTCTCACTCGATACTGACCGTAGTCTGCTACAATCTTGAGGGGATTGGTTTCTGTAGTCTGGGTGACTCATGTGAGCATTTGAGAACATTTGGAGACGTTTTATTTTTTGGTCCAAAATTGACTTTTATGATGATGCCGAATAGGCAAACTTTTTCAGAATTTGGGGTATTCCGTTAAAAACTTCCATATTGTTTTTCTCACTCGATACTGATCGTAGTCGGCTAAAATCTTGAATCTGTAGTCTGGGTGACTCATGTGAGCATTTGAGAACATTTGGAGACATTTGATTTTTGGGTCCAAAATTGACTTTTTTGATGATGCCGGATAGGCAAACTTTTTCAGAATTTTGGGTATTCCGTTAAAAACTTCAATATTGTTTTTCTCACTCGATACTGACCGTAGTCTGCTAAAATCTTGAATCTGTAGTCTGGGTGACTCATGTGAGCATTTGAGAACATTTGGATACGTTTGATTTTTTGGTCCAAAATTGACTTTTTTGATGATGCCGGATAGGCAAACTTTTTCAGAATTTGGGGTATTCCGTTAAAAACTTCAATATTGTTTTTCTCACTCAATACTGACCGTAGTCTGCTTAAATGTTGAATCTGTAGTCTGGGTGACTCATGTGAGCATTTGAGAACAATTGGAGACGTTTGATTTTTGGGTCCAAAATTGACTTTTTTGATGATAGGCAAACTTTTTCAGAATTTGGGGTATTCCGTTAAAAACTTCAATATTGTTTTTCTCACTCGATACTGACCGTAGTCTGCTAAAATCTTGAATCTGTAGTCTAGGTGACTCATGTGAGCATTTGAGAACATTTGGAGACGTTTGATTTTTGGGTCCAAAATTGACTTTTTGGATGATGCCGGATAGGCAAACTTTTTCAGAATTTGGGGTATTCCGTTAAAAACTTCAATATTGTTTTTCTCACTCAATACTGACCGTAGTCTGCTAAAATCTTGAATCTGTAGTCTGGGTGACTCATGTGAGCATTTGAGAACAATTGGAGACGTTTGATTTTTGGGTCCAAAATTGACTTTTTTGATGATGCCGGATAGGCAAACTTTTTCAGAATTTGGGGTATTCCGTTAAAAACTTCAATATTGTTTTTCTCACTCGATACTGACTGTAGTCTGCTACAATCTTGAATCTGTAGTCTGGGTGACTCATGTGAGCATTTGAGAACATTTGGAGACGTTTTATTTTTGGGTCCAAAATTGACTTTTATGATGATGCCGGATAGGCAAACTTTTTCAGAATTTGGGGTATTCCGTTAAAAACTTCAATATTGTTTTTCTCACTCGATACTGACCGTAGTCTGCTAAAATCTTGAATCTGTAGTCTGTGTGACTCATGTGAGCATTTGAGAACATTTGGATACGTTTGATTTTTTGGTCCAAAATTGACTTTTTTGATGATGCCGGATAGGCAAACTTTTTCAGAATTTGGGGTATTCCGTTAAAAACTTCAATATTGCTTTTCTCACTCGATACTGACCGTAGTCTGCTACAATCTTGAGGGGATTGGTTTCTGTAGTCTGGGTGACTCATGTGAGCATTTGAGAACATTTGGAGACGTTTTATTTTTGGGTCCAAAATTGACTTTTATGATGATGCCGAATAGGCAAACTTTTTCAGAATTTGGGGTATTCCGTTAAAAACTTCCATATTGTTTTTCTCACTCGATACTGATCGTAGTCGGCTAAAATCTTGAATCTGTATTCTGGGTGACTCATGTGAGCATTCGAGAACATTTGGAGACATTTGATTTTTGGGTCCAAAATTGACTTTTTTGATGATGCCGGATAGGCAAACTTTTTCAGAATTTTGGGTATTCCGTTAAAAACTTCAATATTGTTTTTCTCACTCGATACTGACCGTAGTCTGCTAAAATCTTGAATCTGTAGTCTGGGTGACTCATGTGAGCATTTGAGAACATTTGGAGACATTTGATTTTTGGGTCCAAAATAGACTTTTTTGATGATGCCGGATAGGCAAACTTTTTCAGAATTTGGGGTATTCCGTTAAAAACTTCAATATTGCTTTTCTCACTCGATACTGACCGTAGTCTGCTACAATCTTGAGGGGATTGGTTGCTGTAGTCTGGGTGACTCATGTGAGCATTTGAGATCATTTGGAGACGTTTTATTTTTGGGTCCAAAATTGACTTTTATGATGATGCCGAATAGGCAAACTTTTTCAGAATTTGGGGTATTCCGTTAAAAACTTCCATATTGTTTTTCTCACTCGATACTGATCGTAGTCGGCTAAAATCTTGAATCTGTAGTCTGGGTGACTCATGTGAGCATTTGAGAACATTTTGAGACATTTGATTTTTGGGTCCAAAATAGACTTTTTTGATGATGCCGGATAGGCAAACTTTTTCAGAATTTGGGGTATTCCGTTAAAAACTTCAATATTGATTTTCTCACTCGATACTGACCGTAGTCTGCTACAATCTTGAGGGGATTGGTTTCTGTAGTCTGGGTGACTCATGTGAGCATTTGAGAACATTTGGAGACGTTTTATTTTTGGGTCCAAAATTGACTTTTTTGATGATGCCGGATAGGCAAACTTTTTCAGAATTTTGGGTATTCCGTTAAAAACTTCAATATTGTTTTTCTCACTCGATACTGACCGTAGTCTGCTAAAATCTTGAATCTGTAGTCTAGGTGACTCATGTGAGCATTTGAGAACATTTGGAGACATTTGATTTCTGGGTCCAAAATAGACTTTTTTGATGATGCCGGATAGGCAAACCTTTTCAGAATTTGGGGTATTCCGTTAAAAACTTCAATATTGTTTTTCTCACTTAATACTGACCGTAGTCTGCTTAAATCTTGAATCTGTCGTCTGGGTGACTTATGTGAGCATTTGAGAACATTTGGAGACATTTGATTTTTTGGTCCAAAATTGACTTTTTTGATGATGCCGGATAGGCAAACTTTTTCAGAATTTGGGGTATTCCGTTAAAAACTTCAATATTATTTGTCTCACTCGATACTGACCGTAGTCTGCTAAAATCTTGAGGGGATTGGTTTCTGTAGTCTGGGTGACTCATGTGAGCATTTGAGAACATTTGGATACGTTTAATTTTTGGGTCCTAAAATCTTGAATCTGTAGTCTGGGTGACTCATGTGAGCATTTGAGAACAAAATGTGGCCGATACGCATATTTGTTGAGGGTAAACAATGTACATGTAAGCAGACAACATTTTAACTTAAAGCCACTAAAGGTGAAGGCAAGCAAGCAAATTTATTGACACGTCCAATTAAATCCCTAGTCTGAATTCCTGACAACTGACACTACTACTAAAGGAAAGTTTTGTGGCACTGTGTAATCTTTAACCACCATGGTGTTAGATGTAGTGGGTAACAATTGACATTTGTTGTGCTTGTCATTAACTTTAGTTAAAAGTAACAGCTGAACCATTGAACGTTGTTAGAAATTAACTCTATTTTAATAAAAATACAGATAATAAGCTTCGGAATGACAAACATATGTGACATTTGGATGTTTGAATCTTTTCAATGAGATTTTTAAATGTGGAATTGCCCTGATGATAGCAACATTTTGTAAAATGGCTCAATCTAACTCAAAAAACTGAGAACGGAATGAAACTTTGAAAAGAAAAGAAACAAAAACCCCCAAAACACAACATTAAATATCAAACTCACCAGAATTTCCTGTACAGCGTTGGTGTGTTAATCTCTTCCTGACTCAGTTTGCGTTGACCCCACTCTGCTTTGAAGACTTCTAGCCGTTTCCATAGCAAGAGGAAATCTTTCAGTAAGGAGTATGCCTTGATGGGTTCCGTGGTCCGAGACAAAGACTTCTTCAAAATGACTGTGGAAACACAGAAATAATTTTTATTATAAACCAAAATAATACGGGAATCAATGTGTACTGGCTAGTAATGTCTGCTGTTTTGAAGCAGCAGAAGTGCTCAAAATATAAAGAAAAGTGAAGTGACAAACAACCTGATGAGTGCTCTGTGAGTGCTGCACATTTCAATAAATTCATAAATGATAATACGATGCAAAAACATATTCGAATTGTTCACACAGTATCACAAAATGTGTTTTGAACAGTAGCCATGTATCACGCTACAAGCACATACAGCTTTACATTACATACATGTACGTACTGTGGATATTCCTTTGTCTTCGTGTAGTTAAGAAAACGTTAGCTAAATACTCATTTTTCTCGCTTCCCCCAACAAAATTTAACCTCAACTTTTGATTCTTGGCCTCTCAGCTGTTCGTCTTACCATATATAACCCTAACTCGTTTTTCCTATAAAGCTCTTTTTCAGAGAGGTCAAAATGGACTGTGGACCTGTCCAAGTCCACAAACCGTAACCTCTTCCCGCATTCTGTGGACCTCAATTGTTCGGAGGTCCACAGTGCGTATGAAATACTAACACATATAGCTGGGCATTTTTATATTGTGATAATGATAATATACAATGTATCTTGCGGCTAGCCCAACAATTAATCTTGGTGTGCACACGGCAGCTAGAATCCAATCTTCGTACCTTCCTGCACCGACGATTCCTTGGCTGTCCCGGTCCCCGGCCGAGACATTGCTGCCTTGGCGCTGGCAGCGCTGCGGGGCCTGGAGCGGGCTCCGGCCGGCCTAGGGCGGTCTGCTTCATCGTCGCTGTCATCAGGCACCATGCTGATGTCCTGCTGTCCACTCTGCAGGACGTCCTCCATCAGTAAGGAAACACCCAGGATCTCCCCGTGGGCAACGTGCCTGTGGAATAGTCAACAAGCTTAACCTATACCTTTTCATCAAAAAAAGTAACAAGCCAAAATACCGTTCAAAAGCGTACTTGTGTAAAGAGATTAATGACATTTTTATACTCCAAGTGAATTTATTCTCTTTGGCATGCTGTAACTTTAAAGAAAATAACAAAATTAAGAATGTCATTTCCAAAGATGCGTCTCGGAGACGTATTTTTGGAAATTTCCATCACTAATTTTAGGTAGTTTGCAGTAACACCACTTTCTTCAAGCGGACAAGGGCAATCAATGCCATTGTCATCATTGTCATCAAGGTCGGGTACATTTTAATTGTGGTGTTACTACAAACTACTTCTCTTATTGCCTTTTTGCCATGCAAATCTTCAACTGCCATCAGTAGTTGGTTTGTTATTGGTACGTGCAAGCGTTGAAGCGACACAAACATGCACTTATTAGTGGTCGATTCAGTGCATGACGCATGCATAGCTATATAAGAACACGCTACGAATGCAGATTGTGGGCGCAATTCTAAATATTTTATTGAAATCTAAATATTAGAGTACCGTTTTCTGGGAATATACAGCATTCACAGAGCTAAAACTTTATCAGGTTATTTGTGATGTGATCTGGAAAAACCCTCCACATGGTTAATTTTGTTGTTGTCACCAATTCCGCGGCTCAGATGTGCTGCATACAATTTGAAAGGTCATGGTACGCATCCCCAGAATGCCGTGCATTTTTTCCACAGAAATCCGTGAAGCTAAGCCGCATCAGCCTTTTAGATGCGCTGCATACAATTCAAAAGGTACACAAAAACAATTTCACCATGTGAAGGGTTTTCGCAGATAACATCACATTTGTCAAGCACCATTCGTTATATTTTCAGCGTTAAAAATGCATAACTGACAAATGGTATACAATCCTGAAGATGCTAATGATCAGTCTGCCAGTATTGGTGGTCATGGGCAATATATATCATTATTACACTGCTCATTGGGCTAATGAAAAATTCCAAAGACCAGGGCCCAATTTTTTGGCTCTGCTTATCGTTAGCGAAAATTACCTGCTTACGATAAACATATTTCAAGCATTAGCGAGGAATTTTGGCCTCTGATGAGCATGCGCACATCCCGTAACTAAGGATTCTGTGCTTACAGGATTAGCACAACATTTGTCTGCTTGTGCTGTTGGCACAAAATGGGGATTGTAAGCGCGGAACTCTGTGGATATAGCAGATCCATGAAATTGGGACCATCTCAGCTGCTTGGAAAGTCTACAGCTACATGTTTGTACATGCAGCCAATTTGGGCCAATTAAAGCAGCTAAATCAACTACAATAACCATCTCTGCCCTTACAGTTGCCGATTTACTCTTGAGTAGGTAGAAGGCCTTGTCCAAGGGCGAACAAAACCACAGAGTTTCGACTGTCAGGGCCGTTTCAGGCAACAAAGGTTCAATATTACACGGGGGACCAAATTACCTGTCTACATCCCTGAGTGCGGACATACTGAGCTGCATGTTGACCTTAATCTGCTGCCACTGCCAGAAGCGAAGAGGAAATGGACCTCGCCTGCAAGTTACAAAAAGGTTATGCAATAATTGATGCTACAGGTTCGGCAAGCTGACGTCATCCATCTCAAAAGGGGCTTTTCCAAATTTTATTTACTGAATTAAGCCTCTAGGTCACATCGTTTTTAACGACAATAGCCCACGATTCACAGAATCTGGGTGAATCGTGAACAGACATTAGTCGTAGCGGCATCTTGGTGAATCCTGATGAATCCTAATGAATTTTGTTGAGTCATGACAATTAAATCTTGGCTGGTCGGCAAACTCCCACGACATTTTTGAACTATTCAAAACTGTTGTGGCGGTGCTATGATTTTTTAAAAACCGCTAGGAAGTCAAGTGTTCAATCGTAACTCAATAGCGCACAGTCATAGTGCCATCTTGTAGGCAATTGTGGCCTTCCACTCACAAATCACTACAAATATATCCAAGACTGTTCTTCGTACATGTGTATGCTAAGGTTTCTCTACGTCATAGGTCCATCGTCATAACTCGTTGTTAATCTTAACGCATCTGGCTGTAATAGGCTGAAATAGTAAAGTAGTACTGACTACTCTTGACACTATCGTACTAGAACTGTAGTACACCGTGAAAGACCAGATCATACATACGTCGTCGGTATACGTACAGAGGTTATTGATATTCGTAGTGTCATAGAGTGCAATCAGCGCACTTTTCTCCCAATTTACCCAAGTTAAAACTGCTACGACTTAACCTTAACCCTGCTAGACGCAACACAGTGAATCAGGGAAAAAAGTCTGGTGCACTTTGATGCATTTGGCTGCCAACATCAGTGCATAAACACAACAGACAGACTATTGAGAGCAAGTCCCCATGCTAGAGATGGATACTGGTACGTTGAGTGACTAGAGATTCTACTCTGATCTTGCTGTGCTGGCACGGTTTCTAGCCAAAATACCCTGGTGGGTTAGGGTTAGGCTTAGTCTATCTACTACCTTCACCACGCAGCCTCTGTTTACCTTCCCAAGTGAGCCCTCCAAGGGAAGAGCTCACTGGCCTTCCAGTCTCGGGGCTGTAAGGGTTCAGGCACCGGCAGATAGGCACTGAACACGCTGGGAGTCTGGAGGTTACCGAGTCCAGCCAACGCTAAGTAGATGCTGTCAGAGCTGTTGTGGTAAGCGGAGCGGTTGCCCATAGACAGGAAGGTCTCACGGAGGGAGTGCCTCATGGTGGCGTCGTACTCTAGAAAGAGGACGTCCCGCCTCAGCGACAGAAAATCAGCCACCTAGTGGTGTGGTATCAAATAAACCTTGAGAGTATCCTATAGTATACAAATATTTGCTTCAAGTGGAAAACCAGCCTCCCGATGTGATCTATATGAGGCATTCTATTTTCCAGAGGCGAAGCGGAGGGAAAATATAATTCTCCATGGATGACCAAGGGAGGAGTCTGCGGCTAGTTTTACCACACTTAATTGTTTTTTATGTTGGCAGATAGGGTGTTGTGCTGTACCGCTTTCTTAAATAGCGCCCTCTGTTGGCCATTTTTTGAATGTTTTCTGTTTCTATTTGGTGCGGAGGTCGGCACCCTATTGACAAAAGGAAAGGGCATGATGTGATTTTGCATTTAAAACGGACACGGTTCTTAGCAGAATGTGATTTCAACAAAAACATTCTAAAATCTCATCCTTATGCTCCAAATTCACATCTTCAGTCCAAATTCACATCCTGGGGTTATTGTTTTTGTAAGTAGTTAGAGTGCAAATTCACACCCACTGGATTCACACCCAATTACCCAAATATGTGAACTTGGACCGAAGATGTAAATTTGAAGCGAAGATCTTTTGTTGAAATCAAATCCTCCTACATGCTGTGTCTGCCTTGAATGCAAAATCGCATCATGCCCTTTTCTAGTGCGAGTGCCCTTTTTTTCTAGTTAGTTTTTTAATCTACCTGCTGCGGATTGGTGGGATTGTCCAGGTGATTGATCTGTTTCTGGATTTCTCTCAGCTCTGCTGATATGCCTTCAGTGCCACCCCAGTCCGCTGTCACAAACTCCTGCTTACCGGACCCAAGCCTGTTAACAAAATAAGCAAAAAACAAAAGTGAAAACTATTTTAGCTGCATACATCTATAGACTACATGTACATGCACATTACAAAGAGAGATTGGTATAGTTTGTAGACTATTAGGAGAGCCATACAGATTTACTGAATTTGCGGGCAGTTCAACTTGTTGAATAAGATTAAAAGGGTGACCTTATCACTCACTGGGGCCTACTACACTGATCTATATACAAACACCCTCCCTTGTCTCCTGATTTTGGCACTCTCTGAATAGTTTTTTGAAGTTGAAGGAGCTTGCGATTCATAGTCGTTCATTTACTTCACATGATAACGTAATTGATGCTGTGCACAATTTCCTAGGAGCTTAAGACGACAGCTTCTACACAGAAAGAATCAGTATGACCCATTACCATTGGACTAAGTGTGTTAAAGGTAGGACACACCATTGGAAATTGCTTGAATTATCGGGAATGGGGGGATTTAATACACCATTAATAATTGCTTTTTAAATTATCAGGAATGGGCGGATTTGGGGGGTTTTATTTTATAGTAAATATCGTTTAACTGATCCGTCCGAAGTTTTACAATCATGGATGCCGAGAAAAAAGCCCAACAAACGGCATTTGTTTTTAACCGACACCAGGCAGTTGTTTCTTTCCCCATCGTTGTCCGGCGATCGTGATTTTTTGTATAAAGTTCACCATTTTGCCCATGGATGTCTTTATGCCAGATGATGGCAGTTAAAAGAGCATATTGGTGTCTTAAACCAAGTGAACCGCAGATCGCGAGTGCCACCTTTTTGCGCGGTGGATCCCTCTATAGTCTATGTTGTGTTTTTTTGTAAGTCAAATGTTGTGCGTTTTTAAAAGTAGGATACACCATTTGCTGATATCGATACATTTTACTACCGAATTATTAAGCAATAACTTACTTATTTGAAAGTAAATAATGATTGTAGGCATCCAGCAAAATGATTGCGCTAGATATCCTATAATTGTTACAAAAAATTGAACTTTAAACAAAAAACAATCACAATCGCCAAACGACGATCGTGAAAAAAAACACCAGGAATATAAGAACTACTGTAGGACACTGATGTATCCCACCTTTAAATGATTTTAAATGACCCATATGTAAGGGGTTCTGGCAAATGTTGACGGAGCTGGGCAGAGGTTGAAATGAGGGTTCTCAGGTATTAGAAAAGAGGATGAAATTCTCCTTACAATGCTGCTTGTTGCACTTCAATCGAACAGTCCATAAACAAGTTATGGTTGTTTACAGTTTGCAATTATCAACATGTCGCATCGGTAAAAGGTTCGAGTTTTGTACATGTGATATGGGAAAATGATTTAGTTTTTTTTCAAAAACCTTTTTATTCCACTTCTTCCATATTATTTCTTAGCAAAATATAGTTAGAAGGCATACCAACGATTGCAAATATCAATAAATCTGAAAATAAAATGAATCATCCTGTATTCATTGCATTGTTCTCCACTATACTCTGTGCCCAGTTCCGTCTCATTTTGCCAGGATGCCTCACATATGACCCTAAACTACCATTTTGAATGGGTTGTGCATGTACATGTAATTAACCCCTACCCAAGGATCACTCCATCCAAGTTGCATTAAAAGCCATCAAATCCTGTAGACATGTTTGACCAATGACCTTTAATTACCCCTACATGATCTTTGACCTCAGTAATCCATTACATATTTGTGTCTTTCCACTCAAGGGTCACTGTATCCAAGTTTCATCCAAATCCATCACAGCATGTAGAAGTTATACCTTTTTTTCAAAAACTTATCCACAAACTAACATATACACGGTCATATGGGGCCGGTCTTACAGAATTCAGGACTGGTACATGTTAGTGTCTCCCAAAACGTTGTTTAGGCGACACAAAAACTTAATTACTCATTTGACTTCAGACTTCAGACTAACAAATTAGTTACTCCCCAGCACTAACCACCCCTCCACCCCCGCCCCCTCCACCAACCCCAAGGAAAACAAAAAACAAGTCCTCATCTCCCTCTCCATATAAACAAATTACGCACATTGTGAGTGACAGCAAATTATAGGCTGCAAAAAGTTAATCCTATTTAGTTTAAAAACCACTATATCCGACAGGGAGTAATTGTGAATTGATGAAGAAATTATGGATGTATATCATATCTATAGGTCAACTCTGTCACATAATGACAGCAGCAGTGCAGCTAATTAAGGGACAATTGGTTAGTTCAGGCCTAAATGCCTTCTTGGCCCAATGCCATAAACTTCAAGTCTGATCATTTCAGCCATCCAAATTAACTTGGCTCTGAATAAAGGGCATAGTATCAGAAATATGACCAATATCAGTTGCTAACAGTGAGCATTATCAACAGTAAAACACACCAAGATGCAAGAAGTGTAGCTGTATTTAGCAAATGGACGTACGTCTTCAATCACAATTGAAACTGACAACTTACATTTGGAAAGAACTGCTATATGAAAAGGCCTTTGATTGACTATTGTGTCACTCCTATGGTACATAATGAGGGCTGCTCTGATCCTCTTCCATTCATCATACTAATGCAGGTGTTCCACAGGGCTCTGTCCCGGGCACATCACTATTTTTATTGTATATCAACGACTTAATAGATTTTGTCACCTCTAAGTTAGCTATGTATATACTGAAATGACTCTACAGTGTATACTGCATACCCTGGTCCCTCATCTGCTACACGTACATCTTGTACACAAGCAAGTATTGATCTTAACCGTGATCTTGAGAATTGTATTAACTGGGGGTGACTGGCTTGTCACCTTCAACCAGAGAAGGACACGATTGTTTTCTATGTCGAGGTCCAGATCTCCTCCGTTTTATTTACTTGGTAATGAATTATGTTCCACTACTTGAGCACGTGATATCTAGTATAATTTGCCAAAGCTAGACCACTGTATTCGACAGTGCGCCCGCAATAATGATATACGATTTATAGTCCATGAGCTCTTCGATGGCACAGTGGACTTTGCAAACTGCTTAAATGGGGCGTGACCTTTTCACGCAAATTGGACCATTTGAAGAGACATTATAGTGTCTTCACAGTCAGTTACCTATTAAGCAGTCGCGCTGGCCTGCATTGCATATCTAATTAGTTTAGTGCTGCTTTATAAAGTACATGTTTATAATCGCAGTTCTGCGATCGCTTGGCTCCATAGGAAAGCCTGGGGAGAAATAAGGGGGAAAAAAGATAAACCGTGGATGCAATTTGCAAAGACGAATGCGCGAGTTAGGGAGCTGGTCTATAATCGTGTCGTTAGCGGTGGGCACGTGCACTGCGTAAAAAGAATATGCGACATCCACAATCAAATATCGAATGCGGGTCTTTTGGCAAAGACTAGCTGATATCTGACTACTTGGTCTAGACCTCACCTCTAATTTCTGCTGGACTAAGTAGTAGTAGACTGTTTATTTTGTGCCCGGCAATATCTTTCCCCAGGAGTTCTGCTCTATCTGTACAAGTCCACAATACATGTACATACCGTTATGGAATACTGCTCTCATATTTGGGCTGGTGCTCCAGCTTGTCATTTGTCCCTGCTTGATAGAATTCAGCAGCGTATTACAAATCTAGTTTGACATGACTTAGCCTCATTGAACCTCCCTGGAACCTCTATCTCTCCGTCACTCTGTAGCCGTCACTTTCTGCCTCTTGCTTCCCAATTTAAACATACATGTACTATTACCCCCTTTTACCCTATGATTTTCTCTTGTTTATTTCCTTTCCTCTGTAGCCACCACCTTGATTGGCCTGTTGTGGGCCTTGTGGTTGGCGACTTCCCATAAAAAAATATATATAAAAAAATAAAAAAATTAAAAAATTACAGAGGACTTCATGGTGAAAACAAGCATTGATTCTGATCAGGCTTGCATTCAATAAAAACACCTTTCTCAGGAATTTCAATTTCTGCTGCATGTGTTTTCAGTTCTAATGGGATACTTGCTGCCCATAATACTGATGAGCCTGGCCTACTGCAAGATACAAGTCACTCTCAGAAGACAAGCGAAAGCCCTGAAACTGCAACATGCAAGGGCAGCAGCCTATGATCTTGTCATTGCCAGACAGCGTCTGATCCGCACACTTGTAATTGTTCTAGGAGCTCTTATCATCTTATGGACACCAATTTACTCAACCGTTTTGTCTCTGTGTGCGACCACTACATGGTCATTGACATTTCATTATGCGATTCATACATCTTTGAGTACATTCTCTTTACCTGTGACTTTCTCCATTATTTCAATTTAGCCATCAACCCCGTCATCTACAGTACATGCTGAAATACAAGCAATTCTAATGGGGAGTTAATAAAGTAGCCGTTTGCAGCTTTGTCAAAAGAAAAGGTAACAACAGAGTTGATATTGAGAAGGTGCCATCAGGACAATAAAAATAAGCATGCACAAGATCCGTAGAGTCAGGTCAGCATACTGCTGTTACTGGTAACATGTAACCCAGTACAACCTGCTGCATGGTCGGGTAGCTGGAGACTAAACCCCACTGGCAATGATAAAGATGAGGGTGGCTGCGACACTCTGTATGATTAAACACAAAACCTGCCAAAGGGTGGATGAGCTGCCCTCAGCAAACGGCCGTCCAGCAACATCGTTGGCACTTGACAACAACTGTACTGGCATCTTGTCGCCTCAGAAGAGTCAAAGGCTTAGGCAGCAAATCTCATCAGAAAACCTGCTGTCGGCTAGTATACAATAATAGAAACCTCAAAAGGCAGACACACACACACAAGTGGGTAAATGCCGTCAATCGGCGACGGGGCATTGTCCGACCTTCTTACCTCTTTTGTTTGTACTTTAACGTTTTCGGATGATCGCAATAGGATTTGCACACGAGTCGGAATCGGGGACCGTGGCCAAATAGGGGACCCTATTGTCCTCTATTGTTATAAGTCCCCTATTTCAATCAAAAACAAACTCACACTAGTGTGTAAAAACCTTCGATCGTGGACGGGGCATTGTCCGAACGTAATCCCTCTTTTGTTTGTACCCAAACATTTTTGGATGATCGCCATAGGATTTGTACACGAGTTGAGATCGTGGACATTGTGTCAATCGTGGACCCATTGTTAGCCTCCCAATTCTTTTGTTCGACGACCACGATTGCCGGTCAATACAAACACACACACACAAAAACAAATTTCTCTTTCTCTCAACGGAGACTAATCAATCAACGCACAATATTGTGAGTGACATACAATAAATTATACATTCCGTGTGGGAAAAAAACAACCCCTTTTGATCAACAGGCTGCAAAAACTAGTTAATCTTTCATTTTAAATCCACGACAGGGAGTAATTATGAATTGATGAAGAAAGAACTACATCGAGCAATGACAAGACAATTGGCTATAAGACCTAATTGCCTTCTTTGACAAATTACTGCCATGATCATTCCCGCCATCAACTACCGGTACTATCAAAAATTAACTTGGCTCTGAATAAAAGACACAGATTCAGTACAGGAAGTCACACTGTACATCAGCTTGCTACAGTGAGCACCAAACAGCAAAATACATCAAGTGATCGACCAGAAAGGTATACATGTAGTGTGTCAGTGGATGGATGTCTTCACTTCAAAGTCCGACACAAATGAAGATTAAAATGAACATTTCAAAAGAGCTGCTATGTGGAAAGACCTACAGTACATACATGTATAGGCTACATAAGCCACTGTGCCACTTTCTATAAAAAAGGAACAGACGGCGACAAAAAACTGACTTCTGTTATTGATGCTGATCACAAACTAATCTGAAGACTGAATAACATTCAACTGTCGTGATAACATCATCCCAATCAGAGAACTCAAACAAATGTCAGCCATGAATTCAACTTGGAAACTCAATGACAAAGAGGGTCTTAATACTGGAAACAATTGGCCATTGGCGATGTGCTACGTCATGCCAGCAGAAGGAGTCATCGGTGTCTTAGTAAACCTCTTGGTATGCTTCGTCATTCTACGTGTCAAATTCCTACACAACAAGACAAACTGTCTGCTGGTTAATTTGGCCGTAGCGGATATGCTGCTGTGTCTTGAAGAGATCGTCTTATTTCTTACATCTCCAGATTGTGTACAAGTTCCATTAGTGCCAACAAGCATTGGTGGGATTGACATTTTTTGTCGCATTCTACGATCAGGCTATTTGGCATGGGTTTTTTCTTTGGCATCTGCTTACAATCTCTGCGTCGTGACATTAGAGAGATACGTCGCAATTGTGCATCCATTGCATTATGAAAGAAAACTCACAACACTGCGTATGAAATATCTGATTGCTCTGATCTGGGTGATTTCATTTCTATGTCCTTCACCTAATTTATTTATCAAGGGTTTCAGCACTGATCACAAGCAGGCTTGCTTTGAATCAAGACATCAGGAACTTGAAATGCTGCTGCTTGTGTTGTTATTTCTAATGGGATACCTGCTGCCCATAATACTGATGAGCCTGGCCTACTACAAGATACAAGTCACTCTCAGAAGACAAGCGAAAGCCCTGAAACTGCAACATGCAAGGGCAGCAGCCTTTGATCTTGTCATTGCCAGACAGCGTCTGATCCGCACACTTGTAATTGTCCTAGGAGCTCTTATCGTCTTATGGACACCAATTTACACATTCGTTCTGCTCTGTGTGCGTCCACTACACAGTGGTGTAATTTCATTTTGTGATTCAGTCACCTCTAAATACATTTATGACATCTGCAACTTTTCCCACTATCTCAATTCAGTCATCAACTCCATCATCTACGGGCTAAAATACAAGAAATTCCAACGAGGAGTTAAGGTAGCCGTTTGCAGCTGTGCCAGAAGAGAATATAATAACAGAGTCGATATTGAGATGGTGCCACCATGACGATCAAAATATTAAGTATATACACCAGACGTGTTGCCAAAAATGACTGATTTGCAAAATTAAGACTCTGCAAAATAGTACCAGTACCATATTTGTACAAACAGCTATTGTATTTTGCCTCATGGCGAATTGTGGATATATTACGAAAGATATTATAACCAGTTCGCGTCGGATGACGGGTATACATTGTACATACACGCAACATTTGTTGGCGGTTTGATTCAGCGTAGGGCGTGTACATACACGCTGCAGAGGTTTCCTTGATTGTTTCCTTGCGGTTTACTGGCACATGCCCTGGTGGACGTGTGTATACATGCTGATGTTGCCATGCAATATTCCGCATTGACGCAATATCACAGTAACATTAGGCCTATTCAACACCCTTGAATTCATACAGCCGAGGATTATCAGTTGTGTCCAGTATGTTCTAATTGACAAACAATTTTCCCCACCATTGTTACTTAATAGTCTCCTTTAAAATTCTTGAAAGGGTGCTTTTTTAGCTTGCAAATATTTGTACATACATGTAGGGTTTACCATGCACAATTGTCCCTAGTCCGGCCCTGTGTGTAGTTCCACGGTTGACGTCTAACTCTAAACACACGTCAGAATTGATGGCGGGTACCGAATATGACATGATATCACGCCAAGACTGGTAGAGAGAACAAATTCCCTAGGTAACAGAATGTTGGCAAAAACATGTAAATAACTGTGCTATAATAAACTAAGTGTTGGCATCTTGTATTAGTTGTATTATCAAAACAGAAATAGTTTACTAAAAAAGATTTCAATGAAAATAATCCCGCAGATTGGCCCAGTAAATTTTTTTAATTCCTGTCGCGAACTGGTTATTAACCAGTTTGCGTCGGGATTATTTTAACATTACCGAGCTGCTGTGAGGTATTATTTTTGACGAAACTAGATTTGAGGCGGGTTCAGGCCGATGGTACCGGGAAGCACACCCACGCATTTCTGGCTTTGCTCGCTGCTGACAGACATTTCCGGCCTCGCTCGTAACGTGTTTATGCGTCATCCATGTATATACGTCCTTTGGCGCGAACTGGTTAATAGTCCCTAAATGGAATTTTTTTCTACTGATTCCCAATTTCAATGCATTACAACCTTTTACTACATCCAGCAACTACATATATGCGTTCGATGAACCGCTAAACCTGGGTAACCACCCAGTAATAATTAATGATGGAATGTTTATACCTTGCATTGGAGCTTCCTAGCTTAGAGTGGGCGCACAGGTACTGCAGAATGTCGTGCAGCGACGCAGTGATGCGCAGGCACTGCGTTAGCGCCCTCGCGCACGTGTCCTCGTCCAGGGTCTTAAACATGTGCAGGACCTCGGAGTGATGAGGCAGAAACCACAAATTCAGAAGCATAGAGCCGTCTGACGAAAGGAGTCGACGCGGGCGCTTTTTAAGATCCCTGTTGGAGAATAATTAATGGATAAATACGTGCCTGAGCAGAATGCGAGCTAGGGCACATCCTACCGCTTCTAAACTTACTTGTTTAAAGGTTGGATACAAATTGCTTGAATTATCAGGAAAAGGTGAATTTGGGGGTTGTACGAGTAGGATAATACACGAGGAGCGCATCGTTCGTGGGTGAGAATGGCCCGAGGGTATAATAACCGACTTAACACCATCCAAAAAAGTTTCATTATTGTATAAACGAATGTCGTGTTTTGGTTACTGCCATCTAACAGTAACCAAAGTAAACTTGTTTGTGTTGTCATTTGTGTACACCATTGTTGAAAATAGTAATCCAAAAATTGTGAAATGAAATTGTGCTTGCTGCCTTGCTCAAGTCCAAACTATATGGTTTGCTAAACTCAAAACTAACTGAAATTATGTTAAGTATGAAATCATGTGTTAGATAAAAAATTTGTATCAAGGTATACTGAAGAAATTTGATTATGAAAACGTGTTCATGTACTGGTACTGTGACGTGCCGCCATCTTTTTTATACACCAACACAACTAACTACGATTTTCGGTAGTCGCTTGTATTTCGTGTATACCCCCAAGCTGTTTTGGTTTTGAGGCTTTATGTCCACACAGCCCTTTATCATAGGTCAGAGACCCAGAAACCAGCTGGTGTTGTTGAATAAGAAAAAAACAACAATAGCACGATTGATTGCTTGGGAAGGTCTCGCGGTGAAATCCAGACCTCAAAAAGCTGCGACGACGTGCCGCCATATTGTTTATACACCAAATACTACGTACATCATGTATTTTCGATAGTAGCTTGCATTTTTCGTGTATACGGCCCCCAAGCTGTTTTGGTTTTACAGCTTTATATGTTCACATATTATTTGGCATGCTTTGAACTAGGAATACATGTAACATGAAATTGTTTTTGTATTGCTTTTTTACGGCGAAGCGACTACCAGAAATAGTACGGTGGCACGTCGGAGGGTTTAAAAGTTGTGAACCACAGTATAATGAAATGAAGTATAGAAATTGTTTGTACTAAGGCATACTGAAACAAGTTGAAAATGAACAGTTTTGACAGTTAAAGGGAAATTCCAGGCTCAATAATATTTTACCTAGTCTAAAAGAATATATGGTAACATACTGACTCCGCAGGGAATTTGCTCTGATTTTTTATCGAGAACAACACACGCACTTATTATATTCACGATTTCTTGCCATTCAGGAGTACAAGGGCGCGGCCATATTGTTTAAATTTCCCGCCTCGCCCGGAAAATTATGACGTAGTGTCTGCACGTCAATGCACATCGCTTTATTCCCCTTTTGTTCGCACTGGTATCCAACCTTGACGCGGCCAACTACATTATGCATACGTAAGTTGTACGGCGCCCGACTATTGCGAGTACGTACATGTATTGCATTTCTGTGCAGAATATCGACTTGACGCGCCACAAACTATCGTTTATTTTAGTATTTTCTGAGAAGAATAGAAAATCTGCGAGCTAGTAATTATGGCATCAGGTCCTACTCCGTATGATTTTGACTTTCACATGTACAGTACACATTGTGTATATACTATGCCGTACAAAAAAGGGTTCACTTGCATTCCTTGCGCGTGCAGGGCCGCTATCGATCGGGCTTCGCGTACTGATGGTGAAGAC
The DNA here is from genome assembly GCA_037893245.1 of Crossaster papposus. NCBI lineage: Eukaryota > Metazoa > Echinodermata > Asteroidea > Velatida > Solasteridae > Crossaster > Crossaster papposus. Next base: position 1,340,715 of record JBAIAA010000051.1, on the reverse strand, counting down.
ACTACGTCACAATATTTTGGGTGTACCGGTAAACCAGAACAAAATGGCGGCTCGCATGATGGTAAGCGCAGTGCAAGAAAATCTGTTTTATATGATTACCGAAACCGATAAAAATGAAATAAAAATCAAATCACAATGGCAATTGACACTCCTTGACATTTTGCGATTATAAACTATGGGTGGAGTTTCCCTTTAAAGTTTTGCATTTCCTAGGTAAAGTGTTGGTTTCAGTTGAATGTTTGGTTTTCATTTCATAGATACGTTTTATGGCCATGTGTAAATGGAACTTAATACTGTAAACCGTAATCAATTGTCATCTATTTGTTCGATGCGGTATTTGTTTGGAAGTAAAATAAAAAATAAGTTGTAACATTCGCACTCTGTCCTTTATCTCCTATACTGGGGCTAAGTGCAGCACACCATTCGTAAAATGCGAGTGGCGTGTCGCGCTCCATTTGTGCACAATAATGTCGCGCAAACACATTAGTGTGACGTCACAGGTTGGTGTTAATTTATATTCATAAATACCTGGGACAGTTTAGGCATTCCTATTGGTCGAGAGCCCGTCACGTGGCCGGTATTAAACGGATGATAAAGACATGGCTGGAAGTGTTTAAAACCAGCTGGCAACAAAACCCTGTCACGCGATGTCGCATTATACCCGTCCCTATGGCTCACTTTATTTCCAACCGTACCTCGTCTCCAATAGTAAGAGCGGGTAGTGTTGGGCGCTTACAGCTCGACACCCTGGGACCGAGGTTGCCAATGGCAGTAATAGTCTGGTTCATAGTAAATATGCTTTATTGCATGTATTGTGTAGAGCGACAGAGGCGGAAACATGTCATTTGACACACACAGAATGGGGAAACACCGAAATTTACTTGCGACAATTTTCCGGGATTTGGGGGGCTTTTTTAGCTGAATAAAAAAAAAAAAAATTATGAATGGGAATAAATGTGTGTTCGGTCGGTATTAATCACTCTGTTTAATACCGCTTGGAGTCTGGGTGCTGATAATTACATGTACCCTAGTCTTCAGCTCGGGTAATTATCACCACCCAGACTCCAAGCGGTATTAAACAGAGTGATTAAAACCTCTTGAACACACATTTATTCCCTTAGTAAAGATCGTTGAACCTGACCTGTCCAAAGTTTTACAATCATGGATGCTGTGGAAAAAGCAAGAAAATTGGTGTTTGTTTTCATCCGGCATCGGGCAGTTATTGTGGTTGTTCTGTTTTATTAGTGATTTAAAAAAAAAAAAAAAATCAATTTTGCAGAAAAATTACAGGATATCTAGGGCAATCATTTTGCTGGATGCCTAGAATCATTATTTACTTTCAAACAAATAAAATATTTCTTAATAATTCGGTAGTAAAAATGATATATGCAAATGGTGTATCCTACCTTTAAAACCAGCAAAGCACATATTTAGTTCCAATTATAAATACCTTTGGTCAAAAAGTCAAAACTAAGAATATATTCACATTTTGTGTATTCCACCCTCTATCTATTGTTATGGTGTGTGCCCCGCATGAGCACACTGAATTAATTGTATTATGTGTGTACAATTTTATGTGTGTACAATTTTATTGTGTGTACAAACACATACAGTGCATTGCAATTAAAGTTTACACATTTCCCACGCACATTTGTTGCACCCTTGTGAAAAGGTGTGAAAATGTTTTCTTGCTTTTGTGAAAAGGGGTAATTTTTTGTCCCACTGTGGGTTTTTTTCTTCACATTTTGTGTAATGAAAATAAATTCCTAGGGAATCAAAAACAAGTTATCGGCGGATTGCGAGTGTCACTTTTTCCCGCAGTCGATCCCTATATGTTTTATGTTCTGGAAAAAGTCAAATTGTGTGCAATATTGTAAATGATGCCCTTTCAAAGGACCATATGACCTTTGATCTATTTTTAAAGAATTGTGATGAACCCAACCCAATGACAACTCCATCCAAGTTACATTTAAATTCCATCAAATCCTGTAGACAAAAACATTTGAAGCATATTTGAATTGTCCTCCCACCCAAGGGTTCGTTCTTCCATATTTAAACTACTCAATTCTTACATGGGGTGGTTCTACATCACCGCAGTATAATAGACTTGTTATTGTACAAAAGCGGGCTGTTCGTATTATTTTTAATGCTGGCTACCGCGATCATACTTCTCCACTATTTGAAAATCTTAAACTACTACAGTTCAATGAACTTATTATTTACATTTGGGTATTAGTTTATGTATAAATACATGAACAATTTATTGCCTTCCTGTTTTAATTCCTCCTTTACCCTCACTTCAAATATTCATTCATATAATACCAGAAGTACTGCAAGAAAAAATCTTTGTCCATTTTAACAGGACGTCGTTGTTCAAAAATAGTATTGTTCAATGTGGAACTGCATTATGGAATGGTCTTAGTAAATCTTTAAAAACATCTCGCTCTACCAAATTTTACCCAAACATTTAAAACGCAATTACTAAGTTACCTGTAACTGATGATGGTTGGTCTTCCCTATAACTGTGTATGTTTTGTAAGTAACTATTGTCCTTGTCCAGTTTAGTCCTGTATCTTGTCGTCTGTAGATAGGTTAGGGAACAAAAGCCTCGGCTTCACCCTATACCTCATTGTTGTCCCACCTTTTACACTTGTATTTGTAAAAACGTTATAACTGTATTTATTGATAATGTTTAATTTAATGTCAATTTATATCAATTTACATCAGTTGTTCATTATGGGTCAACATTGAAATAAATGTAAATGTAACTATTTACTAAGGGTCACTGAATTCAAGTTGTATCAAAATCCACGAAACACATAATGGGCTACGGGGCTACAGTGCTACGGTTAATACTGATTTTTTGTAGTGGTATAAAAGTGTCCACCAAAACTTTGGCGAAACCAAAAAAACTGGGAAAAATGTTTTCCATTCTCGGAATAACTTTAAATATTGAAATGTACTGCATACGTTTAAGTTTCTGACTCCCTTTGTAACCAAGCAAAGGAATACTTGTGTCCCTAATTACCCACCTTGGATTGGTGACTAGCCCCTTCTTATCATCCATGGCGGTCTTCTTCTCGTTGGGCAGGCCAACTACAAAGCTGCCGTTGCGGACGCTGGGAAAGTGCTCCAACAGGAAGAGAATGCTGTTCAGATAGGCGATGAGCTGACCCCGGAGGGAGTACTGGGTCATGCGACGCATAAACCGCCGACAGAAATCAGCTATCAGATTTCTGTGGAATTAGAAGTGAACAGTGACGTATTTCAACACAGTTATTATTTTTTGTATATTTATTTAATGTTGTTTTCTGGTAATCAAATTGAATCCCTTTAAAACCAGCTCGAGTTGGATGACGTATACACACGCAAAGTTTTTCCGGAATTTAAAACAAATGATAGATAAACACGTCACGAGCAAAGCTGGAACTATCTGTAAGCAACCGGCTCGCTGCGAGCGAGGCCAAACATATCAGGGTGTGCTACCCACAGATGCTGGCTTTTTTTTTAAAGATAACTTATATGGACTAAGTATGATTCCATTAAATTTGATCTGGCCCCAGATCAGGAATCTGGATCACTTTTCATTAATTTTTTTATTAAACCTTGGCAGATAGGGCGTTGTTCTGGAACGTTTGTCTTTTCCTGTCATTTTATTCCGGGCGTGTTTTCTGTTTCTGTTTGGGGTGGAGGTATGCGCTCTATTGATGAGTGCCCTTTTTCTATTTTCTGAATGTAATATAAAGCTGATTTACCGTTTGAGTTTCTCCACTTCTTCTGGGTTCTTCATGATGGTTCCCAGGCTAGCTTTCTTGTCTAAGTATCTATTTAACATCACGTCCCTGGATGGCGTCTGTTTAAAGGTAGAATACGTGGTCATTCCTTGAATTATCATGAATGGGTGGATTAGGGAGGTTGTTTTTTATACATATAGTAAATATCATTTAACTGACCTGTTCGAAGTTTTATAATCATGGATGCCGAGAAAACCAAGCAACACGGCATTCGTTTTTAACCGGCGTCAGGCAGTGGTTCTTATGTTGTTTGCGAATCGCGATTGCATTTAAAAAAAAAAATTATTCAATTGTCCGTAACAATTATAGGATATCTAGCGCAATCATTTTGCTGGATGCCTACAATCATTATTTACTTTCAAATAAGTAAGATATTTCTTAATAATTCGGTAGTAACAATTTTCGAGATCTGCAAATGGTGTATCCTACCTTTAACATACTATACAGAGCTACAGGGCTTCGGTCGTACAGAATATAGGACTGGTAAGCCCTCAAAACTTGGTTTAGGCAATACAAACAATTACATTGCATGGACTCTTTATTAGGTACACCATTTGTAAACATCCCAAAACAAAAACTGCTGAATGTTTATGCATTACTTTACTTGGCTGTAAGTGGACAACAGTCCTGTGAAATTGCGGCACCTGGTGTGCTGGGGTTTTCCAAAAATATGGATTTTTGTATGAATTTCTCACGATTGACAGCCGGCAATCGTTGGAAAAACCTGATTATTTTCAAACACTTCACCTAATTTATTAAATTTAGATGTATGTTATTTGCAACCTGGTTAAACATTCGTGAATGGGTGCAAGCAAACTAGTCTGGTTTCTTAACCTGATAATCCCTGATGTCTATAAATTGCTTGCTTTCTTGATTTTTATTTTTAATTTTTCAAGCATCTATGAACACAAAACAGATCAGTGTCACAATATTTACTATAAATCCCTGACCAATCCATTAAACAAAATTACAGCAAAAGCAAATGGTGTATATATACATGTACACTACCTTCAAATTCTTGCAATTCTTAAAAAAAAAAATTGAGAATGAGTTGCTTCACCAATTGTGCTTCAAGGCTTATCTAAAAAAATGCTTTAAATAGCCCACTTTTTACACTTCACTGAATGTCATTCAATCTGTCTCTTGCTATTTCTACCACTTTACGTTTCTAACTGGATGTACAGGTATATCCACAAAAGTAAAAAAAACCAGTGATACCTTTTCAAGTTGCAGGGAGACAAATGCCTCTGGCGACCTCTTGTGACTCTCCATGGAAGATTTCAGCTTGGCTGCAAAGATGACCGATGCAGTGGTGGCCAGGGGAGTGGCGCTCTGGGAGGTCAGAACAGAACCTGTGCGGTCACTAGGAGCATTCTGGGGAGACTTCCTACCACTGTGGAGGAAAATGAGGGGCAGTAGTACCGTAATTTCCTGCGGTAAAGACGCGGCTTATCTGACTTTCTAGACCACAAAAACATCGCCGCGCCTTATCTTTCAGTGCGCCGTATATGATGTCGCTTGAGTTCAAAGTGATGGTCTTTGTGTGAAGAATTCTTTGAACGCCGCAATCTTACTCAATAATGCGGTCAACCAATTAGCCCAACTCTCCGGACATTGTGACCGTGTTTCCATTAACAATGAAGAAGAAGAAGAAGAATGCCGCGATGTGTTGATCCCCCTACGACCGTACATGTATGTGATTTAGCACTCGGCAGCGTGCGTAGTCTTGTTTGCAAGACGATCTTCGCGATGCGGGGCGCCCTCTAACGTACGCCGTAGACCACGCGCGAATTACCGCATCGGCGGCCTACGCGCGCTGCATATACCGCGATTAAGATCGTCTTGCAAACAAGACTACAGCGTGCGCTGCATGACGCGTACAACAGCGATAAAAAACTGGCCCGTAGTACTATGTGGCCTTTTTAAAAACTTTTTTTCGTCTACGTTCCGGCTTCATGCAATTTACCATCCGAACTACACAGCGCGGAGCATTCACAACGACTGGAAAAAAGACTAGGGGGTGTCGCAATTAGGGATACCATGCACGCGATCGCTGCATGTGGTGTACATGTGCATGTGCATGTACATGCAAGCAAAGTAAACCTCGTGCGATATTGTGACTACTGGTTTGAAGTTTTCATACATTGTTTGCGTGCCAGATAAACTCAAGTACTCAGCAAATTCTTGCTTGAAATAAAGTAGTGGGATCGTTCTAAGGCAACAAAATGACCCCTTTGTGGCGATGTACCTACACCGGCGCCTGGTGTTCTTCTGGGTGCGTTCAAGCATGCGCCTTATTCGGCAGTGCGCTTTATCTGTTGACGTTTGAAATTTTTTGGGGTGATTTTAGGGACCTGCGTCTTAACCGCCGTGCGGCTTTACCGCAGGAAATTACGGTACAACAAATATAACATGGTTTGAGGGGAAATAGTGTGCAAAATATAACATGGTTTGAGGGGTAATAATATACAAACACAGCATGGTTTGAGGAAAAGTAGTGGGAATTACTGGTTCCGACGTGTATAGTCAGCTCGACTACATCCCGATGGAAAGCAGAGGGAGGTAGTCGAGCTAACACAGAGGAACCAGTAATTTCCACTATTTTACAGAAATAAAACCATGCTGTATTTGCTTTACTACACCTCATAAATATTCACTGCCTTGTCAATAGCGGCCTTCGTACGTTTTGCATCTTTATTCAGCACAAGTTATTCAAGTTTTTCGTCAGTCAAAGATGGACATTTAGTAATGTTACTGAGACTGGTTCTGTAAAGATTACATTCCACAGACTACATGTCTATGAGGTAGGGTCCTAGAGGGAATATTTGGTGCTACCAGAAAAGAATACCGCACAGCAGCGAGCTGGATACTCACCGGGATGATGTCACATTGCAGCGTATCATTTTTACTTCCCGGACGCACGGGCAGAATCGGCCAATGACGCGCTCCAATTTGCTCATGAATATTTATAAGGTGTAGTAATAATACAAATAAGGCATAGTTTGAAAAAAGAAAATGCTAAATTATGATCCATCTGATTTGATTACATCTCAATGGGAAGCATAAGGTGGTGTTGCATTAATGTTATCACCAGAACTAATTAATCGTCTTTATTCTCTGTCTGCCATCCAGTGTACACACACTTTGAGGCCCAAGGACTTAAAAACGTTTGAAAACGACTTGAAAACGTGAGAAGTACAATAGTTCCCCTTTTCACGTATTACAAAAACTGACAATGAAGCCTATTCTTTACTGTTCACGTTTTTCGTTCTAACAAAAGGTTTTCACGTCTTCGGGCCTCACAATAATATTCCTTATGGAAGGAACGCAAGCACCTCAAAACGCAAAGGAGATAAAGGCTAATGGACTGCTGTGTAAAAATACAAGAAGATTAGTTCAAGTTAGTTAGACTACCTTGCCTGGGGGCTGTTGACTGGCACCTCTTCCTTGAAGTAAGAGCAGACGCTGCCTTGCTGGACGGCAGCCAAGATGGCATTCTTATGAACCACCTGAGCCATCAGAACAGCCTGGAGATTGTCCATAGCGCTTCCTTTCATTAGCTGTGGAGGAGGAAAGAGCATAACTAACTTAAGTGCCTATAAGTTAGAGATGTTAATAGGTGAACATTTGAAGTACTTAGTTTCTTTTAATTTGTATTCCATATTTACAGAGCAAACTTGAACAGTTTAAAAAAACAATCAAGAGAATTGGACGAACAGTTTAAAAAAACAATCAAGAGAATTGGACGAACAGTTTAAAAGTTTAGAATTTTCGAAGATGTTTCAGGGTATTTCCTGAAGGAATTGTATATATACAAACATGGCACCATTAACCATTTCGTGCCAGAGGACATACATTATATACAACAAAGTTTTCCCCAGATTCAAAACGGAAGACACATAGTAGTATAGGAAATGCGGATCCTAGACCAGCACCATTTTTTTCATACTTTTGTTGTATACCTATACAACAACAAAACAAAAAACAAAAAACAAAAAAAATAACAAACAAAAAAGTTGGTTTTTTTCACGTGTACCTATACAGCAAAATGAATAATTACACAAAAAAAAGGTAGTTGCCCAACGTAGTATTTCGCACGTCACCCAAGTATCAGCTCGATTTTTACTCCCAATATTTTAAAAAATGAGTAGTATGGAAGTGGCTGCTTCTAGACCAGCCCAAATTTTTTCAATCGTCACCCCGCAAGGAAAAAAAAAAGACAAACTGTTTTTGTTTTTTTTAAACTTCGATCTCATATCACTGCAATTTAAAACGAGTCTAAAGGAGGCGCCGACGCGTAAGGAGGAGGTTGATCAAAATAATTTTTTTATTTATCGCGAAGTTGGAAGTTTTTCGATAAGACCCTTTTTTTCTTTAGACACCAACTCTTCCACGCGTCTTTTTATCTCGGATTCCATACCGCTCGAATCTTTTTTTTTTCCGGACAGCTTGCTGCCGGACCTGATGGCCTCTTTTATATCGTTAAATTGCCTCAATTCTCTTGAAATCAAAGTGTACTCTTCGTGGGATATATCGCCGTCCGTAATAGCTTGAGAAATAAGATCTCTTACGCTGTTGAGTTTAGCCTCGGCCATGACTCTAATCTCGTCGTGTATTTTAACTTTACGTCTAAATCGTTTGCTAAAATATTTTAATGCGAACGCGGCGCAACCTAAACTCAAGGCTATTCCCTCTAACGCTAAACCAACGGGTGACGTAATGACGCCGCTTATAGCCGCGATTCACAAACCCCCACAAATCGCACCACCCATCGCGGATAGCGTTTCCGTAGTAGACAATGTCGTAATTAACTTGCCATATTTTTTACACAACGCGCTTCGCTGTTCTCGTTGCGTCAATATATCTTTTTGAACTTCTTCGATCTTTTGAAATCGAAACACCCTCGTACTAGCATCATCTTCGATGGTACTTTTTAGATCGGGGTAAATACTAGTCGTCATTTTATTAAGACAAAACTAAAATATTTCTACGTTAAAAATTATCTCTTTATCTTTATTATCGATTAACTCACCAAGACTGTTTTTTAACGAAAACATGAGGCTGTTTATGTTATCGCTGACTAACTCTTTTGAACACTTGTTGTAGTTGATGTAAATTGGATCTTGAGGACTGTTTCAACGAGCAGCCTCATCGTGTATGGGTATACTCTCCAACAGGTTAGTTTGTTTTCCGTTAAAATAATTTGAATGCGTAGACAGTTCTTCGCAATGTAAAAAGACCGCGCTGTAAAGATTTAGGTTAAATTTGCCATAATAATTATTACCGCCATAGAGCCAACCTCTAGGTAAACCTAAAAGTTTAGATAGATTACTCGATAGTTTTATGCGATTTTGGTTGGGAATAGATATATAAAATAGTTCATCGGAAATTGGCTCTATGTATAGATCGTGAAATTTTTGTATACGATATTCAAAAGAATAAAGATTCCACCTATCCGGTTGGATATCAATTTTATCACGATCGACAATTTGATCCGACTTTAGATCATTTGTATCGCCCGTAAAACTCTCCCAATGCATCAACGCTTTTTTCTCGAGGTTATACAAACCCAAGTCTAAAACAAAGTTGTTTTAACTTCATGCGACGGTCACCCCCGACGTTATCTATAGGTTGCGATAGTTCAAAGGTCTGCTCGTTATCTATCATGACGAATGTATGAGACTGCATTTTAAAAAAGTAACTAAACTATTTTTACGTTTAAAATTATCTCTTCACCTCCATTATCGATTATCTCGCCACGACTGTTTTTTAACGAAAACGTGAGACTGTTTATTTTGCCAGCTATTAACTCTTTCGGAGAATTGTCGTATTTGACGTAAATTTGATCTTGAGGATTGTTTGAACGAGCTGCATCGCTCGATAAAGGTATACTCTCTAAAAGTTTAGTTTGTTTTCCGTTTAAAAAAATTGAATGCGTAGACAGTTCTTCGCAATGTAAAAAGACCGCGCTGTAAAGATTTAGGTTAAATTTGCCAAAATTTGATAGATTATATGGAATTGAATCAATCGCTATCAGTTTAGAAAGATTACTCGATAGTTTTATAAATATTTGAACCCCTATAGCCTCTAAATTTAAATAAAATTTAAATATTTTATCGTTTATTGGAATAATGGTTATAGGTCTAAAATCGTTTTCAAAATGATCTTCAAAAGAATATATATTCCATCGACCGGGTGTGATTTTAATTAATTTTTTAGAATTATCAAGAGCATTATATATGTCATAATATATAGTCTCTACTTTTTCGACGTTATAAAAACCCACGTCTAAAATGTCGCTGCTTAACTTAATGCGACGGTCGCCCTCGACGTTATCTATGGGTTGCGGTAGTTCATAAGTCTGCTCTTTTTTGGTCATGACAAAAGTGTGCGACTGCATTTAAAAAAAATTAAAAAAATAAAAAAATAAAATGTTACTATAAAAATGAACGCGACTTACGGAAACAAACTGAATCCGCACAGGCACCTTAAAAATCCTCGGGGTATAAAAGGCAACCGCCAGACGGTTGTAGTAACTCACAATCCAAGCACGATCGACGCGAACGACAAATTAATAGTCAAGTTTCCGTCGCTGAGCGCCGACGACGTGACGTGATCAGAATTGGGGGCGGGGGTGTGTAAAGATTTAGGGTTGACGGGGATGGATATCGGCGATTATTTTTTAAGAAGATACGGACTTTGGTTGGATATGAGATCGACGGAAGACAACAAAAATCACGGATCAGGTAAACAAATCGGCGATATAAGCGGAGGAATCTCTATATGGATGGAACGCGAAGCTCAAACCGCGGGCGCTCTAAAGTGTTACGTCTTTTTGGTTATGGACGCGCAACTTAACATCCAAGGAGGACGCTTGAGCAGCGTCAACTTTAAAAAAAATTAAATAACTCGTATTTATAAAAGACATGACACCGCACTGCGCTTTAATATGCGGAAGAACAAACTCTGGCAAAACAAAGTTTGCGTTAGACTTGTGTATTTTATCTTACGAATATTTTTCTCTTAAAATAAAATTATACTTTAGACTTTAGACAACGAGCCGCAAACGGAAAAACATAAAACTAGACTGTTGGGTGTAGTATCAGCCGGTGATTCTAAAAAGTATTTGGGTAAAGAATTTAGCCAGGGAGATATAGAAAACCTAGACGCGAACAAACAAGAAAAAATGTACAACCATTACGAGGCAAGGTTGGGTAAAGAAAGGATTACTAGTTTTGGTAACTGCGTGCTGGGGATTTACTCGAGAGTTTTAGGCGCAAGTCTACCTATGATCAAACCCCTGGGTGTCAGTCTACGAGTAGACTCGGAAGACGCGCTCCCCAAAGATCTAGAGGAAGATCCCGTTATATCTAGCTCGATAGCTAGTTTACTTTGCGAAGTTTATTACAACTACGGAATGTTGTTGTCGCCGTTAGTAGGTTTCTTGATAACATCTAAACATTTAGTTATCAACGAAAATAATTATCTTGACAATATAATAAAAGATGAGTCAACAAGAGAGCCCAAGTTCGTCGATGTTAAAGGAGACTCCAAAAATACAGACGGTGACGACTAAAACTAAAAATCCCGGTAGAGTAAAACAAGGCAAGGCATTAGCGGAACAACAAAAAGAGAAAAGAACAAATTGCCAAGATGCAAAATATAGACGTGAAGAGTACTCTTTCTTATTCGTACGCGACAATTGGGTCGATAACGGAGTTGGCGCTTGTTTTAGGAGGACTCTATATATGGAGTCAAGGAGTCTCACCACCAAAACCACTAGCACAGCCTCCCCAAAAGAGCCCAAGTTCGTCGATGTTAAAAGAGACTCCATCCCAAATCCCTTCTTCTCCGCCCCAACCATCTTCAGATTTTGTAGAAATGGAATAAAAAAATTAAAAAAATAAAATTGTGGCAATTATAAATGGATACTAATAGCATCGCCAACAATCTCTATCACGCCGCCGTGATCTCTTGAGCGTGGGATTTACCATGTTTAGTAAAACACTTTTAAAGATCAAACCGGCCGATCTCGACTAGTTGAGCGTAGAAGATATAGCGAAACTAACGGCTACGATAAGCGGATCGATGTACGTAAAAACATGGCTTTTTCAAAATATCAAAATACAATCAAAATATACTCCCACCAAATATATTAAACTCGACATAAAACTTTAGTTCGTTATAATAAAATGGCCGAAGGTGGAGATTTTGAACCGGTAGGCGAATCCTCCCCGGCAGAAGACAATCTAGCCGGGGACAATAACGATCTGGGCCGATTACTCCCTCGACAACGAAACGGCATTAGATCCAGCCTATGCTCAAGCCCGTGAGGATAATGTTTTAGAACAAGGGAGACGTTTGTTTATTGATAATCCAGGAGTCAAAAGTTTCTACGAACGTCAAGGACAAAGACAATATGATATAATTCCGCAATGGGAAAGATTTGAGATAAAAGATAACACGTTATATTTTGTAACCGATGACGGGGAAGTAAGATTATCGCAAAAAGGTAAACCCGATACATTGTTAGCATTAAGTTCCATCGAAAAAAATGCTAGGGAATTAAATATCAACAGTGTAAATTTTATTAAAAATGAATTAGGTTTTAAAGATTATAAAATAAATCTACTTAGTAAAGAACAAAAACAACAACTCCAACAAAAAGAGGAGTCTATCCCCATGCAAGATCTTCCAAAAGCGGCCGATGATTTAAGCGAAATTCTCGAAAATTTGACACCACCCACCAGAGATGTCGAAGCTCTTGAACGAGAAACGGGCTTACCCATCAGAGAGATCTTGGCTTTAAACAAAGCTCTTCAAACGACGAGAGGCAGCTTAGAACTGAATTTAGCGCATCTCAGAATACTCGACGATGAGATAGCCCAGACCGAAATGGCACTCGCCGAGTCAGTGAGCGACGGTTCCACGGCAGAAATGAGAGAGAGATTAGAAGACTTAAACATCAAAAGATCGGCTAGATTAGAAGCCGCGTCTGCCGACGGAAAAAAACTTAGAAGTCAGATGAACAGAAACGATTACGAGGATTTTAGATAGCGACACGACCTTGAGAGAAAAAATTAGAATGTTGTTTAGAGAACAAGGCGTGACCATCGCGAGCATTTTGTCAACGTTTGGTTTGGCTATCGGTTTGATAGTAATGAGTGTTTTGTCTGTCGGTGCGTCCGCGCCAACGCCAGCGCCTACTCCGATACCACCATCCCACTCGGAAAACGTAAAAGAATCGATACAGTCGCAACTAAAACACTTTTCAAACGTGCTCGCTAAACTAGGCTCAAAATTACTCGACAAAATATTTTGTTAGAAGGCTTTTTTTTTTATCGCGCAGACTCATACATCAGGTATCCTATACCCGCTATGGCTAAAGTACCGACAATCAGCGAAGTTTTTTCATACTCGTGAGGATCTCTAGTTAAAGGGTTTTCTTCGGGAAAAGAAGGCTCGACCGCAGGCGTTGGCGTTGGTGGTGGTGTTATCGGGCGTTGGTCACCCGCGGGCGTTGGCGTTGGTGGGTCAACGACCGCGGACGTTGGCGCGAGCGCGGGTGGGTCGACCGCGGGAGTTGGCGCTGGTGGTGGTGGGTCACCCGCGGGCGTTGGTGGTATGTTTGAGTTTATCTTCGAGTTTAATCCAACGGTAAGTTAGCGGTCGCAATCTGTATATTGTTGTTATATCCTTCGTGGGTTCCGACCCTCAATTGCATGTTCGAAGGCACGAGATATAATCCTTTCACCAACACAAAGTTTAACAAACTCCTGGCGTATTGCAGCGAATCTTGAAATTAGGTTATAGATTTTTCCAGATCGGCTGGAGACGATATCAAGTCTTCGACGATATTAACAAACTGGGCTTGAGCGTCGAGCCCCGTGCCTATAGTCAAAATACTAGTTTTTGTTTGCGCCTGAGCCCCCAGCAGAGCGTAAACATACGCCCTGACAGATTCGTTTATTTTTTGTATCCCGACGTCGGTAAAGTGAGAATCTGCGGGTATCCATTTTTGCCACCCGAGCGTCAATACCGCTCTACTTTGCGATATATAACTTATTATATAAGTACTGTAATAACCAGATCCTTTAGGAGGATCTTCGTGGCCAAACCCCATTAGATTTCCCCCTGCGTATTTACCGTAACTAATATCCAAGGGTGTGGTATCGTAATCTCCCATAGGGTGACCCCAAGCATAAGCCTGACCCAATCCGCCGGAATAATAAACGACCGTCTGTATCCAAGACAAGTTGTGATCTACGCTGTAAAATCTGCAAGTGTCTATATAACCTTTACGATCTATACTGTTGTTATAGGGGTCATATATGTCGTCGTTCGGTATGGGACATTGCATAAACTCTAATATTTTTCTAACCGTAAAATAAACGTGAAATCTATATATGGCCCTCGTGAGACGATCCGTCAAATAAAGTAGATCTATCCCTATGCCGCAACCGTCGGTACTGCTCCACATTGCAAAACGCATCAGATTTCCATCTCTTTATTAGCTCATCCGTTGTAACGGCGGGTAACCTATAATGGGTGAATATATCCGCAAAAATAACCATAAAAGAACCGCGGTCGACCGCATTCACTACAATCTCTAGACTCTTTAAATCTAAGTCCAGCCTGTTAGCTTGTTTTTGTGCTTGTTCTTTCATTCTCGATATATTTTTATCTTGTTCGATCAGTCTCGATATATTTTTAGCTTGTTTTTGTGCTGGTTCTTTCAGTCTCGATATATTTTCTACGACCGTGTTGTTTATGGCTTCAAAGGCCTGCTCGTTATTCGTCATGACAAACGTATTAGACCACATTTTACAAAAGTAACTAAAATATTGTTACGTTTAAAATTATATCTTTACCTCTATTATCGATTATCTCGCCAAGACCGTTTTTTAACGAAAACTCATTTTTAGTTGTCTTTATTATAAAAGATGTCTTATGTGTATTAGAAAATACGTCTCATTATTTTTTAGATTTAGGAATCTACTTAGAAAAATTTATAAGCTAGGTATTCCGCAACAAACTCGAGTTCTCGTTCTATTTGGTTATTGCTGGGGGTATAAAAGTCTGAGAGTTGGGGTTTTGCTGTAAGTTTACGATGAAATCTAAGGGTATTTTTTTCTTTTCTTCTTTTAAATATGGCTAGCATCGCTATGATGGTCGGAGGCGCTATAGTTAACGCTTTACCTTTTGTGGCATCAAACTTTTTATTTTCGAGCGTGAAACAAGACGGAGAGCGCAAGAGACACGATTTGGCTTTAGAAAAACTGACGACGGCAAAAAACAATTTGAAAAAATCTCGGACAAAGTATCTCGATTGGTTAAACGATCGACTTTTAAAAGGACTTTTAAAAATATAGACGAGGCTCTCAGAGAATACAACTCTGTTACTCGCGAAGATCTACGAGTACCAATCTACCTGCAGCACGAGCCCACTCTCGCCGATTTGTACGCGCCTAGCGAAGATCAAAAGACCGGCGAGTTGGCGTTTGTTTTGGGAGGAACGGCGTTGGTAGGTTTGTTAGTTTATAAGTTTTTATAAGTCGTTTCCATTTTATTTAACTAAACAACTTATAAAAACTAAACAACTTATAAAAACTAAACAAAGTTAAAAAAAAGTGTACTACAGCCCCGTCGGTTATTGGAAGGGTGAGGGCGCGGTTGTAAAATTAGCTAAAAGAAGAAACCAGAAATTGGTTAAGAAAACAAGCGTTGTGGCAAATTTATTTACCGCCTCCAACGTATATTCCCCGGCCTACGAGTTTGAACAAGTCCATGGGTATTCCCAACGAAATGCATCAGATAGACTTGTTATTTTTACCTTTCGATAATGTCGGTAAAAGTACGCGATGACGTGGCCATGCGTTTTAAAGTGGCCGAACCTTTGACCAACAAGACGAGTACCCAAGTGGCCGACGCTTGGAGTCGAGTTTACGCTAGGTCGCCTTTGACTTGGCCAAAGGTTTTAAAGGTAGACGCGGGTAAAGAATTTCACGGAGAATTCAAAAAAATGATGTCGGAGAAAAAAGTCGCGATACAAGTGGGAGAACCGGGCAACCACAGAGCGCAGGGTATCGTCGAAAGATTTAACAGGACTTTGGCGGAGATATTGTTTGGCCATCAATACGCCAAAGAAATCCTTAATCCGACGGAGAGATCGCGACTCTGGGTTAAAAGATTACCCTACGTGATTAAGGCGTTAAACGACGAAACCACCAGATTGATAACTACGGAAGACTACGAGCCACTCACTCCCAAGCGAGCGATGCAAGAAACGCAAGTTCGTCAAATCAGTTCTTCCGGGGATGAGGTGGAAAAAGAGTTGATCAAAAAAGGCAATCTTTTTAGATATCTTTACACGCCCGGTGAGTTAGAGGGAGGAGAGCGCAGGCGAGCGACCGACCCTATCTGGAGTCTCGAGGTTTTTGATTTAGATCGCGCGATCAAAGACCCCAACCAGCCCACTCTTTACTATCTCAAAAAAGGTCCCAATCGAAGTTTTGTTAGTCAAGAGCCTCAAATCGTTCCACCAGACACCGAGTTACCTCCTAGTTAAAATATTAATTCGTGAGGTCTTTAATTTTATAGTGGCCAAAAGCTAGAGTAGACGTTCCATTCGATAATATATTCCGCTTTGTGTCTAGAGGACTCAACGACAGTTTGTTTTGCTCAATGGTGTGCAAGACGTGATTTTTCGATCTGATGTACGTCATCGTGTCTAGCTGAGATTCTTTTTTTTTGAGGCAGTCGAGATAACGATCGTGACTTATTTTTTTGTCGGTGACCGACTTTGTGACCCTTTTGCTTTTTTGATATTTGAGTTAGAGGTTAAAATTGAATACATCTTGGGTCTGATACACACAGCCTCGATAATTGGTTCGCCACCAAATTCGTCTTTAAATTTACCTATTACCTTTTTGTTGACGTGGTCGTACAAAGGGTGATCGGTGGGATAGTTTGACAAGTTGTACGAGTCAGAGTCTTTTTTCATATCTTCGTAAATGTCGTCGGCGTAAACGACCAACAACAGACTGTCCGTGTCTGTATACATCAGTCTGGCATCGTATTTTGTTTTCAAGTTGTTATAATAAAAATCATACATCAACGTTTTGCTTAAGTCTAATATACAGGGTGTATCAGAAAAAATGATACTCTCGGAAAAATCATCATAAAATTAACATAGATTATAGTTCTGTAAATGTGGGCGTAAACCTTGGTAGAGGGGGTCATTCTGCTTCGAATGATACCAGTATCTTGGTTTACGCTTCACGCTCCAGTGAGCACGGATGCTTTGAATTTTGAAGAATTCAAGTCTTTTGCGCACGGGAATGCGAGGGTTAAAATTGGATTCGTCACATTGAATTAAAAGTTTAGACAGGGTTTTACCAGTGTGCCAATACGCAGGCCAACAACAACGTAGTCGTGGTACTCACCCAAGTTTTTAATATTAAACGTGGTCCACGTGAGTTTGGCTCTGTCGTAATCTTGTTGCGATACGTTAGAGTCTTTGAGAATGCTATAAAATTTGTCGATGCTTGGTAAGTCGGTCTCTTCAAACTTGTCGAAAGAGTCCGCGTACTCGTAGGAATAAACACCTTTTTGTAACAATAAGTCTACGCCACTCGTAAAGTGTTTTCTTAATAAACCAAAAGAGTCTTTAGGACACGTGTTGACTAATTTTTCTAACGACATTGCCATAAAATGAAATGAGTCTATAAATCGCAGTTGACCTAACGAAAAAGACTTTTCCGAATTTTTAGCGATAACAGATAATTTATCTTCGCTCTCAGACACAGCCTGCATGATTAAGTGAGCGTCGTAGTTTTCTAAGTTGTGCAGTACGACCAGTATCGGAGTGTGACCGGATTTAACTTGCATATTTAGATTGCAGTAAGTGTGCGCGGCGCCTCTAAATGCACCCGTGATGTGGCAGTGATCTCTGACCTTTTTTTAATTACTGATCTCTTTGTTACACTCGGTACAGGCCCTTAGGCCGCCGCATTGACAGTACTCGTTGGTTGGTTTTTTACATCGCGCGCACATTTCGAGAGATATTGGGTTGCACTCTTTATAACACCCCACGCAAACCTCTCCTTTTTTCCTTCTTTCTTGAAGATCGCCGCACTTGCAAATCTCGTCGCTTTTTCTTCCGTTGTTGGCTGGCTTTTTGCAATTTACGCACATTGCGCTAGAGTTTGGTTTACACTCTTCGTCGCAATAACACACGTCTTCTCTTTTGATTATTTCTCGTTCCGTACAATCGCAATATTTGATGCTTCTTTTCCGATCGCCGACCGGCTTTTTACAGTCGATACACATTGCGCTAGACAAAGTTTGTTGCGGTGTCTATACCTCTGTATGTTTTCTGACTCATACACTTTCCATCGCACCTTATCACGGCGTATGAGTATCCGCTGGCTACGTGACGGTTAATATTTTGAGTGTTCTTTGTTTCTGCGGTTGCGGGTATTTTTTTTCTTCTAATATAGATTCAAAGTGCGCGTAAATGACAAACGGCGCTTTTTTGTGTGTTTGTAATTCTTAAATTTGAGTATGGGTTCTTCTAATACGATTTCGTCGTTTTCGTCGACAACGGGTTTACCGTGGTTATCGATAAGGGGTTTACCCTTTTTCGGAAATACGACTCTAAAAGATTTAGCGTCTACACCTCGGCAGTCTACCGCGTGTTTGTCCAATCTAGCTTGAGAGTTAAAATGACACAAGCACCGACGACAAAAATATAGCCTACCTTTGTGACTCGAAACCCGGTTGCATAATTTATCAAAATCTTTTATCCAACAATAGTGAAAATTATTGTCTTTCGAAAACAACATTAAGTCGACCGGTGTTCCTTCGCGTTCGGAGATATATAATGGAAACACGTCCGCATCCTCTTCGTAACCAAACACGTTTATCGACAAACTATTATGAGTTTCTACTCGCGATATATGATCGAGGGGAGTTGGAAAGTCTACGTTGGTAAAATTGAGTCCGTCGCCCGTGGTATAAATAATCGGTCTTTCTCTATAAATTTTATAATTGGGATTACTTTTGATTCGAGTTTTGATGTCGTCAGTATATTTACCCAAGGCCGCTCTTAATGACCACTTTAGACACTGGTCGTCTTTATTTTGTACGTTGACGATCGCTTTTTTATTAAAATCTTTATAAGAGCTACCCCTGACTGGATTGTATCGGTTGATGTTGATATAAAACTCTAATTTTTCGTCAAAGACAAAACCCGACACCCTTTGTAGAAACTCGTCTACTTTTTTATCCAAGTCGTCCATTAGTTCTTTTAGTGAGTGAGTGAGTGAGTTTTGGGTTTAACGCCGTACCGGCATCAGTGGCCATATTCACGGCGGGAATGTGTACAAATATAAGACAATAGTTAGTAACAAAAAAACAATCAAGTGAACTGTGGAGAATATAAGAACTCGGAGTCAGAAGGAACAATTATCAAAAGAATGAAAAACCATTGTATAGAAGAATAACGATAGGCTGATTCTAGGCAGTTTTCCAGGAGAATCCCGTGGAAGGCGGGCCACAGAGGATTCCCCAGACACACGGCACCCTGTCTAAATTTGTCCCGCAAGGCCGGCCGTTTCCCTTGCAGTTTAAGGGCCCGGGCCCCGCCGGTATTTTCACAGGTCCACATACCTCCGGGTGATGAGGGGACAATGGCTCCGAGTGTCTGGTCAACCCCCCATGACCAGTCCCCCAGGACTAGCAGGGCCTCCTGTTTAACTGTCCAGTTAATTATAATATATTAATTGTGTCGATAAAATTTATAGGAAGTGTATGAATAATGTCTGGATTTATTTTTAGTTCTTTTAAAATGCTAGAGAGTTGAGATTGATTTAACAACGCTCTCTGGTTGGTATTGTGGTTAACTTCTATCGTTTCGTCTTGTTTATCTTTATGATATTGGACTTTGATCGCCAACTGAAATTTTAAGCTTCCGAGTTCTCGCAATTCAGAGGCGATTTTCTGTTTGATCATTGTTTTGTGAGTGTCAAAAAACTTGATCAAATCTTTGTTGTAGAGTCTTGGTTTGAGCATCAAGTTTCTATAGTAATTTCTAAATCTTCTAATTTCTCTAAAGTCGGCTTCTTCAAAAGATTCGGGCGATGCGTGCGCTTTGATCGCGTCGATATAATCTTTATTCGTATAGCCTTTTTTACCCGTAGGTACGACTCGTAAACCGTGCTCGGTGACGATTTGTCTGAGCTCGTGGTGTTTCTTTTTATTTAAGTTTTTTAATTGAACGTTATACATGTACTTTTTAATCGCATCGATGTAAACTTTACGAGTCAACTTCGCAGTTTGATCGATCGTAAGGTTGTTAGTCTCGACGTAATCACGCAACGTAGCTTTATTCCACTTGTGAAATCCTTTCACATTCTTCATGGCTCTCTTCAATATATATAAAAATAATATTTTTTTATTTCATTTTTATTTTGAGGTAAGACCTAATATTTAAAAAAATTGAATTTTTAATCTTTTTTAATTGTATAATATTTTCGTCCTGGTTCTCTTCAATATATATAAAAATGAAAAAAAAAAATCTCATTTTTATTGGAGGTAAGACCTAATATTAGAAAAAATCGAGCTGATACTTGGGTGAGGTGCGAAATACTACGTTTGGGCAACTACCTTTTTTTTTAAAATTATTATTCATTTTGCTGTATAGGTACACGTGAAAAAAAACACTTTTTTGTTCGTTATTTTTTAGGTTTTTTGTTTTTTGTTTTGTTGTTGTATAGGTATACAACAAAAGTATGAAAAAAATGGTGCTGGTCTAGGATCCGCATTTCCTATACTACTCACATAAACACGTCACAAGCAAGGCTGGAAATGGCTGTTAGCACGGCCGTCTCAAGGCAAAACAAAGTTGTGTGCAAATCACATTAGAGTTGACTTGTTTTGCCATGAGACGGCCGAGCAGCGAGCAAGGTCAGAAATGCGTGGGTGTGCTTTCCGGTACCATCTGCTTGAACCCGCCTCGGAACGAGTTTTGTTAAAAATAATCCCGCGCTCGGTGATGTGAAAATAATCCCGGCGCAAACTGGTTAATAAAATTGGGAGACATTCTAGAATTGTATCAACATGGTGTGTTCGGGTATGATCGTCACGAATGAAATCTCCAAATATGAGCATCGGCCTACGGGATCACCTCTTGATAGGCCCCAATATTTCCGAGTTTATGAATGCGAGGTGACCGTGATGCGCAGTGACTGTGACGCGCGGTGACTGACGCGCGGTGACTGACGCTCGGCGACTGCGACGCTCGGCGCCCGCGACGCGCAGTGACCGTGACGCTGCGTACAAAATATGGAATTGGGACAATTTTTGCGCTCTTTAGATACTTTCTTCTCTTCTGATCGTAACCAAACTTGGTTGTAATTAAACAATATCCTTCTTTGGTATGCAATCAGATTTGAAAAATGTGGGACCGTCCTCTTTTTTATAGTGTGAAATGGACATTGATGGAGAGGCCTATTTTGGGTCTAGAGTGTGTGCAATGTGATGCATAATACGTGTAATTTCAAGGACTATTGTGTGCTGCTGTGACATCCTGACAAATGTATCGCTGGTATTTTTGTCCCACTCAAATTGTCTTTTATGGGTATGAAGAGCTTATTTCCAAAATGTAATATATTCAAACAAAAACCCCAAAACCAGAAATGTGAGAGGGTTCTTGCAAAATGAGACGGAACTGGGCAGAGGTTAAAATGAGGGTTCTCCTGCATTGAAAAAGACGATAAAATTCTGCCTACAATGCTGTTTGTTGCGCTTTAATAGGACATTCCATTGACAAGTTATGGCTGTTTAAAGTTTCTCATTTATCAACAAGTCGCAAAAGTAAAATATTGAGAAAAGGGCCTTTGAAGTTTCGAGTTTTGTACATGTGATATGAGAAAATGCCTTTTTGCTGAAAAACACTTTTATTCCACTACTTTCATACTATTTTTTTTCAAAATATAGTAAGTAGGCATACCAAAGATTACAAATAATAAATAAAAAAAAAATAAAAAAAGTTTTCTGCCCTGTGCCCAGTTCCGTCTCATTTTGCCAGAACGCCTCACATATATTAAAACTGATAGATCTACTGTACAAATGTGACAACGCTTGAGCATCCACGTTAGATTCTTACTTACATTCATTAAAGGTAAGATACACCATTGGTAATTGCTTGAATTATCAGGAATGGGTGAACGCCTCACAAATATCAAAACGTATGTCTCTGAAGATCTTGTTAAGATCGAAATATTAGGCCCTCTTAACTTATTTGATTTGTATATTTCAGGTCATTCCAGCCAGTAAGCAGTTTGCAGCAGTTTTAATCTTATTCAAATATCAAAACTGATAGATCTACTGTACAAATGCCAACCGTGGCAACGCTTGAGCATCCGCGTTAGATTTTTACTTACATGCATAAACACAACAGTGGTCTCAAAAGCAGTACACACAACCACGTGAAATGTTCAAACTGTTTTGTACAAGCTGTGGCTTGTGATTTTTTTTTCAATTTAATTATTTAACATCGAGGACCCAAATACCTTGAGAAAGCCGTCTTTGCTTCGGAAGCTGAACTGCCCAACATGCTTCTCATCCAGCTCATGAATAGCCAGAAATAAACTTGATGGCACATATCTGGGGAAAGAATAGAAATACTTAAACCATTTTACCCTCAAGGCCCTGTCACATTATATGCGCTTTCATAGAAGACCTTACAGCGACCCAAAATATTTAATAAATTCTACAATCGCAGCGAGGACGCAATTGTCCAAAGTGGCCACAAAGTAGCTCAAGCTACGCTCATACTGCGCTCATCCCGCACTTACGATGCGCTCAACTCGCTCACTATGCGCCCCTGTCAAGCCCAATCACTTGATCTAGTCGCTACCACTGCACTGTCACTCACTCTACACTCTACATCCAGCATTCTACAAGTTTATCATGATGAAGACGCATTGACAACTACTTGCACCTCCCATGAGCTACATTGCCCCCCTGAAAACCCAGTGTGATCACAGACAGATGCCGCTTGGTGGTCTCATGCGCCTTATGAGCGCCATATCATCGCTTTAACAGCATCACGAGGACAAAAAACACACTTCTGGGTGACGGATTATGTTCACATTTGGTGAGATTGTAGATTATAGATTGCGATTCAGAAAAACCCCAAACCTCCAAATGGTAAAATCCACTCCGAAATGATTACATTGTAATAAAACACATTGTGCGCCTTTTTTCCGGGTTTCATTGGAACAGGTCACATATGTAGTGATCTTGTAGTTGTTCTGCCCCAGCCATTTTTCAAGAATTCCGTGGGAGAACCCTAACCTGCTAACCCTAAACGTTTTCACTTTGCACACACACACGCTCTCTTTCATCAATTAAAAAATGATCCATAGACTATTTAGTGTATGTTGTTGTGTTGCAATTAACAGGGGAGTGAACCTTTCATATAGAATCTTGAAACTGGTAACTATTGACTTCTTTAGATCACATAGGACTCAAAACCACCTGTTTCCAATTTTTTCCAGCATGGATACGCACTAAATCCAAGATGGCGGCCATTTAACACGATAATCGCTTAATCGCCAACTATTTTGGACATTTGTAATGGATATAGTTGTCCAGTATATCGTTTTATAGGTTTTTTTGGTCACTGAATTCATTGAAGTACTTATATCATCAATAACACAAATCATAAAGTGAATAATCATCCAATATGAGGTATAATTGGCGCCATATGGCATGGCACACCCATAAATACCCAATGAATGGTACACAAATATTTTGGTTATAATAATGTATATTTGTTTTTTAGCAAAATAAATCTGTCCTGATCGTTCTATGGAAGACTGCATGACATGAGCCATAATAATGTAACCACAGGAATGGATGCATGGGTGCAATCTGCCATGAAATCAGAGTTGAACGGTTAAGAGTATGATGGCGCTTTCCCATTCAGTGACATTTCTTCTCTGGTGACTTATATGGCTTAAATAATCGTGATTTAGTCTATGCCAATTATGTCCGTAATAAATGAAATGGGCGGACATAATAGACTGGATGACCGTTGTAGGTTTAGGTAAATCAAATGTGATTTATTTTGGGGTTGCGAGAAGAGGATTGTGTTCGCAAATCCTCTTGTAAGCAAGCGCATGCTTTCGTGCCTGCTGTCGTGGCACTCGTCAGTTGCATATGGGTGATTCCATGAGGAATCGGTAATAACTCGCAGGGTGTTTGGGTTTAGTGTGTCCAATCAATTATGTTGAATTGGAAGTGTTTGGAACATAGCCATTTGATTTTAGTTGGTTCCGTGTTGTTCCTCTAGTAAAGAAAGCAGTATGTTGAGGGTTTCATCATTTTCAGTATAGGTTCTTCAAAGCCCGAGTCGGATGGGAGTGGTTTGAGCACTTGTTTTTGTTGTTGTAACTTGGCTCGTAATAGTTTTTCCCGGATGTTCTGGGCTTTTTCGGAAGGCAATGAATGGGGGTTTGGGAAATATTTCCGAGAGTATTTTATTTCCTTGGATTAAGTTCCAGTGTTTGTTTACTGCTTGATGTATGTCACGGTGGTTTATGGCTGGGTTGTATGTATAGTGGAGAAGACAAGTGGAATTTGTTTGGATTTGTCTTCAACCTTGGTTCTGTGTATCAATCTTATTCCGTTAGTATGCGATACTTTGGTTGTTGCTTTTTCAATTTCAGTGGGGCTGTATCCTCTTTTGACTAGTTTCT
The DNA here is from genome assembly GCA_037893245.1 of Crossaster papposus. Lineage (NCBI taxonomy): Eukaryota > Metazoa > Echinodermata > Asteroidea > Velatida > Solasteridae > Crossaster > Crossaster papposus. The sequence goes on along the minus strand of JBAIAA010000051.1, from coordinate 1,316,153 downwards.
CTTTGTTTTGGTAATCATCCTCGTTGGTGGTGTTTTTAGCGCATCGGAGTGTTTCTCCGTAGATGAACGCTTTGAAAACGTGGGGTGGGTGGGATGGAGATATTAGAATGTTTCTGTTAGTTTTGTGTAGACTTTGGTGTCTAGGATTCCTGTTTTTCGGAAACGATCTCCTTTGAAGATGGTTAAGTCAAGGTAGTTGATGGATGATTCAGAGGCTTCGTATGTGAACTTTAGTGTTGGGTACATCTTGTTTATTTCTGTGACGAGATTTTTGAATTCGTCCAGAGTTCCATTGTAGATGACCATTATGTCGTCTCTATAACGCCACCATGTTAGGATGTTATCCGCTTTGGGGGTTATTTTTTTCTCGAAATCGTGTAGGGTGATATCACATATTTCAGGGCTTGATGTGGAGCCCATTGCACAACCAATTTTCCTCAGAAAAAAACTTGTTTCCGAATTGAAAGCAGTTTCGGCCGAGGATAAGTTCCAGAAGTTTGTGGACATAGGTTGATGGTGGCTTTGTGATGGTATAGTTGTGGTTGGTATATTTTATTTTAGGGCATTGCATACACAATCAATTGCTTTCGTTTGTCGGAACAATTGTGTACATGGAAACAACGTCTATGCTAGCGATGAGAGCATTTTGTGAGAATGTTTTTCCTTCTAGTTTGCGCAAAATGTGCAGCCACTTATGATTGGTCGTCCAACAAATGGTTCTCCCCTTGGTGGAATTTTGTGTATTTTCAGGAGAAAATACATTGTTGGACATTGGCACTTCTGTGGAAGTGGGTCGAGGTATTTCAGAGTATTGGTGTCGATCTGTTGGTTGTTTCTCATTTGTGTTGTGAACCAAAGTTGTGGTTTGATGGGTAATATCCTGGTCCAGTTGGGTGTAATGATGGGACTCAAGATGGCGGTAACCCACTTGTAAATAGTCTGTGTGGTTCATTATACATTGTATGTCTCTACCTTTGTCATATGGTTTGACTACATTACATTACATTACATTACATTAATATTTATAATGCGCTTTTCCCAAAAGGCTCAAAGCGCATACAATTATAAAATGTTACTTAGATATACTTACAATAAAATAGTTACATTAAAACTAACAATTGAAACAATGATTGCAGAATAATACAAAGGTAGGAAAATTATACAAAAAGATGCGTTTTCAAAGACTTTTTGAAGTTATTTACAGAGGTAGAAGATCTAACTGAGATCGGAAGATTGTTCCATGCACGGGAGGCACATACAGTGAAAGTTCTATCACCGGCCCGTACTCTTGTTCTAGGATATTCAAGTCGTAGGGTATCATCTCCAGATCTCAGGCTATTTCTTCTTGGAACATATTTTAACAAGCAGTCTGATAAATAGACTGGAGCAAGGTTATGAAAGGATTTGTAGACAAATAATAAATGCTTGAACATTATTCTTTGTTGTATTGGTAACCAGTGTAGCGAATGCATCAAGGGTATGGGATCATGCTTGCGGTTGACAGCAAAAACTAAACGTGCGGCCCAGTTTTGTAACCGCTGCAGTCGTTGTATGTGTACATTGGGTACAGAAGATAACAAACCATTACAATAATCAAGCCGTGAAAGTACCAATGAACGAACAGCGTGGTGACATGTAGATTCATCCATGAACTTGCGGGCACGTGATATATTGCGAAGATAGTAATTGACAGTTCGTGATATATATGATATATGGGAAGACATGGACATAGCCGAGTCAAAGAATACACCTAGGTTCCTAACAGATTCAGATGGGTGAATAGAAGAGTTTCCAATAACAATGGAAACATCGGGGATAAGTTTAAGATTATGGGAGGAAGCAGCGACAAAGAATTCTGTTTTATCATCGTTTAATTTAAGCTTATTAACTGTCATCCAGGTTTTAATGTCTGAGATGCATTTTTCAAGTTTAGAGATTGCACGATTCATCTCACCAGGTACACTAGGGTTGAATGATATATTTTGGTGGTGCCGTGCTATATCACCAACAGGAAGGGTGTAAACAGTGTAGCCTAGTGGACCAAAGACAGAGCCCTGTGGTAAGCCATAATCAGCAATAGATGGAGCTGACAATTCACCAGCAACCTGACTGGTCCAACCCTTAAGATATGAATGGAACCAGTCAAGTGCAACCCCTCTTATGCCAATTCTGGATACAATACGATGTCGGGATGGCTTTTGAGGTTGTTTATGGCGGATAGTTCTTGTTTAGTCAGGTTCCTTTGTTGTTTTCCTAGCCTTATGTGGGCTATTTCGAATTTGGTGGCTTCCAGGTATTCTTCTGGTGTTGCACTAGGTCTTGATTTTGGATGCCAATTGAAAGAATGTGTTTTGGAGCGTTTGTTACGCATTAGGAAAGCAACTCGCAGTTTTCGATTGAATGTATTTATTTCACTCACGAGTGTTGTGTTTAGCAGGAGTAGGGACGAAGTTGAGGCCTTTTCCTAAAACAATTTTCTCGGTATGCGATAGTGTAGCTTTGGATAGGTTTTGTATAAATGACTCGCATTGTTCTGCTAATAGTTGTTGTTGATTGGATTTGGCTTTTTTGCTTTTTGCATTTGCAAGAGAAGGTTTGATTTTAGTTGGCTAAGGGATCTCTTTGTTTCTTTATTCAATTTTTTCTTCTTGCCATGGCTATCCTATGCAAAAATTTTATTTCAATATAATAATTTTTTTCAGATGGTAGGGCACAATGTAAACAAGAAAAACGGTTTTGTCTCTGTTGAGAAGTTGTGGTGGTCTTGAAAAAAACCATTTGGTTTGATGAGATTTTTAGCAGGGATGTTTCCTCTTGATGCCTCTTGATTGTCGGGGCCTTGTGAAGAAACTTAGCAGCTGTTGTGCTGTTTGGTGGTCTTGGCCTTGGTATTCAGCAAGCTTTTCCTGATCAGCTCATCTTGAGTCGGTGTATTTCGCCTCCGCCAGGTCGAGTTGATGTTCGTACTCTTCTAGTGCGACTTTTGTGAAGAGTAGCGATGTTCGGCTTTGCAGTTTATTCCAACGTTCTGTGAACGATTCTTGAAGTTTCACCGATCGTTGTGGTCTTGGTTGCCTTATTCTGATTTCCAGGTATGGAGGTGATCTGGAGGTCTCTAAGTGTCGGGACAAAGACTTTATTTGTCGAGCGATGTGATCCTTAGCAAAAGTCAAAATGTTAATCTTTACTGCCAAGGTTTTCACTTCTTTGAACTTTGTCGCTGGTAAACGGTGAGAGACCGGTGGTGTGTTACTTGGTGTTGATGGGTTGGTCGTCTAGTTCTAATGATAGAAGTAGAGACTCATCGTCGGTGCCAAGTGGTGTGCGTTGCCCGCAAGGTATGCTTGAAACCGAACTGTATGGAGACGGAGGCGGGTGGCTAGACTTGCTCTTGCTCTTGCTGGATTTTCTTCTGCTGAGTTTAGACATTATGAACATCTGATGACTAATAACGTGGCAGATAACTAGCATCCGGATACATGTACAATTGAGCATCCAATTTGATATGTGTATGAACACCATTTTGTTTTCCCCATGTTTGTTAGATACATAACATGCCTAGGTAAATTTCCATAACACAAGTATGTTGATAAATGGTGGCCACCATCTTGGACTTATTCTACGACATTAATGAAAACATTCAAAACTTCTTAAAGAAGTAACATACTTGGTAAAAAAGAATATTGTAATCACAAAATTGTCCTTAGCTTATCATTATACATGTATGTAAATAAATGGTTCAGATATAAAAATATCGTATTTTTCAAAATTTGGTGGACGCCATCTTGGATGTTGTCAATGGATATGAATGAAACAATTGAAGACAGTCTACTTCATACAACCAGATGTAGATACAAATATATTGTAATCAAAAGCATGTCCATAATAAGCTTATTATTGTGCATATTGAATACGTTGGTTCAAATATAACTATTTATTGCTTTTTTGGTATATGCTGGCGGCCATCTTGAATTTTGCCACTGGACATAAATTTAAAAAATGGAAACAGGTTGTTTTGTGTTCAGTGTGATCATAGAAAGTAAAAAATCACAAGTTTCCAGATTCTATATGAACCGTTCACTAAATAACACAATGACATACACTAATTCACGAGTTGGCTATATTAAACTGAGAGTGAGGTAAAATCTTCCTTTTTTTTTCTCCACTATGCCCTGTGCCAAGTTCCGTCTTATTTTGACAGAGCGCCTGACATAATCAGACGTTGGATAACAGATGGCTCAATTAACAATGTATAATACTCGGACCACTCGGAGCTCACTGAGCAAACCAGGGACATGGGTGCAACATCCCACCCCCTAGCCCCTCATCAGTACCACCAATCGAGCACCAACACATCTTGTTTACCTGTCAACATTTGCGTCGTCTTCATGGAGCGCTGTGATAAAGAGCGGAGGACGCTGATTCGCATTCTCCTTGTGGGAGGCAAACTCAAACTGCACACATCTCAGGAACAGGTGGCAGGAGTCAAAGCCCATGTCAGCAGCCTGCTCCTTGTAAAGCTGAATATGTGTAATAAAACAAGGAAAGCCTGTTCAAGCTGGTAATGATAAGTTATCCGTGGAGCATGAGTGTTGCCTTTCCCCACAGTGGATCCCAATTACCCTTCAAAATATCCCTAGATAACCTTCAATCCAAGGACCATCAATCCACCCAAGTAACATTAAAATCCATCAAATAAGTAGAGGCAATTTTTCAATTTTCAGATTTATGATATTTGTAACTTAAAATCCTAAATAAAGTTAAGATGGCCTGATAATTCGATCTGAACAAGATCTTCTTCAGAAGAAGTCTAAGGAAGATCTTGTTTAAGATCAAAATTAGAGGTCCATTTGTATATTTCAGGTCAGCCAGTAAGCACTGAAGCTATATGGAGAATGTGCATAATGAGCAGTGTGAAAGTACAAAGTAACAAATAACCTCAATCCTCAAAAATCATCCAGCATTAGTTAAGGCCTTATGACCTGGATCCTGCATTATCCTCCAGTGGCAAAACCCTAAACGCCCCCAATCCTGCAAAATCCTATGATACATCAACTTCCAAGTGCCCACATTCCTGAAGAATCCTGAATAATTTCCAAAAAGGATTTGAGGTTTTTCGATGGTTCGGGTTTATTAATGCTTTAAAAAACCTGTTTCATCCACTACCCATGCAGTGGGTAATAAGCTTACCCCTCGGACCCCCCGGAAAGAGCTCACACCCCCCGGAAAGAGCTCACACCCCCCGGAAAGAGCTCACACCCCCCGGAAAGAGCTCACACCCCCCGGAAAGAGCTCACACCCCCCGGAAAGAGCTCACACCCCCCGGAAAGAGCTCACACCCCCCGGAAAGAGCTCACACCCCCCGGAAAGAGCTACATTGGAATGAGCTACAATGGAATGAGCTACCTTCGAATGGCCTACATTGGAATGAGCTACCTCGGAATGAGCTACCTTAGAATGAGCATACATGTACCTTGGACAGCAACTCTGTTTCATTTGCTGTTTCAATCAGCCTGTGTCTCAAGGTGATTGTCTGCAAAAGAAAACAGATAAATACACGCTACAGATAAATTAACAGAACAGGGCCAAACCAATTCAGGGAGCATTTTGACATGAAATGTGAAACAGTCTACAAATAATAAATGTCTGTGAGTGTGATGGTAAGAATAATTGCATGACAGATTAAATGTTGGTTGTCCTACCCGGTGAATGACCTCTATGATAAGAACTGTTTAACCACTTTTTTTAGCAAGGGTCAGTAGTTCCCCCAACAAAATCAGCACAATTGACTGAAAGATTTTGTTGTAATTAGAAAAAAAATAGTAATTACATACTTCCACATACTCCCCCTTTGCTGCTCCGAGGGTTAACTAACCAACTGTAAAACTTAAACAATATTTTTTTAACACATCAGACTCATTTTTGCAGAGTGGGTCACATATGGTATGGTTCTGAACACCTATCTCCTAATAATTCAGCTCTCTTTACATTTAAATCTTGTATATAAAAACAACATCTACCGCTACATGTACAATGGAGCAACTCTGACTTTGCGAGTAAACTTTACCTCTAAAAGTCTGGACCAAATCTTCAGCAAATCAGCTTTCCTCTCTTTTGGAGCCCGCCTTCCTGCCACAGCATCGAGAGAGGCCATCACTGATTGGCCAATCTCGCACATGAAGGCAGGGTCTTCGGCAAAGACGTCTGCAAACAGCTGCATGGGGAAATGAGTTTCACAGCACTTTAGAAAATATCAGTTAAACACAAACATAAAACACATAAAACGTCGTAGAGTCATAGAAACGTTGCATGATTAAAGAGGTTCACTCAGAGTGAATCGACATGTAGAAAAAAGACCTTATTTGCGGTGAAGCCATTTTTTATCAGGCGCAATGAATCACATTCGCGATTTTCTTGAGCAATAATGTCCGCGTATTTATAGACAGGCGTATAAACCAACAAATGCATTTCCATTACGCGACAAGTCATGCGCCTTATCGAGCTAATAATTTCAAGTCGCGCAACCGTCGCGCACTATTTTGTTTGCTTACACGCGCGTGCGTGCAATATTGCGACAAAATCAAGGCCTTGTAAACCGTTTATGTGATCCAATGCATTATAATTATGTGTTTTAATTTTACAAAGTTTACAAACTTTAGCGTATCATTAATCACAAATTTTACATTATTCATTAGAACAGGCTAGTATTAACTAGTAATTAACTTTAATTAATCTCAATTAATGTAAAATTTGCCAGATTTATTTGTTTTCTCTCTTGGTTTGCAGCTGTCACACATTGAAATGCCTTAAAACTTTTATAAAAAGGAAATGTCTCCCTTTCTAAACTGTCCAATAGAAAACCATCTTATAAAATAGTATACAAATATTGACTGCTTTGAGTGGTATAGTAAAACTAGCCTCCCGAGGTGATCCATGGAGCATTCCCGAAGCCGAGGGAAAATAGAATGCTCCATGGATCACCGAGGGAGGCTAGTTTTACTATACCGCGAAATAAAGCAGTCGATGTTTTATAACACCTCACTCACAGATTCTGCACAATTTAAGCTTCCTGAAAGTATAGTAATGACAAAAAATCTCCGAATTATACGTCTCTCAATCATACGTGTACTTTGTTGCCTTGATGAACGGGTGCGAGGGTGATAGAGCTATGTTTACGCAATGCACCGAAACACACGTCTGGGTTTCAGTCACGCTTTCGTTGCTATGCGCATAGTACGTGTGTTGCTATGCGCATAGTACTCTTTCAGAACGAGGCTGCGTGGTATAGTCTTTTTGGAGCGCAAGTAAAAAATAGTAAAAATAGCAAATGACACGTGACGCGCTCTCGGCCAATCAAGACACAGAATCTGTGAGTGAGGTGTTATAATGATCTCTAGTCCTTACATCTCGTTGTATCTGATTGGAGAAGGCACTGCCGAGGGGCTGTTGGTGCTCCCATTCTCTCTGCGCAATCTCCAGCATCTTCTTCTCAATCAAGATGCTCTCTGTGACAGAGCGAGGCTGATGTGCATGCACCAACTCCTGACAAGTGAGAGGGGATAGATCTTTAATCTTGGGCTTTTATCCTAGAAAATTCAAGTAACATTGCATTTTGTTTTATAAGAGCAAACAATTTCTTCCATTGGCATAGTTAAAGGGATCCTAGTGCATCCACGAAAGAGCCCAATTGGGCTACAAAATGCTTTACAAATGAAATAGTGCTCACTTGAAAGTCTGCTTGTACAGGTAGGCAAAGTTGTCTCAAAAATCTGAGACAACTCTTCCACCTGGTCAGAGAGAGTGTGTACATGGTGTATGCAATGATTCCCCTGTACTAAGCTACCGAATGTTTCGTGCATCGCATCCATGTACGTGTACTACATAACCCCCATTGGGTTTGGTTACAGTACAGGAACAAAGGGAACCACAATAGGGAATCCTCTGTCGTTATTAACAACACAACTGTATGTGCCGCACGTGTGTACAGTTTTTTAAGGGGCGTGACTAACTTACAAACAGCGATAGGTCTATTAAATGTGGGACAGACTTTGGTAATAAACATATGCTTTTAATATAGGAATACATGTAATGGTATTTTTCGAATACAAAAACTGTATTGCGTGAGCAAAATGTTGAATTGGTTTATTAGCTCACAACCAAAAGCTTACATTGTATGCTTGCGTTAGAGCCTGTGGCACTCTGCTGGCCAGCGCAAGGCTTGGATGAAACTCTAGTAGATACACGTACTGCAAGGCTGACCTGCAAGTCAAAACGAAAGCCAATATTTGTAACAGTTTTTGAATTTGGGGAATTGTATTTTAAAGTAAATATCGTTTAACTAACCTGTGTGAAGTTTTACAGTCATGAATGCCGAGAAAAACACAAAAAACAGCATTTGTTTTCAACCGGCGCCGAGCAGTTATTCTTATGTTATTTGTGTTTTTTCGCAATCGCCGTCCGAATTTTTCTTTATAAAATTATATTTTTCAGAATAATTAAAGGATATCTAGCGCAATCATTTTGCTAGATGCCTAGAATCATTATTCATTTTCAGATGAGTAAGATATTTCTTAATAATTCGGTAGTAAATTTTTTCGATATCTGCAAATGGTGTATCCTACTTTTAAGCAGCTCTATGAAATTGGCCCCAGGTCATCATGATAATCGCCGTATATCTAAATATCTTTCTCATGATCGACATACTCCGACTTTGTGCCAAATGCTTGTATTATCATCAAAGGCATAATTCCCCAAAATATGTCCCATGTCTGATCTAAAAGGAAATATTTTAACATCCCGGCGCAAAATCCATCTAATAAATTAACATTTATTTCCCTCTTGTTTTTGCCAATTCTACTGGTACTTTGTTGGTATGATTACCGGCTAATATTGATGGATACTGGCTGCTTTGGAATGATGCGGAATGGCACGCCAGTCTGATGCTGCTCATCGTCTCGGCAGACTTTCTGGACATACTCTCGCTGATCGCTGATCTGTAGAAGAAAATCACACAATAGAAAAGAAAAAAACAATTGATCCTAGGATCACCGCGTTGCATTTTCCCACAATCGATCTCTATAGGTGTAATCTTAAAAAAGTAAAATGTTGTGCATGTGGAAACGCGACCTCGATTGACCCCTACATGATCTTTGACCTCAGCAATCCGATGACTAATTGTCTTTTCTCCCAAGGGTCACTGCATGTAAAAGTTATACATTATTTTTTTAAAGTAAGAATACTTGAAAGCCTCATTCACACTAGGAAAGGGCATGATGTGATTTTGCATTTAAAGCGAACACAGTAATTAGCAGGATGTGATTTCAACCAGAGATCACATTAAAAAATCACATTCTAATGCTCCAGAATCACATTCCAATTTGAATTTTTACAACTAAATCGACTTTTACGACTTAATTTTTTTTTGAATCTGGAGCAATTGGATGTGATTTTGGAAATCTTTTGTTGAAATCACCTCCTGCTAATAATGACCGTGTCCACTTTGAATACAAAATCACGTCATGTCCTTTCCTAGTGTCAGCATGAATCCATTTTGTGCAAATTCTCAATGCCATGTATTACAGATACAAGCATCATGTCTACATGTACCTGTTGATCCAACACTGACTTGATCAGAGCACAGTGCAGCCTTAAGCAGCGACACTCAGCTCGATAGGTGTGCACAAAGTAGTCAGCCTTCAGGTCAAAGCGAGGCCGTTGGTAGGAGATATCGGTGATAACCTGCGCCAGGGAGCGCTTCTCGTGCATGTCAAAGACATGCTGGTAGGCCTCCAAGTACACGTCCAGCAACTGCATGGAAGGCCAATTGAAAACTTTTACTTTAAAAGGTAGAGTACACCATTTATGATCTGTGCATTTTTCTTGTTTAAAGTTGCAAACCTTCTAAAATCTAATGCCAGACCAGGTGCCTATAACCAGTTCGCGCCAGGATTAGTTTAACATTACTGAGCTGAGGCGGGGAATTATTTTTAACAAAACAAGATTCAGGCCGATGGTACCGGGAAGCACACCCACGCATTTCCAGTCTTGCTCGCTGCTGACAGACATTTCCGGCCTTGCTCGTGATGTGTTTATGCGTCATCCGTTTTGAAACTGGGGAAAACTTTGCGTGTACCGTAATTTCCTGCGGTAAAGCCGCACAGCGGTTAAGGCGCAGGTCCCTAAAATCACCCAAAAAAAATTAAAGCGCATGCTTGAACGCACCCAAAAGAACACCAGACGCCACCCGGTGTAGGTACATCGCCACAAAGGGGTCATTTTGTTGCCTTAGAACGATCCCACTATTCCAAGCAAGAATTTGCTGAGTACTTGAGTTTATCTGGCACGCAAACAATGTATGAAAACTTCAAACCAGTAGTCACAATATCGCACGAGGTTTACTTTGCCAATACATATCATGTATCACTGCAGTATAAACTGCATGCATGTACATGCACAGTACATGTACATCACATGCAGCGATCGCGTGCGGGTTATCCCTAATTGCGACACCCCCTAGTCTTTTTTCCAGTCGTTGTGAATGCTCTGCATGAAGCCAGAACGTAGACGAAAAAACGTTTAGAAAAAGGCCACATAGTACAGGCCAGCTTTTTATATGCAGCGCGCGTAGGCCGCCGATGCGGGCGTCCTCTAACGTACGCCGTACCATAGTCTTAGCGAAGGTAATTCGCGCGTGGTCTACGGCGTACGTTAGAGGGCGCCCCGCATCGCGAAGATCGTCTTGCAAACAAGACTACGCACGCTGCCGAGTGCTAAATCACATGTATACATGTACATGTACACACATACATGTACGGTCGTAGGGGGGTCAACACATCGCGGCAATTGTTAATGAAAACACGGTCACAATGTCCGGAGAGTTGAGCTAATTGGTTGACCGCATTATTGAGTAAGATTGCGGCGTTCAAAGAATTCTTCACACAAGGACATCACTTTGAACTCAAGCGACATCATATACGGCGCACCGAAAGATAAGGCGCGGCGATGTTTTTGTGGTCTAGAAAGTCAGATAAGCCGCGTCTTTACCGCAGGAAATTACGGTATATACGTCCTCCTGCGAGAACTGGTTAGCAAATGAGTCATTCCATGAAGTTGGAACACAAAAGTGTGACATTTTGCTACATTTCTAGTTACATGCCATCTATTGACAACATTATTCAAATATTTATTCCTGTTATTTGTCTTGGATGTAGGGCAGAATTGGGCTGAATTTGTACATTTCTAACATTAGTTTCTTGAGCAATTTCATGACAAATTTAGTCATCTGATGTAACGGGGATGCCGTTTCTCTTTTACATCTTTTTGTCATGTTGCAAGATTTATTGCCCAAACCGTTTCTCGAACTACTAACTGACCACAAAATGAAACCATACGTAGTTTTATAAGGTTATTGTATATACATTACAAGAGATATGTTGAAAAATATATTCTGATGTGTGTCACACCAGGGTGCATCATGTTAAATTGTTTATAGCTACTGATTTCAGGTAAGAGTAACTAACTTAAGCTTGTACAGGGTCCATTCTGTGTGTTGTACCTAAATGTGCATAGAAAAACTGTGTAGTAATATGCAGAAGTATTGAGATTGCCTCACAACAGGTTCTAGACATTAAGAGGAATGCCGTGTTCCAACTTGTTAGAATGACCTATATAAGTGATGCACTTTGCTGGAATTGGGGAACGGTGCAATTATTAACAAGGGAATAAATATGTGGTTGGCTGGTTTTAAATGTACCGGTACGTTTAAAACCTGCTCATGAGCCTAGACGCGTTAATGCCCGAGCCAAAGGCGAGGGCATTAACATCGTTAAGGCTCATGAGCCGGTTTTAAATGTACGTTTAATGCCGGCCAACCACATATTTATTCCCATTCATAAAATACGCCAAAACAAGTCAAAAATTAAATGTTCAAACTATTTTGTTTAAACATTTATATACTTGCTGTTTTGTGAAACACCCCTCTAAGTAATGTTTATGGTACAATCCTCAAAAAACCTAGTTCGCATGATCGGTCAGGGGAGGTACATGTAAGCTAACTCATAATATTGAAATTGGCGAGCATCCCGCGCGATGTTACGCAAAATGCAAGCTGCTGGTACAGGGAGAATTAAAGACTATAAAAACAGACTCGTTTGAGGTATTGGGCATGCCTTGAGAGGTTTCAACCGATAAAACATTAAAGCGACCAGGTTTCACCTGAAAAGTGTTTAAAACCAGCCAGTCGGTCTTTATTATTCATTCAACAATGGCCACATGACAAGCTCTCGACCAATAGGAATGGATAAATTGTCTTAGGTAAGGAGGTGGAATCAAGTTCTGCATGGTGCATCTGTTAAACTAATTAATATCCTCTCTCAACAGTGTCATTTTATTCTTCAGGACCTCCACCAGAATATAGCCCACCTTGACTCAGAACTCAGATCCAGCTGTACAGACACTAGGTACAGGGAATTCCATGATGAGATTGATAGGGGCCTATCTAACCTTGACTCTGTTCTTATCAACAGGAGAAACAAGAAGATTGGTGGCTTGCTTGCCAAGCAGCATCAACGCAGACAGAGACGTTTTAGACGTCCCAAGCCCGAATCGACAACACCCCCTGCCAATACTGTTATTAACCTTTCCTCCTCATCCGTATCAGATGCTGAACACAAACTTCTCTCCAAGGGTCTGAACTTCTGTCCCACTCCCCGTACTGTGAACCAGGTACAGCTCAGCCAAGATCTCACGGAATACTATCGTAGGATCCGTCTCCGTGAATTTTTTCTTGATTCTGACCCTTGTGACCCAGAACCCTTCCGTGTCAAGAGCGCATGGGTACCCCCAAGAATCGTGTACCAGCTCTCGAAACATACGTTCAAGTTGTCAATACCCAAGTCACTAACCCTGGTAACTTTCCCCACAGGACCCATGATAACCTCCCCAGGGAAGAGCGCCTTGCACTTGCTGCTTTGCGTTCTCGTACTGACATCATCATCAAGCCAGCTGATAAAGGCTCAGCCGTGGTCATCATGGATCGTCAGCAGTACATCGACGAGGCCCACCGTCAGTTGGACAACCGTACTAACTATATCTGCCTTGACTCTGATCCCACAGGTACATTCTCTCGAGAGATACAGCAGTTGCTTGATGACATGCGGTCACGTGACCAACTATCAAAGAAAGCTCACAAATTTCTTTCACCCACTGACTGTAGAACTGCCAGGTTTTATCTTCTCCCCAAGATTCACAAGACTGGTAACCCTGGTAGGCCTATCGTCTCGGGTAATGGCTCACCCACGGAACACATCTCCATGTTTATTGACAGTTTTCTTAAACCCCTTGTCCATAGGATTCCATCATACATCCATGACACCCCGGACTTCCTGCGCAAGCTCGAAGGAATCAAGGACCAGATTCCCAGAACGGCCATCATTGGGACCTTTGACGTCTCATCCTTGTACACCAACATACCACACGAAGAAGGTATTCGTGCTTGTTCCATAACCCTAGCTAGGGCAGGACACACGACCCCTCCCATAAGTGACATTCGCGCCCTCATGAAACTTGTACTAACGAAGAATAATTTTTCCTTCCTAGATAAGCACTATCTACAGGTACATGGCACTGCAATGGGTACTCGTATGGCACCCTCCTTTGCATGCCTCTTTTTGGGTGACCTCGAGGAACGCATGCTTGCCTTAGCACCGTGCCGTCCCTGGATCTGGTGGAGATACATTGATGATGTATTTTTCATATGGACCAGTGATGAGGACAGTCTGCTGACTTTCACTAATCACATGAATTCCTTCCACAGGACCATCAAGTTCACATCAGAGTACTCACATCATCAGGCCCACTTCCTGGATGTCACCATCCGCAAGGAGGACAACTTAATAACCACTGATCTGTATTCTAAACCCACAGACACACACCAGTATCTCCACTCCTCCAGCTGTCACCCTAGGCATTGTAAGACTGGTATAGCATTTAGTCAAGCCCTCAGACTCAAAAGGATTTGTTCTAACGACTATGATTTCTCCCGCCATTCACAGGTACTGAAGAACAACTTGGTTGCCAGGGGTCACAGTTCCCGCCAAGTTCAACGTGCCATTGCCAGAGCCAAAGCCGTACCCAGAAATTTGGCTCTAAAGGTAAAGGCCCCCCAGGCTAATGCCAAACCCATGATCCCCCTGGTGACTACCTTTCACCCCAGTCTCCCTTCCCTTCGCAAAATCACCAACGACAGCCATCACATTCTCCACACTTCAGATCGCCTTGTCCGGGCCATCCCCGACAGCCCTGTATTGGCCTATAGACGCCCTCAAAATCTACGAGACCTCATTGTTCGAGCCGAAGTTCCCAGCTTGGATGCATCTCCCCCCATCCAGCACGGAACTTTCAAGTGCAGCTCTAGATGTGTGGTCTGCCAGATCCACATTCAGGAGTCTGACTCCTTTTCTGGCCACTCTTCTGGTACTACTCATAGAATTATTGGTAACATCACTTGCAGTACATCTAACGTCATATATCTCATCTCTTGCAGGTTTTGTGGAGTTCAGTATGTCGGAGAGACCAAAAATGCCCTAAAAAAGCGTTTCTACGGTCATCGATCGACTGTCAACACCAAGAAACTGGATACCCCTGTAGGACATCACTTTAACCAGCCTAACCATTGCATTTCTGATATGATTCTTCAGGGCATAGAATCACTTGGCCATCGAAAAGACTCAGTTCGCCTCAGCCGGGAGAAGTCTGGATGAATCGTCTTCGGACTATTCAACCACATGGGCTTAACATCCAACTAGGAAATGATTAACTTCTATTTTTTCTCCATTTGTCAGCTGTTTCAGATTCATTCCTTGCCAGAATTTTGTTTTTGTTTTTGTTTGTTCTCACTTCTCTGGTTTTCCTCAAACCCCCCCCCCTCCCCCATCCTCATTACTCCTATTCATACTTATTTGTTAGTTCTTCCCTTTGATCTCCACCCTGGACCCCTTTCCTTGTGGCTTTACCCTTTCTGTTTTTGTTCCTACCCCGCCTTTGATCCTACCCACACTGACCTCACCCTTTAATCCCTCAGCCTTTAATCCCTCAGCCTAATCCTCCTTTTGTTGTTTGTTCCATTGAACTCTGTGCTTTGTTTCTATTGTGTTTTTTCAGCGCCCATGATGTGCATCATGCTGTACATTGCCCTATATATGTTTGTTTCTTGTACACAGTCATTTAGTCTCTGAAGAAGATCTTGTTAAGATCGAAATATTAGGCCCTCTTAACTTATTTGATTTGTATTTATGAATGAACGTTAGTTACATGCATTTGCAACACTCCCAAGAGATTCTTGAAGTACTGCAATGATAGTGTTCTAAAGCATTGCTTTAAGTTAAGTTCAGAAAACAAACATCAGATGTAAGTTTTTTAATTATTTTTTTGAGGGGGAGGGAAATCTGCACCAAAACAGAGTTGCGATATGAGTCTTCTGATGCGACTAAGGTCGATAACTTATATGTGACCTGTCATCACAAAATGAGCGTAAAGTCGCAGGGAGTGATTTTCCAGTACGGCCCTTTTTCTCATAATCTCTGTATTAAGACTCCAGACTAAAAAATAAAAAAAATAAAAATATTGAGTATCAAACCTCCAAGTGTTATATACCATTGGAAAGCTCTGTTTCCACAGAATTTAGAAATATCCATATCCCAATTTTTGATTTTGCACATATTATGCCATCATAAAGCAAAACAAAACAAGATATTTTAATGCGGTACCCAGCATCTCTCATTCTCTGGTTCTTAAATTAGACTCCGAGTTCAAGGTTAGATGCTATCTGGCTTACTGACCTGTCTTTTATTCTCCAGGAATGCCGTCTCGTTAGACCACAGGTCCAACAGGACAGCAAAACGATCCACCTGCTGATGGCCATAGCTGGGTAGGTCTACGTCAGTGGCTGCCTGGGACTGAATAAGAAATGAGAAACAACATACAAAAAGCGACTGCTTTGAGTGGTCAAGTTAAACTACAATCTGTTGATCAGACTTCATCATATATATATCATATATCTGTACACCATTCTAAGTTTCTCTTGATATGACTGTCTCCACAAAAAAAAATCGCGTTGTACATTATCATGTACTTTGTAATGGTCCACTCAACGTCGAGAGGGTGAACATTTTGTCCAAATGCGTTTTTCATTTGTTGTCATGAATGACATCCTTAATATCTAGTTTCAGGTTTCATTTACAGAAATGTTGATTTTGATGAATAAAGTGGAAAAAAACACAATTTTGTGTGCATCGTTCTGTTGTTTTACAGCAAAGCCAGCTATTTCAAAGCCTGTTTTTTCAGTTGTGCATTTTGAACTCCAAGGAAGTAATCAATATATGCAAACACACCTCGGTCCGAAATATGAAATAAGAAAAGAAAGTAACAGGAGTATCGTGATCCAATTTAGACGCCATTTTTCATATTAAGATGAGCCTGGCAAACCTCTTGAGGTCACTGTAACCAGTCAAAAATGTTATTAAGTCTATTGCCCGCTTCGGAAACTATTTCCCGCAAATTCACGCTGGCGCAAATCTCATGCACTAACCTTTAGTTAATCCCACGTGACCGTGTTTCAGCCAACCAGAATACAAGCAAGAGGTGTGTTATAAATCAAGATAAACATAGAATGGTTTACAGATTACATTGGGGCTAGTTTTGCAATACGTTTTAAACTTCTTCCCAAGATTCATTGGAAAACAAGTGCAACAGTTGCTGGAGTGGACCGCAGCCCAGGTACAGCGGTTTCAGTCATAAACAGGTCTCAAACTTTGCTATACCATACCTGTTTTTTGCGGCCCTGTGAGCTGGATTTACTCAACCCTATCTTGCCAATTCTGTTCTCTCGATCCTTCTCTATGAAGCAAGTGGCAACCAGCAGCAGGTCTTTCTCCAGTTGCCTTTAATAATAGAGAAATGGAAGTAAAGAAAATGCACTAAATATTGTAAAAAGTTGTAATGATTTGAGTCAATGACTAGCATTGCCTCGCGTAAAACCTA
This sequence comes from Crossaster papposus, assembly GCA_037893245.1. NCBI lineage: Eukaryota > Metazoa > Echinodermata > Asteroidea > Velatida > Solasteridae > Crossaster > Crossaster papposus. The sequence goes on along the minus strand of JBAIAA010000051.1, from coordinate 1,299,116 downwards.
CTGACACTAAAGCCCCTCCCCTCAAAGCAAAACTTTGCAGAAAATAATTAGTTACAATGATTGGCAAATATAGTGCAGTATACGGCGGATGCTAATCATGTACCGACATACGCCGTGTCACAGACAAATGCTTCCCCAGAACCAGACATTAACCACACTCATTTTACAATTCGTTGTTTCCTCATCAGATTCGGGGTATTGTTTTTATTTTAAAAAGGCCAATGTTTTTTACATATAGTAATTGTTTATATGTGACCGGCTCTACAAAAAGGTGTATTAAGTCGCGCTGGGCGGTGACAGCCCTATGTTCCGACAGCCCTATGTTCCGACACCCCTATGTTCCGACAACTAAACCTATGTTCCGACACCCCTATGTTTCGACGTCCCTATGTGTCGACACCCTTATGTTTCGACACCCCTATGTTCCGACAACTAAACCTATGTTCCGACACCCCTATGTTCCGACACCCCTATGTTCCGACACCCGAAAATGAGGTTATATTGGCCTGTTAAATATGTTGGTGACAGGAGGGCCCATGTACATTCATGGCTCTCATCGTAAATGAAGAATCGACGCTCGCCGAAGAAGGGAAAGTTGCGCTTTATTAATTATACATACATCAGTTAGCGAGAATTGTTTGTCAGTGCGCATGTGTGTTTCGCGTTAAAAGGTTTTCGCTTAATATGAACTCGGCGCTTGCCCGCGCAGAATGGTAAACGTAAGCGCACAATTCCGCGGTTGACTCGGCCATGAAACGGGGGCAAGCTGGCTAAGGAAAGCAATGAATTTAGTGCCAGAATTTCTTAAGTAGGCCTTGTGGATAAACAAAGTACAACGTCAATTGTGGCCCTATAGAATATAAAAAATGTAAATTGCACATCGCGCGTGTGGACTGCCAAAAATCGACGCTTACAGAAGGCTTTTAAACGTATTTTAAAGGTTTGCAAGTAATGTTTCAACTTGTGGGAGTGCGCACTAAACGAAACAAGGCATTTACACAACCAACGCACAATTTCGGCGCTTGCCTCTTAAGCGAAAAATAGTGATCGCAAGCACACAATTCAGCGGTAAGCAGCGATAAAAAATGGGTCCACCATGTTGGCAAAGGCATATTGCGTCATTTTGTTTATTTGTTGTTTATTTTGTTATTTCTGCAGGCGGGTCCCGTTATTATTTTGAAGGCCCGGTACTGGTAGCCAATGCACATGGGGTGGGGGTGGTTGAGACAGTCTTGCTTGCAAAAAGTACAATGAGCCATGTCAGTTTTGTCTTTAAATTTAAGGCCCGCGTCTTAAGCTTTAGGTGTGCAGAAAATTCAAATTAATGTATTTTGACTTTTGATGAAGAAACTAGACAACTCAAAAAAATAAATACAAATTGTACCCATAGGCTATAGGGTTGTCATGATGTGGCTCAACATTATTAAAAGTGGACTGTACTTTTCCTGTGTGCAAAAACGGTCATCGAATGTGATTTATGTCAGCGGGGCATCTGTGTTTGTCAACACATTCCTTGGTGTTTGTTTGTTTTTTATTTCGAATCGTCAAGTCTCTTCTGATACTTAGGCCTATTCTAGTTTAATCCTTGCAAGTAGCGGTGCGGAAAAAAAGGACAACACCGCCTCAAATTTTTCCCCAAAGAAAAATGATCGGATTCCCCTTAGTTTAAAACAACGGGTGTCCAGGGTGCAAAGACCCCGAGGCGGAAGCTCGGGACGTTTAGCTTGATAAATCAAGCCTATCTGTATGCCTTAAAACCAGGGAATAAAAACACTAACTTGTATTATAGCATTTTTATTCATATCCAAACTTGACATTTTAATGGAGGGCTCATGTAACCTCTTTAACATCAAGACAAAACAAATTAAACGATTCAAAACAATGCATTACAATGGCACAAATTTCAATACAGATCTGATTTTGAAACCATATTAATAGTCTTTTGATATGTTGATAGAGTGGGAACACTTTATAACTTTGGTAAAGACAACAAAATCTCTGTCGTATTTGGTTGACGTGAGCGTGATTTATTAATTGTATTTTAAGTTATAATTAAAATGCAACTATAGTCAGATCGCGCGAAACGAGGTTGGCGTTAACCAATCAGAAGCGAGAGATTTAAACACTATTAAGTTCACGCCAGTACAATTTCCCCATAGAAATATTTCTGTCTGGGATGCTGTGAAGGTCGAGAAAGTACAGTTTGGACACCCCGATTTTCATTCCGAAATTAAGAACAATGTGTTTAATTGTTTAAGAGAGCCTTATAACACAGGAATGACACAGATAAGCTAGAAGAGATGACAAACAGTGGATTGGTCACTCAATTCCCATTATGGTAGGGTGAAGGCACATACGTATAATGTGTCGGAACAAAGGGGTGTCGGAACATAGGGGTGTCGGAACATAGGTTGAGTTGTCGGAACATAGGGGTGTCGGAACATAGGGGTGTCGGAACATAGGTTGTCGGAACATAGGGGTGTCGGAACATAGGGGTGTCGAAACATAGAGACGTCGGAACATAGGGGTGTCGGAACATGGGTTTAGTTGTCGGAACATAGGGCTGTCGGAACATAGGGCTGTCGGAATATAGGGGTGTAACCCGCTGGGAACTATCATGTAATGGGCCACTCAACATTGAGAGGGTAAACATTTCATCAAAATGTGATTTTTATTTTTTGTCATGAATGACATATTTAATACTTACAGTTTCAGGTTTCATTCAAGGAAATGTTCATTTTAATGAATTGCAAAAAACAACCATGTTGTGTGCATCGTTCTGTTTTAGTACATCAGAGCCAGCTATTTCAAAGTTTTCTCAGTTGTGTAATTTGAACTCAAAGAAAGTAATCAATATGTAAACACGTTATATCTTCAAATTTGAAGGGGTTAAGGAGCTCTATTATATACCAAATGAAAGCTTACATTGGGGGCTTTTCAATCATGTATGTAACTCGATTTTACTTTTTCGCGACATAATACACCTTTTTGTAGAGCCAGTCACATATGTTCCTTAACTTGTAAAAGGCCAAAAGGAATTCCTATATACCGGTAAAAGGAATACTAAAGTCCAATCGAATTGAATTCAATCAGCTATCGACACTCCAGATCACCGAATCTGCGGGGAAAAAAAGGCCCGGGAAATTGCCATTTAGTGCATTTAGTTCACTGTTAACTTACTTGATATCCTCCATTGCTGCTTGGTAGATGATGTAATACCCTCGCTGATCCTGCACGTGCACCCGGCCTTCATCAAAAGAGTAGAAATCATCGTGGTTCTCTACTTCGGAGAACTCCATGAATTCAGACTCGCTTAACCTACATTACAAAGACAGATGTGTACGGTTTAATTGATTTGTATCACATACATCAGGAGTAATGTATTCCATTAATTCCCCTGTCAAGATGAACTAATTTTTATTTTAAAAAGGTGCAATTATTTTTAATATAATATTTTTACCACAGCTAGGAAGTTGAACCTACTAAAAATCAGCCACAAAACGGTCGCATAATCTCATATTTACTCCAGTCATACATGTACATGTGTTTGTGGATTCCCATTTTGTTAGACAATTTTGCCACACTATCCAGCTAGAGCTATATCCATTTAAAATAGTCAGGATTATACAATACCTGAACAAATCCCCGATATCCGATTGGGGGATTGTAGATGACGCGCGTTAAATCATTTGTTCCAATGCACGGCGCAGCCGCAGTTCTATTCAACAGGGAATAGAACTTGCACGGTCACACCATTGGTCGAACTCTGACCAATCAGATGACGAGGATTTATTCAGGCTTTGTATATTAACAAATAATGAATGTTTCACGTTTGTGCGATGGAAAAAATAACTTCATTCGGTGACAGATGAAATGATCCAGAACATTCCAATTGTCACTTCATGATATTTTTCTTACCATTGCACTCACAAACATTCATTATCAGTGGCATGTTATGGCCGAGCAATTAAGAGCATGCGGACACAAGCTCTGGTGTTTATGATCAGCAGAGTGTGGGTTCGAGTACCGGTTTTGACAGGTGTCCTTTAGCAAGGCACTTAACTACTATTGCTTCGTCCTTTGAATGGGACGTAAAGTTGTAGGTCTCATGTGCTGTGTAATACACGTAAAAGAACCCTGTAACACTCAGGTGCTACATGCATGTAACTTTATTAAACTGTCTTTAAAAACCATAGAGCGCATTAAGTACCAGTCTTGGTAGATACGTGTGCTACATGTAGTCCAGGCAAAATACATAATTTTGTTTTGTTGACCTCAAACAAATTGCAACAAATTGTTTTTGACCACAGTGCACTTATATAAGGTCCCTAGAATTACATACTAAAAGTCGACAAAAATCCAAGTGGTGGAAATATGACTAATTTGCATAAATCGTTAATCCCTGCCGCGTAATATATTTATTCCCATATTTGGGTATATATATATATATTTTTTTTTTGAAAAGTTAATTTTGGTGATTCTACTTACCCTTACATCAATAACATTTGCTAAATCATATAAGTGACTGAATAATTATGGGAACATAGTAAATATCCAAAATGACAACTTCGTGAACCCACAAATGTGTGCACATTACACTGTCTCCAGATATCATCAAGTAGTCAGTATTGGTGAGCTTCAAATTCACCAAGTTGCTTACTGGCACAGTTATCCTATTAAATCCTTATGGAAAATCACGTAAACAATGTTAACATTGTGATATTTAGCCCAGCAAACAAAAACTGGGAAAAAATGGTGTGTCACAAAATTGGACTAACAAGTAGGTGAAGGGTTTAAGGTGAGAGACTTGAACAAGTTCAAGGAAACCTCCCAAATTAAAGATTGTTGTTGCTTACAATAATCCTATCTACGTTAAAATGTATTTTGGGGATTTCCTTGAACTTGTTCACGTCTCCCATGTTAGGCAACCCTTTAACTACTTTTTCGCCCAATTTATGGACACACCATTTTCCTCCAGTTTTTGTTTGCTGGGCTAAATATCACAATGTTATCATTGTTCCTATGATTTTTCATAAGGTTTTAATATGATAACTGTGCCAGTAAGCAACTTGGTGAATTTGAAGCTCACCAATACCGACTACTTGAAGATATCTGGAGACAGTGTAGTGTGCGCACATTTATAGGGTCACAAAGTTGTCATTTTTGATAATTACTATGTTCTCATAATTATTCAGTCACATTATGATTTAGCAAATGTTATTAAAGTAAGGATATGTAAGTAGAATCACCAAAATAAACTTTTCAAAAAATTAAAAATATATATATATACCCAAATATGGGAATAAATATATTACGCGGCAGGGATTAACGATTTATGCAAATTAGTCATATTTCCAACACTTGGATTTTTGTCGACTTTTAGTATGTCATTCTAGGGACCTTATAGAAGTGCACTGTGGTGAAAAACAATGTTGCAATTTGTTTGAGGTCAAAACCTATTTTTCCTGGACTAATGTATAAGAACTGCCTATTATTTGTAATCTTTAGTACATATATGTCCACTGTTTATAATACGTGTATCTGATCACAAGAGGACTAAAGTTTGAGATATAGCAAGCCAAGTCAGCACTGGCAGGTATAGTGAAAGAGAAAATGCTGCACAAAAATAAACAAACCAAAACATGGATGCATATAAGACATACCGGTACATGTATTCGCAAGTAAACAGTAATATGTGACCCAACCCACCAAAATGAGTTGCAATTGGCACCAGAACTACTTTCGAGTAATACACCTTTACATAGAAATCAAAGGAAACATTCAACCCTTTCACACAAATAACAACCTAACATTTTAAGATGTCAGACACCAACATGAAGAGCAAATGATGTGCTTTCTACTTCATGTGAAACTAGTCCTTCAGACTCATTTCGAGGGACTTGGTCACATATTTAGTCTGGGGACACCCAACTTTTCGGACATTGCAGGAACACTATGCAGCTCTCTATCCCTGGTTAAATATTTGGGAATTTATAATGAAAAGAGGCAACCAATGCAGAAAAATGTATGAAAGTGCTTTTACGACACACAGCACTTCTCAATTAACCCCCAAAAGGTCAACATGGCCAAACATTCAAAACAAAGTCTGAAGTAAGATGTAAACGTACATGCTACACAAACATGTAACACAAAGTTTAAACAAAATAACAGAAGTTAATTGAACATCCAAATTTGAACTACATGTACTTCATTGTATTTTTTACTGATTTCCTAAATATAGAATTTCCCCAGGGGATTGTTTTTTGTGCAATTTTCCAGCGTTCAATCAATTCATTTCTTACGTCGGACTTACTTGAATTCTGCCGGAGTGTAGTGCAGGTAACCATGACTGCCCAGCCCACCACCCCCTCCTAAGCCACCGTCGTTTACACCTTGCTTGTGGTTCTGCTTACTGCCGATGTCAACAAGAACAGGGGGAAAGCAACAAAGATTAACCAGTTACATGTACTTGTCAAACATATATATAATAATAATTGGGGTAGGTTAATCATCCTTACTTGCAGCTGGTGTGCTGAATTGCAAAAGATCTACAATGTGGTCAAGCTGCTGGAACGTAAAGGCGCCTATGGCAGCCGGCCACATCGACTCGTGACTACAGAGCACAGCCTGAGAATGAAAGTGTTTGATTTTTCCCAGAGAAAGGAAAACCGGAGGACCCGGAGAAAAACCCTTGTGGCACATGAGAGAACCAACGCACAACTCTACTTAAATATGGTCCGGGCCGGGAACCGAACCCAGGATACATTGGTGACAGGCAAGCCCTTTACGCACAAGCCATCCATGCCACCCGTATGTGACCTGTTCTGGCAAAATAAGGCAAATGTCGCACGAAGGCAACACTAATTTGCTATTTTATGTGAAAAATATATTTCTTACTGTTCTAACGAGGTGTAGAACGTCTATGTGTAAATTTCTACTTGTTTTGTTAAAGATATAGAAAACCGGACTGATGCACGTACTAGATACTGAGAAAAACGCAGTTGAAGTTTTCTTAACCATGCAATACTGCGGACTTGCAGAAATGCCCTGCCTACTGGCAACATACCGGTAGGCCTACACTTCTAATTTCCCGATGGTCTTGAAATTTAACAGTCATTCTACCCTATATTAGCTACCAAATACCAGAAATTCATGCATTTTGAGAAATACACGGTATTTTTCTTTGTATTAATGAAGGCCTCTGAAAATGTGAATCCAATTCTAAAAAAAATAAGTTTTGCGCGACTTTGGGGCTCAGTTGGAGGCTTTCAGAGAAGCCATATAATACATGTAGGGGTCTGATTTTTTGTAGAAACTCCAAATGTGGTAGATTTTGAAAACAAATTTTTGATAAAAATGACGACCTGTTACATTGGAGGGTCGTATACACAGCTCTTTTTAACGGCATCCGACTCATTTCGCAGGAGCAAGTCACATAATTATTAAACACAAATTTTGTTCTCTATATTTGGGAGCATACACATGTAGTGTTTGGTTTCTAAAGTGTAGCCCCAAGTTCAAATTTGGTTAATTGATTTTCCCATTTGTGAGGCATTCTAGCAAAATGAGACAGAACCGGGCACAGGCCATAGTAGAGGGGAGAACAAATTTAATTATTTAAAAATAAAGTATTTAAATTGTATAAAAAGTGTTTTCAGGAACAACTAGTAGCATATATGTTACAGTCAAGGCTGCACAACTCAAAACTGTGATTCCATTTAAAGCAAATAAAATTAATTTTATAAAATTAATTTTACATATTGGTTCCAACTCGCACGGATGAAAATTATACAAAAATGTCAAAGTGAAAAAATAAATTTTCAATTAGGCGGGACTTGAACCTGCGACCTTTGGAATACCGGACCTACAGTTTCCCCTGTGGTTTATTTCTGTAGATGAAAATACAGATACAAGTTGACATCATTTACCTGTTGTGTTTCTGCTGCTTTCCTTCGAGTGACAACCCGCCATCATTTATGGTAAGAGTACGTTCCACTGAACGAAAGTAGTTCAGAATGCTCAAACACTAGCGTAGCAAGAAGAGAGAAAAGAAACAAATCGATATATCCAGATGAGATTGAAAAGAAAGAAAACCTTGGCTAAATGACACATTTGTTGACAGTTTGTGCTGAATTATTGATGGACGGGTTACAATTTGTTAATGTGAGGCATTCTGGCAAAATAAGCTGAAACTTGGCACAGGCCGTAATGGAGGAAAAATGAAAAGGAAAAAACATTGGGGGTGATTTTCAGATTAATTGAAATTTGTAATCTTTGATATACATCCACTACACATATTTTAAAGAAATAGTAAAAAAATCATGGAAAAACAGTTGGCATTTTTCATTTTTACAAATACTTGAAACTTTAGAGACCTTTTTCTCAGTCTTTTAGGCTTTGAGAACTAAACATTCATAAGTTGCTAAAGGAATGTCCAATTCAAGTACAACCATGAAGACCACAGCATACTTCAGCTACATGTATTCCTAGTTCAAACTGTGGACCTTGAATTTCCAAGACAAACTTATACCCAAGCTGCTGCCATTGGATTTGTAGAGCAATACAATTCTTTTCAAGATTAGCTGCTCTTACCGCAAGGCCATCCAAAGACCTTCCATCTCCAGCTATTATTTAGTTTGGCTGCTAGCTCTGTGGTTAGAGTTTTTTGGAAGGGGTGTTGGATGGGGAAGTAGATTCCCAATCATTACTCTACACACAATGTACATGCAGCTGGTTTATCATCAGGCCACCAGATGATGAAGGACCAACTTGATGAAGCTACTACATGTTTAGTACACAAATTTGATCAGCACAAAAAAGGCTTGCTCAGTAAAAACTGGTTACCATCCAAGTGCTTTTCATACTTAGCAAAAACCAGTTGAATACCAGTCACAAAAAATGTGTATGCATCACCTAAACATTTCGTTTGTAATCCTGTTTTTGCCCGTGGAAGAAGTTTCATACTAATCAAGTTGTTTGGGCTTAGCAGCTCATTGAAATTGGCCCCAGTTTTCTGCAACAGCTCGAGATCAGTGCAATCTGGTGTCTACCTTCACATGTACATGTATCCATTTATACTCAGGCATGAAACTTGAAATTATTTAAAACAAACAAAAATTCCTATCTTTGACAAACTTCGTACAGTTTTTTTTTTTTTTAATGGCCTAAGTGTGAAGTACAAAAGAAAAAGAGGAAAAGTTGTATGTCTGTATACTCTTGGGCGGACTAAAAATAAAAAATCTAAAGAATGTCTGCAGAATTCCATGAAATTATGTTGTTGCTAATTTAGGGACAAACTGTCTGCAGAATCCATGAACAGGTGTTCATTTATGCTTTAAATGAGGATGCTGGTCTCCCAACTAGCCTGTAACTAAGGACAAAATTTAGTCTGCAGAGTCTGTAGATAGTCATTATTGAAAAGAACCCTAAAGCAATCCATTATTAATGTCTTGCTCGAGAACACAAAAGAAGAAGCTACTCACGGTTCTCTGTAGATCTCTTATCTTGAGGTGTCGGAGCTGCAGGAAGGACAGATAACCTCCCTGGATGAAGGTGGGATCTTGCTGGCTGCTGTCGTCGTCTTCCAGCCCCAGCAGCTGCAAGGAGCTGGTGTAGTCATACTCGTCCGTCTCCTCCTTCTTGCGTCGCCGTGAGGATGCTAGGGCACTGGTGGAGTGCGAGCCTGAGCTCAGGTTGACATTGTCCGTGTCCTTCTCATCAAAGTCGGTGACGGCCACGTCCTCCGAAGGACCGGTGCTATTGGGAAGCATCACATACATACATGGACACGTTGTAAATCCAAAACCACCACAAGCAAGGGCACAGTTTGATTTGTTTGCCAAAAATATCACTTCAACCTACAGTAGACTATTTGACAGTTGTACATTTTTATCGTTTGAAGCAGCAAAAGAGCACAAAAATCTAAAGAAAGGTGCTTGACAAATTGTAATTTTTATCTCTGTGAATGCTGTATATTCTGAGAAAGCAATAATATACTAAGATTTTGATTTCAATTCAAAATTTGCAGTGTCACAATTTATATTCAGCCAAATACATCTACATGTACGTCATGCACTGAAACCGACCAATAATAGCATCCATGCATCGTTGCACCATTCACGGATTACAATCAACTGCAATAGTGAAATTTTTACATACATGTATGCATCTTTTAGACGCATCTTAGGAAATAAACTTTCCTTTAAAATAACAGCATGCCAGAAGCAATAATATCGTAGGGAGTTTAGTGTCGATCATTATTAAATTTACAACAAGTAATCTTTTTAACAGTATTTCGGTTTGTTACTTTTTAGATAGTTTAAACCCCACCCTATTAAAATTTGTTCATATTTGTTATATAGAGTAATTTTGGCTGAAAAGCTGACATTTTAATGTTAGATTTAGATTACTTTAGATGTTACTCTTTCAAAGAAACCAGAATCAACAAATTTGGCGAATAGATTTTGAAAGATAATGGTCCTTTGAATATTGGCAGCACCGCCAAATTTAGGCAAAATTGAAAAAAACAATAGCCCGATGGGACTACAACTTGAAATTTCTGCTTTTTCAGCCAATTTTTTTCCATACAGTACATGCAGCAAAAAATGAAGAAATTTGAAGGGGGTGGGGTTTAACCCAGTGGCACTAATGAGCATGATGTGATTTTGCATTCAAAGCAGACATGGTACTTAGCAGGATGTGATTTCAACAAAAGATTCCCAAAATCTCATCTAAATGCTCCAAATTTACATCTTCCAAATTCACATCCTGGATAAGGTCGTTAACAAGTAAATTTGCATCTAGTGGATAATAATTTAAACTTTAACGATTTAACACAGGATGTGAATTTGAAAAAGGATGTGAATTTGAAAGAGGATGTGAATTTAGAGCATTTGGATATGATTTTGAAATCACATTCTGCTAAGGACCGTGTCCACTTTGAATGCGAAATCACATCATGCCTTTTCCTAGCGTGGCTGATTTGACACGGAAGTTTTCAGAAGGGGAAATTTGGCCGCCATATCTACCTATCGCATAAATCTGGACTGGTGTATATCTGCTTCCACACGTTCTTGGTGTCCAACGACGTCCGATGGGAGGTCACCGATACCGACTGAACATGGGGCGGGTCACGCACGGCAACAGCATGCTCCCTCAAAGCATCCTGAACTTTCTGCATTGCGAAGAGTAAACATCATAGAACTCTATTAACCAGTTCACGCCGGAGGACATATACACGCAAAGTTTTCCCCAGTTTCAAAACGGATGACGCTTAAACACGTCACGAGCAAGGCCGGAAATGTCAACAGCGAGCAAGACTGGCGCGAACTGGTTTCATTACTACATTATACCTGTTTACGGTATTGACAGCTGAATGCAACAAAGTGTAGCTTTGCTACGGCTTTCAAATTTTCAGGAGTTATCAATTAATAGTGTCTTTTTTCGGAAACAATGTACAGGTTAAAACAAAATGTTCCATAAAAACCTTTATTTGTACTTCTTTACAGTTCAAAAACAAAAATACAAATGACAGAGGCGCAAAACAATACAAAATCTGAAGAAAAAAACAATTCCCTATGTTTTTTGTTTTCACCCTCCCAAATTTGAACAACCCTGTCCTGTACCGACTGCAAGCGATTGTGAAAATAGACCTATGTACAAGTACAGTTCAATTGACAGTTAACCTTTATAATTAGAACGAGAAATTATACTCGCACTTTTCCACGCCTTTTTTTACACTTTTTCACTCCTTTTCACAAGTGGGAAATCGGTTTCACACCTTTTCACACATGGGAAACTGTTTTCACACTTTTCTCCACAATTTCGCAGTGTGGGAAATTCTTTTTCACACCTTTTCACATACATAGGAAACCGTTTTCAAAAACTTTTCCATTCCTATTCGCAGTGTTTACTTTCAATTGCTCTGTACTGTATGTACTCACATTGACATCACTAACTGAGAAGAACCGGCTCTGTGCTCTGAGCAGCTCATCCACGTTGCCAAGATGTCTCAGCTTGGTAAGCAATTTCTCCTGTTCAGGATCTCTCTTAGCTCTGTATAAAAAAACAAATTAAAGGAAGTGTGATGCATAAACGCATAACAGCATGCATAAACAATAGCTTGAATGCTCACCAAAGCAGAATTAGGATGATCATTTTTATAATACAACACTTGGCAAAGTCTGAAATGCACAAATGTGACCTGGCACCACGAAAAGAGTGGAAAGTCTCGAAATTAAAAAGTTGACATTATTACATTTCTGAAAAGAAAAAGTCCTTAGCTTTCAAATGATGTATTGTGTGTTGCTGTAGCTTATTCCTAGCCGCCGCTATACTCTTTTGAAATTGCTGAAGTCATACTCCCTTGTTTTGAGAAACGGAGTTCAAAGTCCGTGAACTGTGCCAACTGTACTAGCAATCAGTGCATTTTAGCCACAAAAAGCGCACTTTAGAGTTTTAATTGAGCTATACAATTATGGAATATGATAAAGGGCTTTTGTTTGTAAAAACGTTAACAACTCCAAAGCGACCTCCCACTTGAAAAATTGACGTTTCGGCCAATAACTCGTTTTGGCAATGTGCGACTTTCCGCTCATTTTGTGGTGCCAGGTCACAAATGTGAAACAATTTGGTCATATTATTCCATTTGTATTCTTACCTGAGTTTAATGAACGGCAGCCAGTTGGATTCTTTGATCAAGGCATGGTTGGATACATCAGCTCCCCAAGACTCATTACCCATCTGGAGGAAAAAAGAAAGTAAATTCAAAGTCGTAATTCTAATTTCACATGGAGTTTAGTGTCATTAACTTTAAACCTGCCAGGTGCAGCGCAGTGCATCCGGTAAACAAGTCTGGTCTACTTTGATGCATTCAGCTGTCAACACCATGTGTGACCTAGCTTCAGCTTTTATGATTCCAAACATCCTAGGTATTACCTCCAGCTTGTCATACGTAGGAAATGTCTTCTGCTCCTCTTGTCTGGCAAACACCGTCTTGAAACGCCGGTTGACATAAGAGAGGAGCTCCATCTCATCCGACGGCCCATTGATTTTATCCAGGCTCTGCTCATAGAAGGACAGAGTATGCATGTATAAGTAGAGTTAGATCTTGGAATTGAGTCACCAAAATGAGTCCTACAACAAGTTTGAGTCGACTCTAGTCCCGAGTCATGCTGGTTGAGTCCCGAGTCCCGAGTCCGAATCACGAATCACAAGTCTGAGTCTGAGTCCGAGTTGAAGTCATAATTCACGTTTGAGTACTGTAATGTCAAACTCGTATCTTTGAGTCCTATATACTTTTAGTCCTAGTGCAAGTTCATGTCAGCCCTTCTGTGTACCGAGTCACACTGGTTGGGTCCGAGTCCAAGTCAAATATCGAGAATAAGCCAGCCTCGCACGCTGTGCTGACTAACGGTTTCTTGAGAAATCGTCTTTTAAATAATTTGTCTTAACGTTGCTGAAAGTGAAATGTGGACACTTTGGTCGAGTCAGGTAGAGTCCAATTCTGAGATCCAAGTCATTTGTCATAGTGACTCGAGTACATACTAGTCGAAGTAATTGAAAATGGGACTCAAGGCAGACTCAAGTCTGAGTCCAATTCACAAAGCATACAGTACAACGCTGGAGTAAATGCTCAGAATGAAAACATGACAACAGATGCGGAAAGTTTCCACTCAGCCGTGCAAACGTATCCGCACCAGCAATATGCGCGACATTGTGCCATCTTCGCAAGGCCAAAAAAACATGGTAAAACATAGTTTGAGAAAGTATGTAAAATTACACAAAGGCAAATTGCGGTAAGTTTCATTTTTGTATCACGATACCATATCGTGGCATTTCAGTATCGTGATTATCAACGCATCGGTGAATCGTTACATCCCTAGCTATGTTTACTCACCGCATGGATGCCGTAGCAGGCCATGAGAAACTCTAGTACTGGTTTGATGCGGTCCAGGTCTGTAGCATGACACGGTATGCCTAGCGTCTCACTGTTGGATGCTGGCCCGCCCCCTGAGTTAAAATTAGATGAACAAATTAGCCTATGTACTGAAAACAATTTTCATTGCAGTGATTGCTTTAGATTGCTTTAGATTGCATGGATACACCACCTCAGTACTTGCTATACAATTGCTTGCAGAATGCCAACATATAAGTTGTTTTCAACCAAAAGACACCGAAATGTGCAGTTTTATCCAGTTTTATCCGTGTCAGTTATGGAAAATAACAACGTAAAACGATATTACTGTGCCAAAGACTTTCCTCGGAGAAGTCTAAAAATGCATGTTGTTATAGTATAATATATCGGTAAATTGCTGTGGCCCAGTGATCTGGAGCATTTAATTCGTGGTCTGCGGTTAATTCTGCAGGTTCTGGGTTCGAACCCAGGTTGGGCTATGGTACTTCTACACATCCCAATACTATTCTTACTGTGAAGAGATCAGATTGTCTTGTTTCAGTGTGAGGGACTGGTTCTTCCACACTTTTCTCTGTAGCTAGCCCAATAAGCCCAGACCTTGAGTGTCCTTTGGCCTTGTGATGGGCGATTTGGGTACACAAAAATAATCAACACAATTGGCAATGCCCCCACTTAATTCTCGCAATGTACTGCGGTAAACACAAGGTGCAACATTAACAATGTATTTTCCTACAATGGAATGTGTGCATTTTGTCCAAGCAGAAGCATTACACCCAAGTCACATTTGCTCTACGGCTGGGATACGGCAGCCGTAACCCGCCGAAATCGAGAGATACCTGCGGCGGCTGCAGAGGATCTGCGGTGGCCTCAGGGTCGCCCTAGGGCATATCCCTATCTTTTACAGGCCGTAGGGGTCGCCGTGGGATTATAGCGCGGAGTTACAACTGTTTTACTTTCTAGGTTCGCCGTAGCAATTAGACACTCTGTAGCCATGCCGTAGAGCGGTTCCACAGCGACCATAAGTCGGGCGTACGGTGGCCTTGCGTTTGCTGTGCGGCTGCCCTGGGGTCTTATGAATTACAGTTGACTTTTGTGGACCCCAACAAATTATACGGGCGCCCTAGGGCAGCCTTAAGGCGGTCCTACGGTGCCCGTACGGTGGCCTTATGTGGCGGTATGTAGCACACCCTGCGGGCAACGCAAGGCCCACGCACGGCTCCCGTACACCCGCTGCGTGCCATCCGTACGGCCCCTGTGACAGTCTGGCCGCACGGTCGCTGTATGGTTCCCCTGCGTCCGCCTTGTGGGCGCCTTGCGGCTACCTTGAGTCTGCCTTAGTTTTTGTCAAAAACCTACGGCCGCCGCAGAGATGCCCCAAGGCGACCGTGCATTATCACTTCAACGGCCGTACGGCCGCCGCAGGTTTTCCGTCTCCACAAATTCAAAATACGCCTTGCGGCTACCCTAACATATGTGACTGCTACAGTATGCGACTGTGGGAATGCTGCGGCGGCTCTATAATTGCTATTGGCCGTAGATATTTTAGACCCCGCGGCCGCCGCGGCAAATGTGACTTAGGCTTTAATGTACATACATGTATATACATGTAAGTAAACATCGAGATGAAAAAGAAAATTAACTACAGTGAGGTTTGAACCTGTGATCTCCTGATTACAGTTCCAGTAATCTACCGACTATCCAGCCCTATTTTGGCAGTTTTCCACTTTTTTCAAAGTCTTTGTTTATTAGGGGAGCTACATGTACATGTAGTCAGAACCAACAATTGATAAACGGATCAAGAGTGTCATCTTTCCCCGCGGTCTATTCCAAATATTGATTTTGGATTCCTAACAAGTTTATGATTATTTGTACATTGACTGGGCCCAGGCACAGAATTGTTTTTCACAAACCTTGATCCGAGACAAGTTTATGCCGGCATCTGTGGGTAGCACACCTTGATACCGTATATCTGGCCTGGCTCACTGCAAGCCGGTCACTGATTTATTTCCGGCCTTGCTCGTGGCGTGTTTATCAGTCATTCGTTTTGAATTCTGGAAAAACTTTGCGTGTATAAAACATCCTCCAATATGGGAAATAGATAACAATTCAAATTTGTAAATGACCTCAAATAATCTCTAGATGACCATTGGCCTATTTCAAAAGAGTTGTGATTAACACCACTCAAGGATCACTCCATTAAAGTTACATTAAAATCCATCAATGCAGACAAAAAAAAATAAAAAAATTGAACAATGACCCCTAATAACCACTACATGACCCTTGACATGTTAATGACCCACCACCATGACTGAACTGTGTACAAACAGTGTCGTACAAATTAAAAATGGGTAAATTCTAAACAACCCAAATTTAAAAGACTGGTGCATTTAGTGTAGACTGTTGCAACATTATTAAATTGTTTAGTGCATCTGCTGGTGTTGTAGCAACTGCATATCAATAATCCATGAAAACATGTTTTTATCATTATTATTATTAAAGTTGGTGTGGACGTGCTTACAGGGGGTTGCACTTTGAAAAATAGATTTTCAAATTGAATTGAAAATTTTCTAGCATTGTATTTGGTATGAACTTTATAATGAAACATCGCACGAAAAAAACCGGCCCAGAGTGAATTATTAATTAATACATTTCAAATTGGGAATTAGAAGAGTCCCGCTAAATGCAAACAACCACATTTATACGTTAGAGTACATTACATTCCTTCAAAATTTGTTTGGAAAAGAAAATCTAAATTGTGAAAAAGCACGAAAACACCAACTTTAAGTGCAGTGGTGCAATTTGTACTGAATGTTCATTGGTCCACACTGTTAGATTGTATTCATAAATACCTATTGGTCGAAAGCACTTCATCCACATACAGTAGCAAGTCTTAAATGGATGATAAAGACATGGCTGGCTATAGTCTTAAAAGTAGGATACACCATTTGCAGATATTCGAAAACATTTACTACCGAATTAAGAAATATCTTACTTTTTAAAAAGTAAATAATGATTCTACGCATCTAGTGAATTGATTGCGCTAGATTTCCTGTAATTGTTCCGAAAAAATGAATTGTATGTAAACAAAATGTGATCGCCGTCCCACGATCGCGAAAAAAAACCAGAAAAAAGAACAACTGACTGACGCCGGTTAAAAAAGAAGGCTGTTTTTCTTGCTTTTTTTTTTAGGCATTCATGATTTTTGACAGGTCAGTTAAACAATAATTACTACCCCAAATTCACCCATACCTGATAATTCAAGCAATTACCAATGGTGTATCCTACCTTTAAACACTTTTCTTGTGTCACATGAAATGTGTACTTTCGGTTAAACATTTACAATCCTCACGTAGGCATGCGCAATACTACCAGTGAGTCAGTATTTCATGGTCCTAAATTCAGAATCTCCATAGAAGGAGTTGTTTACCTCTTACTCGCGAGCTGGACAGCCCATTATATTGCTAGAGAAGCGCTTTAAAAAATAAATTGAAATTTTAAAACAAAGCGTAGGAAAGTTAAAATGTTTGACTTGTTTTGACGTTTGGACCGAGAAGTTTCAATTTTTTTTTACCAAAAGATATTTATGAATGAAAATAAATGTGCGTGGTCGGTATTAAACACTCTAGACCGGTTGGAGTCTGGATGTTGATAGTTACTCCCACAGACTCCAACCGGTCTTAACCAGTTCGCGCGGTGATTTTTGTAACATTCACCAAGCTGAGGGGCGGGAACATTTTTAACGAAACTCGATCTGAGGCGAGTTCAGGCCGATGGTATCAGAAAGCACACTCATGACATTTCCGGCCTTGCTCACTGCCGACAGGCATTCCCGGCCTTGCTAGTGGCGTGTTTATTCGTCATCTGTTTTGAATCTTGGAAAAAACTTTTCGTGTATATACGTCCTCTCAGTGGTGCGAACTGGTTAAACATAGTGTTTAATACCCATACCCCCAACCACACATTGATTCCCTTATTTATGTTACTGATCTGACCTGCGGCCGAGGCTGCAGCAATGGCCCGTGCAGTGTGAGGAACCGTGCTAGTGCCACCCATGTTAACAGATGAGGAGGTGATGACAGAGGCTGTGTCACCGTCACCGTCCGATTCCGACCCCTCCACCAGCAGAGACGGCTGTCGGAACTGGTCAGTGGCGAGGGACACCTTACCCGTGCTGGTCAGAGCAGCCGAAGCATCGGTCAGAGACATGCGGCCGTCAAAAGTGGCCCAGTGGGCCTGGGTCTGCACGATGGGGCTGGTCGTCACCCCGGACTGATGGGACCGGGATGTCCGGGCTGCTGTGATCGGGTTTGGGTTGTCGTACCCCGCTGGGTCCAATTGTTCCGTGTCCTGAACATGTAGCTGATGTGGTTGCGGCAGGGACTCGTGCTTGTGGGACACTGGCAGCCACTCTAGTACCTAGCAATAGACAGAAGAAAAGAGTTAATGAGAATGTATAATGTACATCATTTGCTTTTAATTAAATTTTCAGAAATGGATGGATTTTTGGGGTTAGTATTTTAAAGCAAATATTGATACACTGATGACTTGGTTTTGGATTCGTAGATGCTGGAAAAATCAAGAAAGACAATCATGTTCCTATTTCTTTGACCTAAACAGGGCAATTTATAGATGTTTAGGAATTGTAAGGTCAATGAGTCTAGCCGTACATTTTCACTTTCACAAACCAACACTTCATTTATTTTACCAGTTTAAAGTTTGTTTTTTTCGTTTTTTTCTTTATACCCCACAATAATGAATGATGGAATAAATTCCTGTCAAACATTTTTAAGTATTTTTCCCCGAATTGTATTTCTGCAACACGCTTAAGTGAATTACTTTGTTAAACCGAAATTGTTCACTGATGAGGTTTTCATGGAGTAACCCTGCAGAGTACTTAAGTGTTAGTTCGTGGTACTCGGTGGCGATTTATTTCCTTATTCTAATGAAACAACCTTGAGCCTACCCTGAGGTACGAGTGTATTTTCTTGACGGAATGCAAATGGCATGTCAACCAGCGTGTATAGATGGTCAGATCTTCCTCTGTGATCTGATTGTGGGCTGGTAGTTTGCCTGTCAGATGGGCCTTGTGGGCTATCGACAGGCGGCGGGCACGGGCAATGGCATCCGAATACTCGGCCATAATCTCCCTATAAACATAAAAACCCCAAATAAAGCAAACAATTATAAGTAAGAAAACAACTAGCTTCTCCTTATCAACTTTATGCATAATACGGAACTGAATACCCAACGTAAATTTCCCTCTTATGAATATTTTGGTTGTAACATGTAAAATATAACATGGTTTTACATGATATTACATGTAGCTCCCCGAGATTATGGAAGTTGACAAACTAGTTCCCAAGGCAAAGCTCAGAGACTAGTTTGTCAATCAAGAAAAACTAATATCGACTACTCACATGAAATAAACCATGTTGTTGATAAACCTCATATTGTTAATTTTGTTTCATGGAAAAAACCTATACAACAGTACTAAGGTACTGTTTTTTACGTACGCTTGCGGTATACTCACGCAGTATGTGTGCCGCGCCGGCTATGCGTGCCATATGCACCCGCCAGCTAGCTAGCTAGCTAGCCGGCCATGAACATCACGAATAAACATTTAACTGTATGTACAGGAATGACATGATCCTATCTTTGCAATGCACGTGCGCGTACATAGTCTGCTCCAAGACCGAGATGTTCATTTGTTCTGTAGCGCTCCGTCTTTCTATCCGGACTTATTGAGGGCGCCCTAAATTATCGCCAGATCAATTATCACCAGATCAATGTGGCGATAATTAAGGGCGCCCTCAATAAGTCCGGATAGACAGACGGCGCGCTCTGGAACTATCGCGTACACTGTTGTGTACATGTACTGTACATTTTTGTACATGTACGTACTGGTACGGTACGAGTGCGTGTACAATATACCTGTAAACAACCCCAGTATAGTACAGAAAACTGTAGCTGGGCACGTGTATCTACATCGTACTTACTGAATGTACATGGTGTTCGTTACGGAAATACCAGGTGTGATTTTCAGTGCGCCTGATCGACCGTAAGTGCCCGACGCGTGCATTACGTTTTGTGGTAAGATAATAGTGGGACATTGTTGTATATGGCACTGAGACTAAACAAAGAAGTACTGCGTGCGCGCGCACTGTAAATTAGCAAACTTTGACCATGGAGCAATAAACTGCTTTGACTCGGTGGATAATAATGTCCATTTTCTATTAGTGAGTGTAAATAAACCAGTGCTACAATTACAGTAGTGGCAATTTACATGTATTACCTTTATAGTTTGTTTTGTTGCTGTTTCGGATATACACATGTAGGCCGAAACAGCTCTTGTTTTCGTTATTTTCTTTTCTTTTTATTGCGAATAGCTCTCCATAAATCAAAATCAGGATTTAAGTTGAGTGATTTTAAGTTATCCTCATGTTTATTAAAATGAAGGACTGTACACCCGTTCGCTAGTATTCACAATTGCATCTCAAAAGCGCATGCGTAGTAGACTTTACCCGTGCGGTAGTCTACATGTACTTCCAATGCATATATTTACCCTGTACGTGAATATTTGCATGCGTGCTTGGCGAACAGCAACAAATGCATGTAGGGGCTGGCACCTGGCTCTCGATCATTAATATGTATTAGGTATAGTAATTGGGGATAAATTCATAAAACATGTAAGCATTGCTCAGTAAAACAGGTTACCAGCTAAAACTCCAAGTGCTTTTTATGCTAAGCAAAAACAAGCTTTCAGTGAAAAAAGCAATAAACATCACCTGAATATTTGATTTGTAACCTTGTTTTTTCCCAAGGAAGAATTGTCATTCTAAGCAAATTTGTGTGCTTACAAGTTTTATGAAATAGGCCCCGAACTTACGCTAATCTTTTCTGGTACGGTGCGTAGAGGGCCTCCAATGCACTGGTGTGCTCACAGAATCGCTTCCAGCGCAGCATGTGCATGTGCTTGCACTGGACTAACTGCTGGATACGATCACAGAAATGCTGTAAAACAACGGAATAAAATACTGATTGTTTGAGAAACTGAATGCCCCTATCATACAGAAGAGTGGACCCCAAAAAACAAAACACGTAGTGATGGACCGGTCATTTAGTTTATAAAGGGCAATTCCTTGCAAATGTCTAAAAACGTCTAAATGTCTGAAAAGTGGAAATCGTACAATATTCCAAACTACACATATCATAACAGCAAATGTGGTGCCAAATAAGGGGGATAGGGAGATCAATAATACAAGTAGTGTACGAAAAACCTCTTGTTATTTAAAATCATTGATACCGGTACATTGTAAAAAGTTCTGTACATTTACAGCACTTTAGCCATTCACAAACGAGTAAAACAAGTCTTTTTTGGTGGCACAGTACTGTTATCATGCTCATTAACCTAAACCCCTCGGCTCTTGCTCTAGAAAGCATACCAAACCTAACAAACTTCAACAACTGCACACAGGTTTAGTAATCATTGGTACTGAACCTAACAGTACTAAATCTGCCAAACTCCAACTGCTGAAGTTTGATTGTTTTGGTACAGATGGGTACATGCATTTTTTTTAGTGCTTTTACATGGCATTACGACTGAGGATCGAAACACAAAAGAAAACAATGTACTACGTTAAACAAAGTTTAACAACAAGTTGCTAATGTTTGTTACCCAACCTGCAAAATCTGAAGTTGGAGTTTGATGAACTTGGGGTTCATATTAATATTTTGCAAATGAAAAGGACTTTGATTTGTTTTCTTTTGTTGTACATCTATTTAAAAGTTAAGCACGGATCACACTTGCCGCAAAAGCGAATGCGAGTGCGAATTTGTGTCATCATAGCAAGTTTTTGTGCTGCGAATTCGCAAAACGTGAACACATTTTTACTTACAAACAAAACCAATTTCTTTGTTCACTTTAAAATGTATGCAAATTTATCTAGTCAGTTTCCCATGTGGTTTATTGTGTATTAAACGATAAAAAGTTGTATCATTATTGAGTGATCCCCCCAAGGTTGCTTTCCAGGTTGTATCGTATCGACGACTGGCGCCCTCAAACAAGAATAATTTGGGAGACCGCCAATATAGAGCAAGATAGCTCAGTTGCTAGAGCACCGGTCCAGTATTCTTGAGGTCGCAGGTTCAAGTTTTGATTCCTTTGTTCACTTTGACATTTTACCTCAGTCGAATTTGTGACGTCAAATTCGTATTGCAATTAGTTTTCACGTGTGAACTAGTATTAGTAAACCTACAACACTTTGTTTAAAACAAACTTGTGTACATGTCAGTATGTATTTGTATTTGAAATGTGAAATTCTCTTCTAAAGTGTCCTGCTGTTTGTGTGGAATCGCCAAGAACCATTCTTATGTCATTGTTTATCCATGTACTTGACTGGCTTTGTGAAAAGACTTTTGAATGTACTTTTAAAAAAGACACGTGAAAGGACTGCAACTTATTAACACGCGCGATAAGAACCCACCTGGTGTAAGATGAGTGGTAGGCTGTCTTCAGTGTATTCCTTCTGTAGACTTATCTCCAGCTCTTCCTTCATCACGTCAGCCTGGATGATCAACGGCAAGGCTTCGCTCACCTACAAACAATAACAGGCAGTTCTTAGTGCACGTATCTACCGTACATGTACTTGTGACTGGTACTCAAGGCACTCTCACATTATCTCGGTCATTGGGCCTATGAAACATTCTGAATACCATCTCAGCACCCTGAGTAGTATACAGCTCGATGCTGCCTGTTCGGCACAAAGCAGCCAAATCAACCACAATAACCATCTCTGCCCTCACAGGTACCCATGTACTTCTGGGTGGAGAGAAGCGATGAGTGACAAAGTGCCTTGCCTAAGGGCACACACATAGTCCTAGGCCAGACTTGAACCGACAACCTATAGCTTTACCTACAGATTACAAATTCAATGCTCCAGACCACGAGACCACGGCACGCTACAAGACCATGATGAAAAACTAAACGCAGATTGTCACATGATTGTAATTAGGGACCGTAATAGTCCGAAAATTCACAATGAGAGTCCTAAAACTGAACTGTCAGGAAAAAAGCCTCATGTATGGCACGTGTATGTTAGAGCTCTAATAAGTTTAACCAAAGAATCTGAAAAAAAAATTACTTACAAAGTTTAAAAGCGCTCCTCAAATTGTTGCTAACATCATACCGATAAATTAACTTTTGATAAAATATTTCGTAATCTTGTTAAGATCAAAATATTAGGCCCTCTTAACTTATTTGATTTGTATATTTCAGGTCATTCCAGCCAGTAAGCAGTTTGCAGCAGTATTAATCTTATTCATGTAATTTGAAGTCGACGCATTTTCATAATTTAAGGTCAAAAGTCATTTTGTTATGTATATTTTCTGTTTTAATGAAATGGAAATTATTCAAAGAGCTTCAAAATGATGTACAGCTTGGTTTTGTATACTTTTAGAGATTTAGTATATAATATAAGTATTTAAAGTTTGGAGGTCGTGCTAATAATTAGTCCAGGAATCGCCAGCGAAAAAACAAAACCAGAAGTTGCTATTCAGCTGGTTCATAAACATGATAATGCCTGAATGTACACACAGTAGTACTACCACATCCGAGTCAATATAGCGAGACACAAGTGTGTACAGTGAGCTTTAGCTGTAAAACCCTACCAGACGCATCAGGTAAAAAAGTCTGGTGCACTTTGATGTATTTAGCAGTCTAAGGCCGCGTCCGAATCTCTCGTCTATGGCTATTGTCTAGGTGTTTGCCAATTACAAATACACGTGACGGGCTGACAATAGACATAGCCATAGCTCTAGAAGCCCGTTTCGGACACGGCTTAAGACTATTGAGAGCTAATCTCCATTGAACAATGCCAGAAATGGATTCTGCTGTGTTGGGTAACCACAAACTCTGAGGCAGTTTGACCTTGAGATTTTTGACCTGATGGATCCTACACGAGGCAGGGTTGTCACTTTGACAAACTCTCTATTGTGGCTAGAAACCCTGCTAGATGCAGGAACATGCACCATTTGTCAAATTTCGCAAGCATCATCAATCAATGTGTTCTATATTTTTTTCTACCGGTATGTAGCCTGGTTTCATTTTGAAAAATCACAACAAATGTGTCATTCATAAACCGTCAGAGAAGTTACACGTACTATGGGAGATTTCAAAATCTTTTACTCGTCTTTGGGCTTTGCCTCCAATTTCGTAAACACCAAAAAGCAAACAGAAATGGGTTTATATTAATTGTTAAAAGGTTTCTGAAGCACATCAGGCACCAGAATGTGGCTGGAGTTCTCGTAGTTGGGAGCCTAAAATTGCCTTAAGCCCAAGACGAAGACGAAACCAGGGATTCATAAAGGCCCTATGTAATTTGTTTACGAGTGTTTAATTCAATAATCTCTTACCGATTCCCGAGTACCTATTTCCGATGCCTGATCGCTTTGTTAAAGAACCACACTTACCTCCATTGCTCTCTTGATAACCAACTCTCTCTGCTTTCGGAAATGGTCAATCCCCTTTGGCAATGAGCCGGAGCTACATGTACGAGTTAAATAGAAAAACATACTGTACATGAACACATACATGTACTTCAGAAACAGTAGAAATGTAGAAACAAGTGAATACAAAAAAATTTGAGGAAAATGAACTCATTTAAAAACAACGGGAAAAAAAAAAATTATTTTTGTATTGAATTATCACCGACATTTGTTTTGGCTAATAGTTTATGCTTAGTGTTGTCCCGAAAAAATAAAAATAAAAATAAAATATTTCATAAACACTATACACCCATCGGTGAAGGGCAAAACCCAATATTGGATTTACAAACTTGGCTGGTGAAATATCATCGACTCATGATCATTTTGTAAAATTTTGTCAGCTACGAGTATACACAGTATACGCTTAATAGTTGTCTTGGTTGTTGTTCTCCCACCACCCTTTCCGTGCTGACATCGCAGAAATCTGCACATAAATCTGCATATAAATCTGCGGTACGTGTGTGCGACATAGCTGCGCAGAAATGTGCAATGAAAATGTACATGTACATGTACATGTACATGTACATGTACATGTACACGACATAGCACAAATCTGTGTAATGAGAAATCTGCGCAGAACTTGAAATCTGCAATAAAAATGTGCGGCATTACACAAATCTGTGCAGAAAATATTTGCCATCGCATAAATCTGTGCAGAAATCTGCAATAAAATGTTCAACATCTCAGAAATATGATTAGATATATGCGACAACATGTTTGACATCGTTCAAATTTGCGCAAAATGCACGATATGCGATGTCCCTTCACTGAGGGCCACCATTGTGCCGGATTGGGAAAGCATCAGATTTGCTTATAGATGTATGTTCGGTTTGTAAAAAGCATCAGAGTTTACAAAAAAACATCCGAATTAGAAAGCATCCGAGTTTACATAAAGCATCCGAATTACGAAATCATCTGAATTAGGAAAGCATCCGAGTTTACAAAAAGCATTCTAATTAAGAAATACATCCGAATTAGGAAAGCATCCGAGTTGTAAAAACACGTCCGATCTTTTTGACACTGATTCTGCTTCATACTGTCAGCCCATCAGTTACTTCTATTGGAAGCATTACCTGGCAGTCTTGTGGGTTCCTCCGATCATCTCATTCTCCTCAATGTCGTTCTGGAGGTCCGTCAGCTCCTTGGCAAGTCCCTCCTCCAAGTTCTGAATCTTTTCTGTCCCGCCCACCTGGTAGAGCTCCATGGAAGACATTGTGTGTAGGAAGTAGGATGAATAGGGCGGAACACTGTAAACTGTGCGCTCGACTGGTGCAGAAGCTCAAAGTTCGTCCATGACCAACTGTTTCTGTGCTCTGTAAGTGAATGCACTATGAATAGTAATGCTTAACCAGTTCGCGCAGAAGGACGTACTATATACATGTACAGTTTTTTTGTACAAGCAACGTTTTCCCCAGATTTAAAATGGATGACTCATAAACACGTGACGAGCAAGGCCGGAAATGCATGGGTGTGCTTCCCGGTACCATCGGCATGAACCCGTCTCGAATTGAGTTTTGTTAAAAATAATCCCCCGCATCGGGGATGTTAAAATAATACCGGCGCGAACTGGTTAACCAGTCTACGTCGGATGCCGTGTATGGGAGCAGTTTTTCTGTAATTCAAAACAGATGAACACGGTGCTAATAAACTAAGTGTTGGAATATTTTACTGAATAAAAAACACATTTTTTTTTTCGATGAAAAATTATCCGGCCAGTGGTCTCGGTAACTTGAAAATAAACCCGGCGCGAACTAGTTAAGGCCGTTTCTTTAACATTTTCCTTAACAACAACAAATATTTCAATAATTTATTATCTTTATCGGTCCTAACCACTTTGGGCCGGGATTATTGTAACATTAACCGAGCCGAGGCGCTGGATTATTTTTAACCAAATATTTATCTGAGGCGTGTTCAGGCTGATGGTACTAGGGGAAGCACACCTATGACATTTCCGGCCTTGCTCGGCGAGTCGTCCGTTTTGAATCTTGGAAAAACTTGGCGTATAAATAGTATACATCCTTCGAATTCACGGTCGATACACTTTGACCCGTGACATCGCAGGCATCCTATGATGTGGCGCAGCCATCAGAAAAAGCCTTAAATCATCATTGCGAACAGCAAGTGTGCAGTACTCGCTCGAACACTGGGGTCAAATTTCCTGGATTTGCAGGTCACGAATTGATCGTGATTTTGAGGTATTTTGTTAAGTATTTTTGTGGAGGTGGTGACATTTTGAACCACATTTAAGACATTTGGCCTGATGCATGTTACCCGACCTCGGGGTCTAGTAGCACCAGATCACGTCCAAATGTTAACAAAGCGATAACCAGGGCCCAGTAATTCGGACTCGTGTATATATAGGTACAAGATACATGTAACAAGGTAGGGATTTTTTTATTTATTTTTTTATTTTTTAATAGTGCTAGGCGAGTAACTCTATTACATGTATGTCAAAACTCTCGATCAGTTTTTACTACTCGTTAAACGACTCGCGGTTTTTCAACTATTTGAGTACTCGTGCCAGCCCGAGTAGCAATAAGTACTCACGAGTAGTGATTGTTAGCGAGCATTGATTGTTGACAAGTACAGGCGGACGTTGCAACACGGTGGGATTATTAACTTATTATGACAATTACGATGGTTTTACGATATGATAACGATCTTTATTGATTTTCAATTCTACCATGGAGGAATAAAAACATTCTGAAATGGAACTTGAGCGATAAAGGAAACCAAATGTCTGCCAAGCTCGCTGAGAAAATACCGTTATGCTTTTGAATGAAAACACACGATAGACACGTGTGACTGTCATAATCCCCTCTTGTGAAAATTGTGACTAAGTACTACTGAGTACTTGATTACTCACAAGTAGTTTATTCGCGAGTACTCGAGTGGGAAAAATCACTACTCGCCCAGCACTAATTTTTAATTTAAAGGTAGGTAACACTATATGGTAATTGCTTGAATTATCAGGAATGTGTGGATTTGTGGGGTTGTATTTATGATGTTGTATTTATAGTTTAACTAAAACTTTGGACAGGAAAGTTAATGCCAATCATTCATGCCGACACTATAGCGAGTGACAGTGACAAAAGCATAAAAAGCATGAAAAACAAGAAAAACGGCGTTCGTTTTCAAGGTACCGGTAACAGGTCAACTCGTACGCGAACCAACTCGTACGCGGGAAAACTCGTACGTAGATTGGTCAACCCGTACGCGGGACAACTTGTACACCCCAACTCGTACACCAGCCAACTCGTACGCGGTCCAATTCGTACGCGGTTAAAAATTGTGGTTCACGGGTATGGGTGGTATGGATTAATTAAAAAGGCAGATACTCTGGGGCATCCAAGACGAGTCTGTACAATTTTTGGCATTATTTAACCTTTTTGGCATTATTAACCTTTAGCCTTGTAAACATTTGTCAACAATTTTAATTTCATTAAATGTAACGATGTAAGTTGCATGAGATTCAGTCTGTTCAGTCTCATACCCTTTCGGTTTTTAAGAATTTAAGCTTAATATTAAGTAAGAGTAAGACTTTTTTTTTTACAAAGACATTCATGTAAGATTTGACTATTGTGTATTATAGTTTATACATCTTGGTTTTAATTTCGTAATCATCATTTGACATATATTTTAATAATATATATTGTTAGACTAATGTTTTCATTTGACAAGTAATAAGATAACAAAACTGTATTTGGTCCGCGTACTACGGGTTGGTTCGCGTACGAGTTGGACTGCGTACTGGTTGACCTGCGTCGGGCAGTGCCAGTGGTAGCCCCATTATGTGGCCGTATACCCAGGCCACATAAGGCCAAATTAAAAAAAAAACATGTTTAGCGTCAACGCCCGTTTCCTTTTTGGGCGCCGCCTCATTTTTTTACTTTTTTTTTTTGTTTTTAAATGATAAATTTTTGGCAAAAAAAATAAAATTAAAAAAATTAAGATAATAAAATTTTAAGATCGTATTTTAGACTTTAGCATCACTGTGTACATGCGCTGGAAATATATTTTGTCTAATATGAAGGCTAGGGTGCGACGTGTAGTCGTGTACAGTGCATACAGTACATGATCGACCCACATAAATTTAAATTTGTAATCGTGGGTGAACCATGTTTTAATTTTAAATTAGAAGATAGGGTGTGACATGTTTACTACATGACTCAAATTAATATGTGTCGGGCGGCCATTTTGAAAAGAAAAAAAGAGCCTCCTCCTTCCTTAAAAAAAAAAAGGCATTGACGCTAAACAACATGGTTGTTGTTTTTTGGCCTAATGGGGCTACCACCAGTGGCAGTGGTTCAAACTTCTATGTTGTTCTGGGGGTTTTCGCGATCGTCGTCCGGCGATAGAGTCTATAGTGTGATAGAAATTAGTTCTTACGTTTAAATAATACAATAAATAACAAATTAAAAAGTCACTTAATACCTGTGTGTGCGCGTGCGAAACGCTGGCGAAGGACGATCGATAATGAATTGATCAGGCTGAACATGCGTTGTTTACACTAGCAACCAGTCTGGTACCGAGCATCACTGTCACTTCCCAAAACATAAATCGATGCAAGTTACTTACCAACTTGCACCTGTTTCCCGACTTTTGTAAAGGCGCTGATCAGTCTTTTGCCAAAACGAGGGCATTGTTGCCAACGTGTGGGTGTACCACACAAACCCATAGACTGCCAGTCGTACTGTGCACAATACCGTGATTTGGAAAGTATGGTCAAAACGATGCGGGCGTATTGTACCGCACGAGTTCTACACGCCTATTGCACGCGTGTTCATATATTGTGTACAGTATATTTTGTTCGACGGGCAACGCACCGCGCGCTTTTACATTCTGTGTGCATACTGGGCAACGCGCTTAACACAAAAATAGGCTTAAAAACTAAAGTCTTCATTTGAAAGTATCAAGATTGACATTGGATATGATTTACATGGCCTATGATATAACATTTATTTATTTATTCCATTTCTAATACCAGCCAAGGGTGTGCCCAAACCGAATTGGGTCAACTCGTACCCGAGTTAGCTCGTACCCCAAAATGTACACCCAAGTTAACTCGTACCCTAGTGAACTCGTACCCTAGTGAACTCGTACCCAAGTCAACTCGTACCCAAGTCAACTCGTACCCAAGTCAACTCGTACCCAAGTCAACTCGTACCCAAGTCAACTCGTACCCAAGTCAACTCGTACCCAAGTCAACTCGTACCCAAGTCAACTCGTACCCAAGTCAACTCGTACCCAAGTCAACTCGTACCCAAGTCAACTCGTGCCCAAGTCAACTCGTACCCAAGTCAAGTCGTACCCAAGTCAAGTCGTACCCAAGTCAAGTCGTACCCATGTCAAGTCGTACCCATGTTAAGTCGTACCCATGTTAAGTCGTACCCCGCTATTTAAAAAGGTGTGCGCGCTCTAGCTAGCTCTCTGAAGGACCCTGACGGCCGGGTCGCTATATTTTCATGCCGCTCTTTTGTTTTAATTTAAACAGCAGATTTAATGATTTACTGATAGGCATTTACGTCTTATTTTTTAAGGGATATGTTTGTTTTATATTTTATACATATTTTATATTTTTGTTTTTTAATTTTCCCGTAATGAAGTCCCTCTATCTGTCTGTTTGTTTGTTTATACACTCCTTTTTTTGCGCTCTGTTTTGTAACGTTATTTTACCGAGAGAGTGTTTATTTATTATTTTAAAGGATTAATGATGTTTGCTCTCGTCAATAAAGGGGTTGCATTGACGTCACGCGCGCTACGCGTACGCGCTAATCGCACGTACAACCATGCGGAGCGGTGAGGTCAAACAAAGTGTGTTTGACCTCACCGCTCCGCATGGTTGTACGTACGTGCGATTAGCGCGTACGCGTAGCGCGTGTGACATCACATGCATTAACTTTATTGTCATTCTTTTTCACGGATACGATAATTATTAATACCAGCAGAAGAGGGTCAAGACCTTTCAAGGGAGAGTCTTCAAGCTGTGGGAGCGGTACGAGAAGGGTGACCTCAAGACATCAAGCTTGCTTGCTGCCTGCAAGCACCTGACAGGCCCGGTGTTGTAGAAGTGCAGAAAAACCAAAAACCAACCGGCTCTTTTCAGCATCCAACACATGACCCAAAATCGCCCAAACAGCACACATCAGCTACCAAGAATCCCTAACAAAACTGAAACCTCTTCATGTAAGGCGAGAGCAAATTTGCAGTGTTTTCAACAAAAGCTTGCTTCTCTCAGCAGTTCTCTGATTTCCACATTCCGAGTACAGATCATCAATGACGCTCAGAAATCAACCTAAATTCATATACCCAGCACGATATGTGGCAGAGGGGGTACCCCCCTCTTATCCCTTTACTTTATACGCACTGAACACTATTGTAACCTAACCCATCCCCCTTGAAACCTAAAAGGAATTCCTGAGATTCCGGGAACACAATGGTCAACACAAAAGAGGGGGGGGGGGTTTCTCTGCCACATATCGCGCTTCATATGTAAATTCAAACCTTACAGGTGTAGCACTACCAGATTCAAGACAAACCCTCTGCCTTACATGACTGGGTTGCTGAATGGAAAATAATGCAATATTGTTCTCTCTCGCATTCCGCCATAATTATGTTCATGTGTTCTGTTTTAAGTTTATCTCCGAAACTTAATAAAAGTAGATAATACTCATTTGATTAATTATCTGTTTGCTTTTTCTAGTGTGCATTTTTGTATATTTGGTGCGACGGGTGCGTACGCAAATTACCAAAAGGTCCACATTTTCCGGGGTAAATAATGGTATTTTGATGTAGAAACAACTGTACTGGCACACGAAAAGTTTGGTCCCATTTTTGGTCCCATCAGTACAAATTCGCCCCTAAATTACAAAAAGGTCCACGTTTTCCGGGGTAAATAATGGTATTTTGATGTAGAAATAACGGTACTCGGGCACACAAAAATTGTTAGTCCCATCAGTACAAATTCGCCCCCCAAATTACCAAAGGTCCACATTTTCCGGGTAAATAATGGTATTTTGCTGTAGAAATAACGGTACTGGCACACAATTGTTGGTTCAACTTTTGGTCCCATCAGTACAAATTCGCACCCCTTCCTCCCCAATACAAAATTCTGCGTACGGGCCTCTGTGCACAGTTTCATCGATGTAAAAGAGAAGAGCAGCAATGCGACTACATACTTCTCCTAGACCCGCTTTGCATGGACAGTGTCCATAAATCACAATTCCATCTGGATAATACACACCCGTGTTGCAAGGGGTCTTCGATGGCTGATGTGAATGACGAACTATGCCTGTGACAACAATTTTACTGTCAGTGTCACCACATTTCTTTGTTCTAACTGTGGTTACCCACCTACTGTATACAAACTGATTAGCAGATCTGTTCCTTTGCTGGTGGGTGTAAAAACCGAGTTTCTACCAGATAGAAAATGATGTCCCAGTACGATACTTCAGGAAGATCTCTCGGATTTGTACTATATAGATACTTGTCTGGGAGCCTCAGTTGGCATGTATGAAGGGATCCTCTCCTATGTCTTTGATCTTGTGAATGTAGCGTCCATAAGCAAGGACATCTTCAAGACAAAAACAGAAGTAAAACTGGATTACCTAATTATGAATAAAGATTTGACCGACACAACCAGCAGACTATACACTTGTAAACCTACTATTATGAACTCAAGTTGCTGGAAAAACCAAGAACAATAATGGTGTTGCACTTCAATATTTAAAAGGTGATTTTGTCCATAATGATTATACTAGTATACATTGTAGGCCTAGTCTAACGGTAGTTTGCGTTAAAAAGTCAAACCTACTTAAATTAGGCTTTTTGAGGTATGGCCGACACAATAGGAGGGCGCCGTTGGGTTTAAAGGGAAACTCCATCCATAGTTTATAATTGCATAATGTTAAAGAGTTTTAATTGCCATTGTGACTTGATTTTTATTTCATTTTTATCGGTTTCGGTAATCATATAAAACAGAGATTTTCTCGCACTGAGCTCATCGTCATGCGACCCGCCATTTTGTTCTGGTTTATCGGTACATCCGAGATAGGGCCTATGTGACATAGTGTCTGCACCATCAGCACTCGAAGCCCGATCTATAGCGGCCCTGCACGCGCAAGGAATGCAAGTGAACTCTTTTGTGCACGGTATAGTGTTTACATAATGTGTACTGTACATGTGAAATGGGGCTCAAAATCATACGGAGAAAATCACTAGCTCACAGACTCTCTATTCTTTTCAAAAAATACAAAAATAAACGATAGTTTGTGGCCCGTCAAGTCGATATTCGGCACAGAAATGCAATACATGTACTCGCAATAGTCGGGCGCCGTACAACATACGTCTGCATAATGTAGTTGGCCGCGTCAAGGTGGAATACCAGTGCGAACAAGAGGCAATAAAGCGATGTGCATGAGGTGCAGACACTACGTCATAATTTCCCAGGCGAGGCGGGAAATTTGAACAATATGGCTGCGCCCTTGTACTCCTGAATGGCAAGAAATCGTGAATATAATAGGCGCGTGTGTCGTTCTCGGTAACAAGTCAAAACAAATTATCTGCGGAGTCAGTACGTTATCATATTTTCTTTTAGACTAGGTAAAATATTTTTGAGCCTGGAATTTCCCTTTAAGTAAATACAAGAAAGACTTTACCCAAATCAAACAGCATCCTCCTATTGTGTCGGCCATACCTCAAAAAGGCTAATGGGGCCTAACGTTAGCCTAACTTAGTTCAATTTCTTTCAATGGCAGCACAAACTGAAGGCTGGGGGTGGGGGGAATATGGTGCCGAATTTCTGGACACTCCATTCTGATGCTGGACTTAATTTCAAAGATTCAAAAATTGTACAAATAGGGCTGCCTAGGCCTAATTCACAATTGTTTATTAGATTTATCCTCGTCTTTATGGCTGAATGAACTAGCCTGTTACCGAAGAAGTTTAGCAAGAGAAACTTGCGTTAACACTATAAGTAAAAGTAATACCACGCACGGGTCTTAACGAAAACCTTAACGAAGGCTCAACACGGACAAGTTTAACTTTGCTAGACTAGACTAAATAAATCATTTCGTAAGAAATAAAAACAGGCCTAGGAGAAACATTAACAATAGTGTACTTTACAATAGTGTACTTTACTGCGGCCCACTGCCTTGATTTCTAAGTAAAAAAGTACCCACAAACCTGAAGTTTTTTCGCATAACCTGACAAGGGTGGGATAGACGTACATGCCTGTTCAGGCTCCATTGTGTCATCTGTCATAACGGCCCATAATAATGTTGGTGCTTATATAGCGCTTTATACCCCTACAATGTACATGTAGTGTTTCAAAGCGCTTTACAATTATTATCCCTGTTCACCAGGAATGAGACCATTTCTGCAGCAGCTCAAGATCAGCGCATGTGGTCTCTACCTTTACAGGTACATGTACCCATTTATACTCTTGGGTGGAGAAAGGCAATTGTAGCAAAGTGTCTTGCCCCAAAACACAAGCACCACGTTCCCTGCCAGGGTTCGAACCCACGTACCACCGTGCAGGAGTCAAACACTGTAATCACTGGACGAAAGCACTCCACATAACCATAGCAACGCAACCTCGATAGGAAACAACACTGTAGGGCCATCGGACAATTCATATCAAGAAATTTGTTTCCTCATTGACGCTGGTCTTAAAGCAAAAAATAACATTACTAGTGAGCGAATGGCAACAGCTACCGTTGTACTGAACAATTTTACTACCAACGAACTGATCGATTATTTAAGCTCTTACACTCCAGAAAAGTGAGAAACGTCCAGAGTTAAGATACATATTTCATGATGCCCTAGAAGAGACAATAAACAAATTGTTAATGCAAAAACTGTTTCCAGCTGGAGAATTTTTAGTAACAACGTCGGAAGATTTGGGAAAAAACACTTGAAAAGGCTACTCGAACTGTGTGTAAAATATGATCTTTTAAACCAACACTACTTTCAAGCATGGTCTGAGGCAACGGACAACTTGTACCAGTCCCGAAACCAACAATCCAAATAGATGTAATCCATACCGCAACCAAATTGACTATGTAAACTACAAAACAGGCTTAGGAAATACGTCACTGATTCGAGATCCCTCGGTGGATGCACTTTGACTTCAGACCATAAATAGGTCAAAGCTACGCTTAAGATAACCCCAAAGAGACACAAACACAGAGAGAAGAGAGCGGCCAAAATCAACATTGAGCATGGCAATAACTACAAACCAAGTTTTCCAAAAAATTCTAGAGGGAAAGGACATAAGGAACAGTAACAAGCGATGGATTTATATCAAAGAAGCATGTCTGTCAGCAGCTTCTAAAACATTGGGTATGTAAAAGGTTCTACAAAGATAAACCCAACCATCACAGATAGCTCTCAAAAAAAGCAAAACAACATCCAAGCAAAAAAAAAAAAAAATAACAGAAATGAACTGAGGAAAGAAAGGAATCGCATCCTAATCAAACTCCACAACACCAAGAGAGACGTACATGAACAAGAACTGGTAAGGAAAGCCGAAGAAATCGAAAGGCACAATAATGACTCCACCAAATACTTCAAGCCATATCAGAAACATCCAGCAAATGCAACCGAACCGGAATATGGTTGTTGATGAAAAAAGGAACAAGGTTATCGACACAGCGAGTCAAGAACGAATCATCCGCAATTGGTTCCGAGTGTGATTTGATTTTGATGACAAAACCATAATTGAGTAATTTCCACGACAAGATATGAGAAAGCCGTTCACCAAACTAGAAGTCAAAAGCCATCAAGTCAATAAAAAAAAAAGTGTGCTGGTAAAAGATAATCTTAATTCCGAACACCTAAAGAATGGATCAGAAATAATCTTAATGACCACAACTATAGCATGCAGCCGAAGCCCCAATCTCTGCCTGCACAACTTGAGAGTCATGACCACGCCATCAGTGCACCAAAGTACTTTAAATTGAAATAGGGCTGCAGTATGCAGATGACATCTACCCAATACAAGAAATAGAACAAAAAAGGGACCTGCAGCACTCAAAGATCGAATTCGAGAGTCGAATTCGAGAGTCGAATTCGAGAGTCGAATTCGAGAGTCGAATTCGAGAGTCGAATTCGAGAGTCGAATTCGAGAGTCGAATTCGAGAGTCGAATTCGAGAGTCGAATTCGAGAGTCGAATTCGAGAGTCGAATTCGAGAGTCGAATTCGAGAGTCGAATTCGAGAGTCGAATTCGAGAGTCGAATTCGAGAGTCGAATTCGAGAGTCGAATTCGAGAGTCGAATTCGAGAGTCGAATTCGAGAGTCGAATTCGAGAGTCGAATTCGAGAGTCGAATTCGAGAGTCGAATTCGAGAGTCGAATTCGAGAGTCGAATTCGAGAGTCGAATTCGAGAGTCGAATTCGAGAGTCGAATTCGAGAGTCGAATTCGAGAGTCGAATTCCAGAGTCGAATTCCAGAGTCGAATTCCAGAGTCGAATTCCAGAGTCGAATTCCAGAGTCGAATTCCAGAGTCGAATTCCAGAGTCGAATTCCAGAGTCGAATTCCAGAGTCGAATTCCAGAGTCGAATTCCAGAGTCGAATTCCAGAGTCGAATTCCAGAGTCGAATTCCAGAGTCGAATTCCAGAGTCGAATTCCAGAGTCGAATTCCAGAGTCGAATTCCAGAGTCGAATTCCAGAGTCGAATTCCAGAGTCGAATTCCAGAGTCGAATTCCAGAGTCGAATTCCAGAGTCGAATTCCAGAGTCGAATTCCAGAGTCGAATTCCAGAGTCGAATTCCAGAGTCGAATTCCAGAGTCGAATTCCAGAGTCGAATTCCAGAGTCGAATTCCAGAGTCGAATTCCAGAGTCGAATTCCAGAGTCGAATTCCAGAGTCGAATTCCAGAGTCGAATTCCAGAGTCGAATTCCAGAGTCGAATTCCAGAGTCGAATTCCAGAGTCGAATTCCAGAGTCGAATTCCAGAGTCGAATTCCAGAGTCGAATTCCAGAGTCGAATTCCAGAGTCGAATTCCAGAGTCGAATTCCAGAGTCGAATTCCAGAGTCGAATTCCAGAGTCGAATTCCAGAGTCGAATTCCAGAGTCGAATTCCAGAGTCGAATTCCAGAGTCGAATTCCAGAGTCGAATTCCAGAGTCGAATTCCAGAGTCGAATTCCAGAGTCGAATTCCAGAGTCGAATTCCAGAGTCGAATTCCAGAGTCGAATTCCAGAGTCGAATTCCAGAGTCGAATTCCAGAGTCGAATTCCAGAGTCGAATTCCAGAGTCGAATTCCAGAGTCGAATTCCAGAGTCGAATTCCAGAGTCGAATTCCAGAGTCGAATTCCAGAGTCGAATTCCAGAGGCGAATTCCAGAGGCGAATTCCAGAGGCGAATTCCAGAGGCGAATTCCAGAGGCGAATTCCCGAGGCGAATTCCCGAGGCGAATTCCAGAGGCGAATTCCAGAGGCGAATTCCAGAGGCGAATTCCAGAGGCGAATTCCAGAGGCGAATTCCAGAGGCGAATTCCAGAGGCGAATTCCAGAGGCGAATTCCAGAGGCGAATTCCAGAGGCGAATTCCAGAGGCGAATTCCAGAGGCGAATTCCAGAGGCGAATTCCAGAGGCGAATTCCAGAGGCGAATTCCAGAGGCGAATTCCAGAGGCGAATTCCAGAGGCGAATTCCAGAGGCGAATTCCAGAGGCGAATTCCAGAGGCGAATTCCAGAGGCGAATTCCAGAGGCGAATTCCAGAGGCGAATTCCAGAGGCGAATTCCAGAGGCGAATTCCAGAGGCGAATTCCAGAGGCGAATTCCGAAGGCGAATTCCGAAGGCGAATTCCGAAGGCGAATTCCGAAGGCGAATTCCGAAGGCGAATTCCGAAGGTGAATTCCGAAGGCGAATTCCGAAGGTGAATTCCGAAGAGGATTTTAAAAAAGATTTCAGAAGAGGACTTTGAAGAAGAATTCCAAAGAGGATTTTAAAAAAGAATTCCGGAGAAGAATTCCAAAGGAGAATTCAAAAAGAGAATTCGAGCGATTCACAATACCTAGAAGCTGCCGTTGGAGGCGCAAATCCTGCTATACCCGCAGTGCATCATGGGAAAAAGTCGGCATCAGTTTGAAAAACGGTATTGATTTTGTCTTTTTGGACGCGCACGATTAAAATTCCCTTTTTTTTCTGCAAATAACAATGTTTTAATCAACGACGCTTCGGGATACATTTATGTTTGTGTTGTAACTCGCGTGGACAATGAAGAATAGATATTTCACTACAGTATGATATACGGATGAAGTCGACTGTGAAGTTTAAAAATGGCTCTTTTGAGTCAAACGCTTGGTGGCGCACTGCATTGTGAATCGCCCGAATTGCTGAACGTTATCCTAAAGGCCATCAGCGAGATCCAAGTGCCTATTAAGTCCATCCAAAGTGAAGTACATTGTAGTAGTCAGAAAATATTATCAGATTTTTGCCAAATCTGGGAATAAATTCCTTACCAAGGAATTTCTTGACCAATGTCTTTGTAAAGGTGTCTACTAACACATTTTAAAAAGTTTAAATTCAACTCCCCTAGGAAAACCCTTGACAACTGCTGAAAGTTAGGGTACCTGAAAACTTATAAAAGAAAAGTGGAAAATGTTGAATTCTGCCTTAAGCAGCTTGTGAGGGGTCAAAATAGAGGTTTTGCATTATTCGGAATCGATTGCAAGCATTTGTTTTGCACCAAAATCACCCCTTAGAGGAAAACGGCTATTACTTTAAATTGTTGTTACATGAGAATTGTCGCGACAGATCAAAATCAAATGTACATGTATCAACAGCTTTTGAACCTTATATTGTACAACTTTAATTTCAGTGGTAATATACATGTATAGTTGTTGCTCTAATGATAAAGTCAAAAACACCATTAACCAGTTTGCGCCGGATGACGTATATAAACGCACAATTTTTCAAAAATTCAAAGCGGATAACAAATAAACACGTCCCGAGCAAGGCCAAAACAAATCGTTTACTATCTACGGTTTCCTTGGTCGTTGCGGTCAACGTGTATTTACGCCAAAAGTTACCTGCTAGCGCTGCGGAGGACAGGTATACATGACTGAAATGTATGGCATACCTGGGGTGAACGTGAATATACTTTGACGTCGCCAAGCATGCTTCGTTGAAGGGGTGGACATGTATATACGTTAAAT
The DNA here is from genome assembly GCA_037893245.1 of Crossaster papposus. Classification (NCBI taxonomy): domain Eukaryota; kingdom Metazoa; phylum Echinodermata; class Asteroidea; order Velatida; family Solasteridae; genus Crossaster; species Crossaster papposus. The sequence continues at coordinate 1,260,493 of JBAIAA010000051.1, read as the reverse complement.
TGTGGTATTACGCTTCAGCGATAAGGCCTATTCAACAACCTAGTTCCATTGTCCCCATACAGCCGAGGATTATCAGCTGCGTCCATAGCCTTGGTCAAGGCGTTCATCGTTACCCGTCCGTACGTACAAGCGCAGCGGTAATCGGAGCTCAAACAACGACCTCACGCGGTCACTATTATATGCAAATAAACTGAAGATATTTAAGCGCGTTCGTCGTTATCCGTCTGTCGTTATCCATCCAGAAATACACGCCACGCGCGCCACGCATATGCTGCTAGCTCGCGCACCCCATGCAAAGATACAGCGCGAACAGCGACCTCATACGGCCACTATTTATGCAAATCAACTAAGCTACTTTTTCGTCTGGAATCAACGGTTTTTGAAATCTTATGTTTTTCCTATATTTTGCGCCACATTTCTAGCGCATGACCTCGTATGCGAATACAGATAAGTACATGTACATGTATAGGCGGGGCTAAGATGTGGAGTGTCCAATCACAATGCGGTTGAATCCCGACGTCATCAAATTTGATGCAGTTACTTATTTGCAGCATGACATTTAAGGCGTGTTGTTTGAATTATGCAGCGAAAATATTATCCCTCAAAGATTTTAGACCCAAGCAGCGGAAGGCCATTGGAATCCTTTCTTCGTGGTCACGATGTTTTTGTGAATTTGCCGACAGGTTATGGGAAATCCGTCATTTTTCAGGCAGCCCCATTTTGCTCGGAGTTTCTTATCGTCGCATAATTGGCATTAACCCAGGCATGCTGGTCTGTGCGTTATCGCCACATTGTATGGTCCAACGCTGCGAGGAGGGGGCATGTTTAAGGCTGCAGAACCAACCTTCAAAATGATCGCAATATCGTAATTTAAACAGGGACAAGTGTCTTACATGTATATCCTCAATAACTCCTCTAATTATTGTCTTTGCAAAATTCAGCCGGCAAGGCATTTAATCATCAGAGTTCCGCGTTTAACCGAGGCACGTTTTTCACAATTTCAGATCAGCTGGATTAGATGCGTGCGAAATAATTCCTACAAGCCTTCGTAAAAATCACTCAACTTTCTCCGATAAAATATTATGTCAACGATGGCGGTGTTCGTAAACACTTGCGAGCTAGCTATGACCTTTCACCGCTACATGTAGCTCAATAAGAAAACGACTGTAAGGGTCAGCTTAAACTACATGTATTAGCATAATGAGCACCGCCCCCAAAACCTCAACTTAACCATTGATCCAAGGCGTACAATTATCTTCGATTAATTTGCATAATAGTGGCCGCATGAGGTCGTTGTTTGAGCTCCGATTACCGCTGCGCTGTACGTACGGACGGGTAACAATGAACGCCTTGACCAAGGCTGCTGCGTCCAGTAATTTCTTGATATTCAAATTTTCCAACTATTGTTCCTTAGTCTCCTTTGAAATTCTAGCTGGGCTTGCAAATATTTGTATATATTACCGCATACAAGGAGTGGTATTGGTGCAAAACAAATGCCTGCAATCGATTGAGAATCATTACAAAAATATTTTTACCAGTACCTCTCACAAGCTGCTTTTCCCTTATAAGGTTTCAGGTACCCCAACTTTCAGCAGCTGTCACAGGTTTTCCTAGGGGAGTTGGATTTAAACATTTGAAATGTGTTAGTAGACACCTGTACAAAGACATTGGTCAAGAAATTTCTTGGTAAGGAATTTGTTCCCAGATTTTCACAATATTCTTGACTATAGAGGCCAACAGGAAGATTCTGAACAGGCTGTCTAAGTTTGAAGCTTTCCATGGAAGACAACATCGATTTACCACTTGTGTCACGGATGAAGTAACCGTTCTGTTGAAGATTCTTAAGGACAAGAGGACAACAGCTGCACTTGTAAGCCCTCACAAAATGAACGACTGTTTTTGTTTACCTTTGGTTTATATTTTCCCAAAACATTAGCTAATTGGGTATGGCATCCTGAAAATCATAGCATGGAAATAATGCAAACAAACATGGTGGCGTAAATAGTATGTGCGGGGAACGACACTTGCAAAGTTACAGTAGATTGAATATCTTATAAATGGAATATGGATAGCTCATTTTCCCCTAAACGCCTATCCATGTTCAGGTAGGACATGTCTCCTTGCATTTTGAAGAAGAATCTTGGAATACAAAGCCTAACACACTTGCCAAACTGAAGTTTCCATGTAGCACTCACTATAGTTAATGCCGCAGCACCACCATTACTGGTAAGCCTTTCTATTTTCACTTTTCAATTTGTGGCATTTTCTGAGCTGAAACTGCATTTATTTGGTTAGTGAACTACTTTACTGAAGGCTATCCATGAATTTTCTTTCGCACAGGACCTATCATTTCCTAGAAATAAGAGGAACTTGAGCCTGATAAAAAAGTTTTTCTGTATGTGGACATTTCTCAATGTTCCTGCACTGTACCCCGACTCGTTTATGTACAAAACAATATGAGGCAGACCTTGTTTAATCCTAATGCCACCTACAGTAATACTAAAAATAATGTAAAATAAAAACTAGCAAATGCTCTGAAGTACAAGCAAAAGCATTTACTTTATGGTACCGGTACACGCATTAAGAAAAAGCAAATGCTTCAATTTGTATGAATAACGTCAAGTTTTACTGTTTAGCATTTACTAGTTGAAATAGTAGTAAATTATGCTTCTTACTTGCAGTTGATTGCACAGCCGAATAGTTTATTCCTTTTCCTCCCTAACCACACATATAAAAGCTCCTATTTTGCATACTAGTATTTGCATCACCTTTTTCAAGGTACATACATGTACATACATGTACATGTAGCTTCAACCCAACCTTGAAAAATGAAAAGTAAATACTGCAAATCTGAAGCATTTACTCATTTTTTATTCATACCAAATAGCAAATACCGGTACTATTCTAGCAAATGCTCGAAAGTAAAAAGTAAATACTTTTAGTCTTTAACAAATACTTTCCAGTGAAACCTTTTGCTTCATTTGTATTCATACAGATGCTAGAAAATGCTTGAAAAGTGGTAGTAAAAGCAAATTATACTATTCTTTTATTCATATGGCCCATTGTCAATTTCAAAATTGTAATACTAGTTATGACACATTTATCTGCATACATAAAATCAACTGTTTCAAAATAACGCACAACATTGGGCCAAATGCATAACTACATGTAGTAATAGCTTTTTGTCGCTTTTTGCTTACATTTTTAAACATACAAATAAGAAATGTATAACAAACAAACGCAAAAGTAAAAGATTGGGCCAAATACATAAACAATAGCAATTGCCTTTTCTAGGCTTTTTCTTATTTTTTTTAATGCCTGTTCACATAAAAACAGGTTTTTGCCTGCAATAAGCAATTACTTGTAGAGTTTCAACTTCAAGTTCCCCAATTGGTAGCTTTACATGTAGCTCCTCCTTATCACAATATCAGGCAAGACCGACCATTATCATCATGTGCCCTCACTTTTATTTCCTTGCTACATGTACTTGTTTGACAGTAATTGTAGAGTAAGTGTCAACTACCAAACACCTTTATTTGGGGACAAATTACCTCGTAATAACACTGTACCTTGTATTATCAGTATGTAAGAGAAAACTGGAAAAACTTGTTTTTGTTGTTGTAAGTAGCATGTTGTATTAACAGTGCTCTTATTATCAGAGGCCAATTTCATCATAGCTGCTTCAGCAGACAAATGTGTTTAAGCACAAAAACCCTTGCATAAAATCAGGTTACAAGCAAACATTCCACGTGTTTGTTATGCTAAGCTAAAAACAGCTAAATACCAATCACAAAAAAATGTTGTGGCTGTTAAGCTCATTTTACAGTGCATACTCGTTGAAACGTCGCGTTTAACCACTGGTTTTTATCAGAAATACCCTACCTCTTCTCAAAAGAGATCCTTACACACGGTGTTACCGCAAATCTTTCTAAGTAAAGTGTTGTGCTTTAAAAGCAATTTTTGTGCTTAGGCAGCTCTATGACTAAATTGGCCCCAGGAGTCAACTGTACACTGTATTTTATTGGCAAGATTGGCAACCAACACCGTCAAATTAACCGCTGCCATTTTAGAAAGCAAGTGGGGATAAAAATCAAAATAAGCGTCTATATAATAAACGTTATGTTGATGCACGCCTTGGCGCACATCTGGATAAATATAGCACTATTGTTCAGAAAATTAAAGCATTTGCTAGTCAAGCTTAATAAAATGCTGTTAGTCAAAGCAAAAGGTTATTTTATGCTTTTAAGCAATTGCTTTTGCTTAATGAGCTTTTGCTCGGTGCTTCGAGCTTATAAGCAATATTGCTACTGTAGCTGTTATGTATTCGGCCCATTGATCTATTAGTTTTAATCTACCGGTAACCTGTACCTGAATCCATCAAAATTTCCTGCTTTGGAGTTGTTTGGCAGATTCAGGATTCTTCCATCTTGAATACTGGGACATTTTGATGGATTGAAGATGTTAAGCCTAGCAATACTGCAGGATTTTGATGGATTCAGCATACCTCCATAATAAGCAATCACCAACAACAACTTTTAGTGTGGATGACCATGCTGGTGGATTTTGGCAGATCCGGGATACTTTATAGTAAAAGTACTCGAGGGGTAACTAGCAAACATCAGCTTTAGGCATGGCAGTTTTGGGATTATAGGGTCACCTACTTATGTAATCAATTTTTCAAATATGCTACTTGTCAGACGAAAAGTTTAGAATGCCATTTGCACATGGTAAATTTTCAAAATGAAAGCCAGGCTTTACACAAACAAATGCACATATTTCTAGTTCAACATTATAATGCTCACAAGATTCGCAGTTTACACCCTAAAGCCATAATCTCATTGTGCATGCTGTATTGACTCGCACCAATGTAGTTGTACATTACCGAGCAACTTTAACATCAGCTTCCAAGATTCACATTTTTGAGTGGGTTTCCTTAACCCCAATGTCCCTGGAGTACAGTACTACAAAATACTACATGTACTCACTTATAGGCCAGTAAGTAAGAGTACTGCATACTGCAGTTTACTTGAGTATTATTTTGCACTTATTGGGTGATGTTAGGGTTGATGAAGGGTAACTCAATGCTATTTTGTAAACATTGTATTTGTTTTCTTCAATCTGGTACCCTGTTCCAGTAAGTACTATAAATGCAAACTCTAAGAACATTATAATAATTACAATCTACATGTTTGAAATAAATTATAATAATTAAATATTATAGCGCAAATATCTACCAGAACTGGTACTTAAGGCATTGTGCCATTATTATCCTTGCTCATTGGGCCCATTCCAAGGGGGGCCCAGCTCCCAGGGGAGTATACAGCTCAATGCTGCCATTTCGGCACGAAGCAGCTAATAACAATCATCTCCGCCCTCACATGTAACTATTTACTCCTGGGTGGAGAGAAACAATGAGTGACAAAGTGCCTTGCCCAAAGGGCACATGCACCGTAGTCCCAGGCAGGACTCAAACCCACAACCTGCAGCTTTACCCACAGATGACGAGTTCAATGCTCCAGACCACGCGACCACGGCACTCCACAATTATGAGTTTAATTACCATTTAGCAAGCAATATACAAAGCAAATAAAGTGTGGAAATCTAGGCGTACAGTGGGCTTCTTAATAGTGGAGTACATGTATGGGATTACGTCTTCACCGATAGCGGGAGATTCATACCACCAGTGTCACCCTGATGTTGGGGTATTCCTGACTTTACTTACATGTGTATAGCATAAAAAGGACATCATATTCATAGAAACCATACTCAAACAAGATAACTTACATATTGCCGGTAATGCTACACATTATCAGTGATCATGGTGATATGTGTTATGAAACAATGTGATAGGCGCATTTAGCTTTCTGTCAACAACCTGGTGCTCTGGGCTCCCTCCCATGACAAAAGATCCAGAGGAAGACCGAATCTTACTTATGTGGACAGCATTTGTCAGGATTCCTAAAAGAAGAGCTGTCCACTGCTACGGGCAACAGGGAACAGTGGAGATCGAGCCAATATCCGGCAGACACTGCCGACTTGCATGTAAGCAAGTAAGCACTTCTAAGAATCTAAGCTTTTGCTTTTCTAAGTCGTTTCAACATCTTCAGTCGTTCAAGTTTCTTGTCTATCCTTACTTTGGCCCTCACTAACTGGTGGTGACTTCCAATGTCCACTTTTGGGACTGTTGCTACATTCATCAGTACATCCTTCCTGTCGCTTATTATTTAGTCAATGAGATTGTGTGTTGTTGCATTTAGGCTCTCCCATCTCAAGTACATGCATCTCTTTAGAGACTTTTGAAAAAATATTACAACAAAGAGATCCCCGTTTGCTACAAAATCCAGTAATCTTTCTCCTCTCTCATTCCTTTCCCCAATTCCAAATGGGCCTAAAGACCTTTTCCGGATCCTTCCTTAATCCTATTTTCGCATTCAAGTCGCCCATAATGATTGTGTAAGTCGTCTTGTCATCTCCAAGTGCTTGGCCTACTTGTACTTCTTCGTAGAAAGCTTTGTCATCACGACTTGTGGTTGGTGCATAAACTTGAATTAGTTTCCGTGTGTAGTTTTGTTCTTCTTGATATGAAGCTTCAGCATTGCTACTCTGTCCGAGTATCCTCTAAACTTCACGATATTGCTTTTGATGTTTTATGTTTCAGAAAACACTCCATTCAGACTTCTTTTGGTGGCAGCTGAGGTATATCAGATGTACGGTATGAACAGTTTAGTTTAATATCGTTTTCTGGCCGTCTGGTTTCTGCAAGGTCTATTGCATACCAGTTGGTTTTCTCTACTTCCTCCAGTAGAGCATCTAGACTTTCATCAGTGCACAGTGAACTTACATTATAGGCGCGTGTACTGTGGTTGTATCCTGATCCCTTGTAATTGTCAGAGCAAATCTGGATCTAGCCCATCATGAGCTACAGTGTAGCAATCTGCCAGAGGAATATTTAGCATCTTTTTCTCTTACTCTGTAAGCAGAGTTGGGGTCTCATTGGGGTCTTGGGCATTGCAACCTCTCATTTGTCACATCTTCATCATTGGTATAAAGGTACTGTAGTAGCCTCCGCGCTATAACAGGGCATGTTCTTACAGGCCTTTGTTGTCATCTTGGTGTTAATTCTGACAGAGGTTTAGTTGCTCCCCTCCAACCAAGCAAAATTCATCATCCTTATCTCTAACCATGCTGGATAGTTTGGTGCAGGCATCTAAACCTGGCTTACAACAATGTTAAATGCTGGCAAAATGCTTGAGTTAAAAGGGTCCGGAGGGGACTGAATAGTAAAGTAAAAAAGATAAATGCAGAGAAAGACAGAACACCATGCCAGAACCCAAACCGCAGTATGGGGATACGCCTTTCCCGTCACCAGGGGATCTGTGTGTATGTACCCCTGGTGACATCGGTGAAGTCTCGACCTTTCCAGGAGTCAGGCGCCTCTAACCCTACCTAAGCTAGCCAGGATGAATTATAACCTGATCTGGCAGGTGTCCCTAGAAAGAGGTGGGGAAGAAAGGAAAGAAAATGAAAGGGAAGACAGCCGGGGATGTAGAGGACACTTATTGGTTTTGTACACATATCTCAATCGAGGACGTCCTCGATTACACCTAACCCTGATTCACCGTACATGTACATGGTGTCAGAGATGTGTCCTCCATATTTACACCATAAACAAACCCACAGTGTGTACAAACAACTTACACTGTGGACCCCCTATTGTCTCTCTTTGGTTTGTACTCTTAGAGTTTTTTGGACGGCCTCCCATAGGTTGTGTACACGATTTTTAATCATGGACTTTCTGTCAAGCGTAGACCCTAATTGTCCTCTATTGTTCTACAAGTACATTAAAAACCATTTCCCTCCTCTTTCTAAACGTGAGGGATACACTATCAGCGCCAGCCATGGGCCAACTTTATACAACATGCAAGCACAACCATTTGCTTAGCATGCAAATTATTCCTTGGCAAAAAAAGGGGTAACAAACCAAATTTTTAGGTGATGTTTATTGTTTTGGACTGGTATTCAGCTAGTTTTGCTTAGCATGAAAAGTACATGGAATTTTGGCTGGTAACCTGTTTTTACTGAGAAAGACGTTTTCGTGCTAAGCAAATTGTTGTGCTTATGTTTTATGAAATTGCTCCGTTTTATATACAGGTGTAACTGACACCCTGATGTTGAGCCAAGCGTATCAATGCCACAGTACACTAGCCCATAAAATTCAACATAATGGGTTTTATTTCAAATTTCTCAAAAAGACCTACACTACATTTCCTTGAGGAATTCAAGGATCTGAACAGGGCATTTTTTTTAATAGAGTATTTTAGGTCTAACATTTAAGTACTTTTGTCATACTTTTATGTTATAACAACAATGTATTCTATGAGAATGGGTTGAACAGTGATTTAGACAATTGGCCAATAAATACACTGAGGAATGGCCTCGGAATAAGTACTGTACATGTATGCATGTGTAATATAATGTGTGGCCAATACGGGTCCGTGCTAGCCTCTCTACATTTACCATTAACCCTAACAATCCTGAATCTTTCAATTTTAATAGGAATTCATATTAAGAGCTTCTTTTGCTAAAGTGTCGGCCTTCTCATTGCCCCTAATAACCATCAAGCCAAAACAAAAGATTTTTACATTTTAATTAGCTTATAGTAAGTCTCAAGTATGCATGAGTGGTTTAAATTACTTCCATTCAAAGCCATGATAGGCTTTGTCAATAAGAGGTAAAATTAATGGGCAAACAGAGTCCATGAATTTACTAGTCTGTCTGTGGTAATCAACTAAGCAAAAATCTTGCGTAATTGTTTTCCGCTGTAATAAGATCTCGTAAATCATGTAAGGTCAAAATAAAATAATTAAGCCTATCTCCTTAACACCATTCATTTGGGGCAAGGTACACTGTCCTACAAATACTACTCTCATAGTGTGGTAAGATTATACTGCATAGTTTACTTAAATAGTATTTGTTTAGTATTACTGTACATGTATAAAACGAGTTGGTGTACAGCTACTGTACGACTATTGAGAAATGTTCCCATGTATAAAGAACAACTTTTTTATCATGCTCCAGTTCCTCTTATTTCTAGGAATTAATATGTTCTATGCGAACGAAAATTAATGGATAGCCTTCAGAAAAGTATTTCCCTACCGAATAAATGCAGTTTCAGCTCAGAAAATGCCACAAATTGAAAAGTGAAAATAGAAAAAGGCTTACCAGTAATGGTGGTGCTGCGGCATTAACTATAGTGAGTGCTACATGGAAACTTCAGTTTGGCAAGTGTGTTAGGCTTTGTATTCCAAGATCCTTCTTCAAAATGCAAGGAGACATGACCTACCTGAACATGGATAGCCGTTTAGGGGGAAAATGAGCTATCCATATTCCATTTATAAGATTGTCAAACTACTGTAACTTTGCAAGTGTCGTTCACCGCACACACAATTTACGCCACCATGTTTGTTTGCATTATTTGCCAATGCTATAATTTTTAGGATGCCATACCCATTTAGCTTATGCTTTGGAAAAATTTAAAAAAAATAAAATTAAACAGTCGTTTATGTTGTGAGGGCTTACCAGTGCAGCTGTTGTCCTCTTGTCCTGAAGAATTTTCAACAAAGCGGTTACTTCATCTTGTGACACAAGTGGTAAATCGATGCTGTCTTTCATGGAAAGCTTCAAACTTAGACAGCCTGTTCAGAATCTTCCTGTTGGCCTCTAACTTCACTTTGGATAAACTTAACAGCCACTTGAATCTTGCAGATGGCCCTTAGAATAATGTTCAGCACAGCTACATCAATTAAAAATCAACATAAAACAGATGTTTATTTCAAACTACAAAGTTGGGGGAGGTGAGTAGATTTTGGTTGGTTTCAGATAGTGAAATCAAGTATTTAGTGCTAGAGTAAATAAAGTCGAGAGTCCAAGAGTAAATACATGTACAACCAAGAGTCCTAGAGTAAATAAAGCCGAGAGTCTATGGTAAATAAAGCCGAGAGATCTAGAGTAAATAAAGCCGAGAGATCTAGAGTAAATAAAGCCGAGAGTCCTAGAGTAAATAAAACGGAGAGTCCTAGAGTGAATAAAGCTGAGAGCAAATAAAGCAGAGAGTCCTAGGCTAAATAAACCTGAGGGTCCTAGGGTAAATAAAGCATAGAGTCCTAGGGTAAATAAAGCAGAGTCCTAGGGTAAATAAAAAAGAGAGTCCTAGGGTAAATAAAGCAGATAGTCCTAGGGTAAATAAACCTGAGGGTCCTAGCCTAGGGTAAATAAAGCCGAGAGTCCTAGGGTAAATAAAGCAGAGTCCTAGAGTAAATAAATCAGAAAGTCCTATGGTAACTAAAGCAGAGAGTCCTAGGGTAAATAAATTAGAGAGTCCCAGGGTAAATGAAGCAGAGAGTCCTAGGGTAAATAAAGTAGAGGGTCCTAGCTACATGTATAGGATAAATAAAGACGAGAGTCCTAGAGTAAATAAAACAGAGAGTCCTAGGGTAAATAAAGCAGAGAGTCCTAGGGTAAATAAAGCAGAAAAAGTCCTAGGGTAACTAAAGCAGAAAGTCCTATGGTAACTAAAGCAGAGAGTCCTAGGGTAAATACATTAGAGAGTCCTAGGGTAAATAAAGCAGAGAGTCCCAGGGTAAATAAAGTAGAGAGTCCTAGCTACATGCATAGGGTAAATAAAGCCGAGAGTCCTAGAGTATATAAAGCCGAGAGTCCTAGGGTAAATAAAGCAGAGAGTCCTAGGGTAAATAAAGCAGAGTCCTAGGGTAAATAAAGCAGAGAGTCCTAGAGTAAATAAAGCAGAGAGTCCTAGAGTAAATAAAGCAGAGAGTCCTAGGCTAAATAAACCCGAGAGTCCCATGGTAAATAAAGCAGAGAGTCCTAGGGCAAATAAAGCAGAGAGTCCTAGGGCAAATAAAGCAGAGAGTCCTAGGGTAAATACACCTGAGAGTCCTAGGGTTACAAAAGCCAAGAGTCCGAGGGTAAATAAGAAAAGGGTAATAAGAAACTGTATTGTTTTAACAAAGCCATGACGTCATTGGGTCTTAGGACTTAGGTCTATTATTAACTTATTATCCACGCATCAAGACATTCAAGCATTTAACCCAAACCTAAGCCGTCACATCACTTGTAATTAATAAATACCTAGGAGAGTTGATAGATTCTGATGGTCTGGACTCGATTAATGGCCCAGGCTTTCAAAAATTGGAGCAAATTCACTGTTTATTTTCTAAATAAAAAGATATTTATTAAAGGGAATAACAGGGCAAGGACCCCGTCATTAACTGCGTGATAACGTACCGGGTTAGGGGATGACCGCTGCTTATGGACCTTGCCTTCGACTCGGTCCATTACCATTGGTCATCCCTCCACCTTGTCTGTTATCACGCAGTAATGACTGGGTCCTCACTCACCCTGTAATGCCCTAAATAATTAAATCCCTATACTGGCCTCTGTTAAGTAAAATTAACTTTAGGCCGGTACTTATTACAATCAACTTTATAACTATAGCGTGCATCGTATTTAGTCATGTGTATCAATATGGCTTTGCAAATTGTAATCCCTACCCATTGTTGTATGGGCTCATACCGCACGTGTGGAATAAAAACGCATTGCATTCAAAAGTGTCGCAATATATTTATTTCAAGTTATTTGAGTACTGATCTTTCGATTTAAAGCATATTCTTTGATATTCCTCAATCCCCTTTCCCTCAAATGTCATTTTGGGAGTAAATCTCGCTCGATTTCGTTTGCGTTTTTAAAATTTGGATGCAGCAATCGGCGATATTCAATATGGCATCTGTATCGACAATGCTTTCCCATAATGCTTTGCGCTAACCCTAAAAAAAGGCGAAACTCTGCGTGGCAAAAGTTGGGATGCGCAGTAGGATGCGCAGTAGCATGATTTCGCCCGCTACCAATAGCCTTGTTAAGTTGGTAGAGAGGTGAGCTACGGATCGAAAGGTCTGTGGTTCGAATTCGGCTATCATTCACGTTTGTCTTTTTTTGGTCAAGTTTTCTTGTGGATTATTTTAACCATAGAGCAAGGCTGAAGGAAAAAACAGATTAGGTTACCCAAGTGCCTTAAAAAAAAAGACCCGCTACACAAGATAGTTTATAGTGACTTTCTCTCAATACTTTTCAAGAGTTCACTTTCTATGTTGCGCCCTCTGTTGATTGGCTTTAATTTATGCAGAGTGCCGACCCACTGTTACTAGTGTTAGCTAGGTCATCCAACAAAATAATTGCACTTATTCTTTTTGTACATGTACCGGTACTTAGCCATTTATTCGATCTCTGTGGCGCCTTCTATACATTACGAACACTAATCCAATTCATCCCATATCCAATCCGTATGATATCAATATCGCGCTAGCTCTCTGGATTCAAAATGTACTTCATGTCAACCCACCGCGCATCCAACTAAAAAATACATGGTTCTGGCTTGGCCCTGAACTTTATAATCCAATTTATGTCAATATCATCTTCCGAAACTAAGATCGTTCAAATAGCCGGTAACGAAGTCAGCTTCTTTCAAATTCTAGGGCCATCTTGTTTTAGTAAGCACGCGGACGATGCGCAGTATACCGGTACTGCGCAAGTGCACATTGCAATTTGTTAGGGCCTTGGATCTGTCAACCAGCAGTTTGCCTGCTGTTTTATTGCAGGCAGTAACCTAGCCCAGGTTGGAGTTGTGTACAACACGACGGAGTCCAGGGTATCAATTTCTCCTGCCATAGCAAACATTTTACAACATTTTTTCATAATTTTACCTGATAAAGGAAGCCCAAATCTCGCTTATGTCTTTCTTGAGTCTGGAATTACAGATCGTCATGGGTTACAAAAAGCGAATGTGTAACAGTCGCGTTTGCGAAACGGGGATATTTTTCACTTTTTTTGCAGAAATTGGCCAAGATTCGCCCGGTTTTTGGTGGGCAGCGACTGGGTGAGTTGATAAAGTACTTATACATTTTTTCTGGTGGTAGACCGTGCGGTAGTATAGGAGTTATTGTCTGCTTTTTGTGCATGGTTTCTATTGTTTAACGGCGGTTAACCTGTAAAAACCCTCTCTATCTATGGGGCTCCGCCGCCCTACGGCCCGTAGTACGGGCGTTGGGAGCCCCAGAGCAGTCTAGGGTACTGAAATACAACAACAATAATTTCCAATACACACAAACTCACCCGGCAGTAGACATTGCACGCTAAAAAGATTACCTGAGGCTGTGATTGTGAGGAAGGATTGGATTTATCGACGAGACAGGTGGATTATGACAGGCAAACAAAAAGTAAAACAAACGTTTATCTCCGATCCAAAGCGCGCGCTGGCGGCTGCACTGGTTTGCTGACAATTGAAAACGCAAAGTACATACATACATGTAATGTACATTGTGTTATTGTAGCCGCCGGGAACCAGTTGACACATGAAGCGTGTGATGAGGGCGCTATATGCAAAGCGCGCGCAGGCATTGGGGGCTTTTACGAAATGGGGCTAGAGATTACAGGCTACGTACAGGTTATGCTTGACTTGGCTCGGACTTGGCCGGCTCGCCAATATATTTTTCCAAAACCTAACTGGCACTGTGGCAGATTTCATGAATTATTCAGTAGTTGCAATGATCACTGTACAACACTTAGGTTCTAGGTCTCTTTTTTTTTCTCTTATATTTAAAATACTCCAAAGATATCAATTTGACTATAGGAAAAACGAAGTGACCTACAGCAGGATTCGAACCAGGATCTTTGATCCATAGCCCATCCCACTATCCACTAAACTACGTACAACAGCTGTTCTTTAAAGTGATTTAATGTAACAAGTTAACTAAATAACAACAATGGTGTAACGTCATGTTTTATTCCGATGAATAAACATAACTTCTCATCCAAACTACTAAATAATTCATGAAATCTGCCAGTTAGGTTTGGGAGAGATTTGGGAAACATATATTCGCGGCCGGCTCGCGTATTTTGTTCCTAGGATGGTTACGGGCAATTATCATAACTGGGCGTATCTATCCTTACTTTCCCTTAAATTAAACTTACTCCAACAATAAACTTAGCGACCAAAAATAGTCAATGAAAAATGAGCAGAGACCGAATTTGAACCCCAGTCGTATGATCTATAAACTATTATCCAGCTACTGAGAGCATAGAGCAAGGAACAGGTCGATATCAAACGAGGAAAATATTTTTTAGCAAAGTATACACCCTTTTACTAGTTGAAAAATATGTGATAGCATTGCAGCGGTGGCAGCTTCTTCGGTGTTTTGATTTCACCGATGTGTTGTTTGTTTTGTTTTTCCAGTGGCCGCCAATATACTTGTTCCCGCATAATTAATCTGGTAAGCATACTGGCGGCCATTTTATTTAAACATTTCTCAATTCTGGTGTACATACTTTGCCAAAAATCGCTATGAACGTTACTCCACAATTTTGGACCGAGGCTGATGGCCGAAAACGGGTTTGACTCAAAATATGCACTTGAGCCCTTTTCACACTGCAGAGGCAATCCCCGGGAAATAAATCCCCGGGAAATTCCCGAGGATTTTTTACCCCACCAACACCCCAGCAACCCCCCAGCAACCGTTCACTGGCTAGACCCATTTGGTAACTCCCGGGGACACTACTTCCCGGGAATCTGCATGGTCGTTTCACACTGGCCATCGAACCCCGGGAAATTATAAATACACGTACACGAGAAGGAAGCTAAACACAGTCTTGTTCACGACACTTCTTTTATTAAATATTAAAACCATTAATTTTGCTCATATTCTTTAACATTAAATTATTTGTATAATTTTCAAACGTTATTATTTGTCTTTTGTACTTAACTGTAAATGTATTTACGACAAGTTTGAAAGATACATTACAATACTAAGTCACCGCGCAAATTATTTGGCTCGCTATTTGTGACCCTGTGACCTTTCGAGATTACCCGTGGACGCAAAAAGGTGGGGTAAGTTCAAACCCTGCGACGTTCACACTAGTTGTTTTTCCCCGTGAAAAACGTTAAACCCCGGGGATTTCTCTTTTAACCCTACTCCCGAGCAGAGGTAAATATTTCCCGGGGAAACGCAGTTTCCCGGGGATTTCTTTGGCAGTGTGAACAGACCGACCGAAATTCCCCGGGGAATTGCCGGGGAAATAGTCTACTGTGAAAGGGGCTTAAGTGTGTAATTCTCACCCTCACTTGGTCATGGCAAGGTTGGCCGGGGGTGGGGGGGGGGGGGGATTAAAACTACCGACTATGGGGGTGGGGTGGGAGTAGGGGTGGAGATTACTTGGGGAGGCACCAGGGATAACGAAATATATTAACTAAGTAACTCAGAACTTGGATCCAAAGTATTTTATTCATTACATCGAATATAAACAATACAGCGTAAAAGAATATGTGGGTTATAGAGAAGGTGTCGTCAGCATCACGCCCGAGAACCAACTGCAACTCTGCAAAGGCACAAGGCCTTCTTATATAGAAAATAGGGTTCCTATACGTGTCCAACAGGTGAATATACATCAGGTGAGTAATTAACATACGTTGCGTAATAGTGTTCCTATATGTGTCCAACAGGTGAGTATACATCAGGTGAGTAATTAACATACGCTGTGTAACTCATAACAATGTACATCATCCGGCGAGTGTATAAGTATAATTAACATAACTACACAACACAACTTACGCTAAATCCACATTTTTTGGGAAGCGCAAGTTACGCCACCAATTTGGTGGATTATAGAGCGTTCCAACGGAGGCATAAATTCATTAGTATTTTTGGATTAACTACCAACTTTAATACGCCTCGTCTACAATTGTACGACAAATCACCACTTATACTGACATAAACAAGCGCGACAACCGACCAGCAATAGAACAACAATTGCGTCGATATAATTGCAGTAGGAAACCTCCTGTCTGGATGAAAGACTATCAAACATAAATGATGGACACAAACGAATTTCTCTCTCTGACTGGAACCGAACTAAACGACATTCACAAATCTGCTTCATTGTAGGCCTATTACTTTTTTTTGTCATTTAAACAATGTCTAACCATTTTATAAGATACATTTGCTTCGAATGTTAGGCTTAGGCCTACATGACAGGGTAAATGCAAAGGACCTGATTCAACAAACAAAAAACACCTCAACAAACAAACACCCCAAACACCCCAATAAACAAACAAACCAAAATCAGGGGATTGTATTACAAGCAGCAAACAGAGGACAAAATCTCTTTGAAGTTAAGCAATCGATAACACACTTTAATATTTTTTTTAATTTTTTTCCAGAGATGGGAGATGTGTCCTAAAGGGTGCACGGTTGTAAATAGGCCCAAAATTGCTTGCGCCGACCAGATCACATTTTGCATGCCCAGGAAATAAATTTCTAAAGAGCATTTTGAGAGCCGTGCATTTGAAGGATTGTAAAAATACAGTGTACCACCTCGGTCCGGGAGTGCGAGCTTCTAATTCTGAGCATTTGGGATGAATCTGGCCCTGGAATTGGCACTACTTGGCTCTTGAGCGAGAGGGTATTTTTTTCAAAATGGACGCTTTGCAGATTTGGCTTTAGCACTAGTTTTAGGGGTGTTCTTCTTTGGAGGGAAATGTTACCCAAAAGTTATCAGATGACCCCACACAAATTGAAAAGAAAATGAAAGATGGTGAAATAAGCTTCATTTTGGTGTATAGTTTAGTCACCTTTAGAGTTGTGAGTATTTTTTCCAATTTTTTGAAGTTGGGGTATTTATCATTGCTGTCTATGGGACTTTATTTGGATGTGCGCAACCTTAATGTGCCCTTCATTCGCAAGGTGTTGCTGGTCCACCATGTTGGATTAAACATTAATACATATGTGTCTGTACTTTCTTAAATACCACGCGACATAACCGACAGCTCGCTGATGTTGCAATGACATTGTAGATGATGGTGACGGTCTGCCTTTGTTTTTTGGCGTAATGCCCACTGACTGGTAGTAAAAGAGTGATTTCACATTGAAGACAAAACGTACCGGTATATGTTGCTTTTGGTCTAAAATCTGTGAAATAAGAGATGTACATCTGTAAACATGTCTCAATTGACATAACATTTGATTGTTACATACAATCCACGTTTTTTCCTCCAATCCACCCTGAAGTGTCTCATTCATGTGTCAGATTTTCATCAAAGAATAGATGTTCATGCTCTAGCTTCTAATTTTTTGCGAAACAAAAATTGATTTTTAGAAACAAGTTGTACGTTTGATTATCATTATTACCCTTTTTAATCAAAAATTTACCTATTTATAGAAAACAATATCTAAGCTTTAACTCCTTTTGTTCAAAGTGAAATACAACATTTTTGCTTTTTATTTACTGCTTAGACTGCTAAGGCGGAAACTAGAACAAAATTTGAACATGAGATTGGATTAATGTATTATCTTAATAGTAATTTAAATTTTTCCACCCCACTTATAAGTAATGTCCGGTCTTCGACCCAAAATATAGTATGTCCTAAATTGTGTTTCAATATGCAATTCTAACCAATATTTTCACCTAGAAGTCTTGATGGATTACTCTCCTTCTGGGAGTATATCTATCTTCATTTTATTCTAACGGAAACCAGCCGACTTTGTTTTGGCTCAAAACAATAATATTACTAGGCCTATACTACTACTAATAATAATAATGATGGGGGACAATCATCCTTACTGGCAGTTGTGCAGCTGTGCAGCTGAATTGCAACGGAGGTCACATTTTGTGACCCCGGTCGGTGGCCCACGAAACATTCCAAATACCATCTCAGCTTCCTGGGAAGTATGCCATTTCGGCGCGAAGCAGTTAAATCAACCACAATATTAAACCATATCTGCCCTCACATGTACCCATTGGTAAAGAGAAGTAATGAGTGACAAAGTGCCTTGCCCAAGGGCAAACGCACAATACAGTCCCAGGCCCGACTCGAACCCACAACCTGAGGACAAGAATCTGGGGCTAGGGAAAAAATGGTTGATTTGGGTTTCACAGTGTTTTATTAGCATTCCCTGAAAAATTCTAAGAATGTACAGTGTACAAAATAAAGTTCGTATAATGTACGGTCGAAAGGCGTGCAGCAAGGTGCTACCCATCTACCGTATTTTGTTACCGTCAGAACGATAAACCATATGTTGTACAGTGAAAAGTCGGTAATATTCTAAAGATTTAATCTTGTTTAACTTTAATTACTTTAATTTTGCCAAATTACAAAGTACAACACATCGATATGCGATTTTTGTAAAATTTGAAATCCTTTAATTGGAAACTATAGGTCTATATAGGTTTCCGTAAAACTTTGGCTTAGAAATATCCTAGTCCTGCATTAAATTACCACCTTTTGGATAATGACACCTCCCTCACCCATAATTATTGTGGATCCGTTTGCATTGCCCAAGTAGCTTTTCGATGAGACATCAAAATAGCCCATGATATAAATTATTATAGAAAGTTACACTACAAATTAGGTAATACATACTGTACATTGTAAACTACTGAGTATTAACTGTTATAAATGTACGAGCGAAATAACTCATAACTGTCAAACATTATCAGATTTATATGTTTGATGTCTCATTTTAAATGCTCAGAATTTTAAGAAAGGTACTTGACAAACAACCTGATGCAGTGTTTAGCTCTGTGAATGCTGCATATTCCGATAAAAAAATATTCTAAGATTTCGATTTCAATTTAAAATTTGCTGCGTCACAATTTTAACTGCGACCACATTCTGCGTAAAGGACGCGTTTTCAGCCAGTGGATTGCAGTTACTTGCGTGTTTACGCACTAAACCGATAATAGCGCCAACGCGTGCGCCGCGCGTCGTTCGAACATTGTCCAAAAGTGCTTCTCTGAATCTGAGACGCATAATTATTTGAAAATGGCATTCTTTTGTAATTTTCTGTTAAGGAGAAATGACGAAAAAGTGGGCATTCTTTGATTCGAATGGGCGAGGACGCGCAGCGTCCGAGCCCAATTTGAATCAAAGAATGTCCACCTTTTGAGTCGTTTCTCCGACTTAAACTACGTCACTTTTACACCCATTGTCAATATTTAAAAGGAACAACAAGTGTCAATTCTTACTAATGCTTTAAAGTATGAGATGATTTAAGTCCATTGTTCAGTGGTACAAGCTACTAAGGAATGTGAAAGCTTTGTCCTGTCTGGTCTCCGTGTTGCGTAACCAAACAATTGAATAAAGGTTGGGTTAAATAAGGGCGTTTAAAATGCCCAGTATAATCGACATCGAAGTCATTTGATGCCATACATTCTTGTGCGTCGGGTGTGTCTCTGCTAACTCCGCTAAAATGTCTTCCAGTGATGATCTGTACATATTTTTGAGTAGGAATACGTTGGGAGATACCGGTATGTTGTGTCACCTCAAGAACTGACTCGCCAATTTACTTGATGATGATTCAAACCAGTATTTTGGGACATATTCGATGAGGATTTATACTCCAATGAGGATTTATACTAAAGCGGCAGATTTAGAGGTGAAGAAACTTCCTACACTCGTGGCTGATTTGGACCCCTTGTAACAGATCAGGTAATGATGGAAAATAAGCAAGAAAAGGTAACAAGAACTTTTATTCCCAACATTTGGCTTAGCTCTCAGCAGCTCATTTTGGCTTATTTTTAGCCCTTTTTTTTATGGTGTAACTTGGCGTCAGTAGTCATTATTCCGTGTCGAAACTATACCAGCCTTTTGTTAAACCCTGAACGGTTTCATTATCACATGTCAAACCAGACTCGGAACGAAACAAATTTATGTTGGTTTTTCTGCCGTTTTTGCTACACGGGTATACGACCGGACAGCATGGGCGAGTTAGCAAATGTAAAGTACATGTACGTGTTGTACGTTTTGTACGTATACCAGCCCTAAAGTTGTGCATTAGTAGTACTTTTTAGGACCTTCGAACTTATGACATAACTATGGCCTATCTCCGTCGAAAATTATTCCCATTTACAAGAAATCAATTCCTTTTACATGTACATATTTTAAATTGCAAACCATCGCTTGGACCTTGCTAATAAAAATGTTTATCCTCCCCCTTTTTTTTTTCTTAAGCCGTGTTCCCATTGGACTTTTTCTTCCGCGGCCACGCGGAGACTTACCGCGGCATTTCTTAGCGTGAATCTACCGCGCGTTCCCACCTGGACTTATATTCCGCGACGAAACGGTACATTCGCTGTTCGAGACTGGCAGAATGTCACACATTGCGGGCACTGTGCACAGTCACCTTTGACCTATGCGGGATATGACGTGCCTGTGACGTATTTTTCGCGCGCTAGACTCGTTGCAGCGTAAACAACATACAACAACACTGACGCGACAAGTCAAGTAGCGAAACTGCAGCAACTGGACGAGATTGAAAAAAGCGCTGACCGTATTGCATTATACACACGGTAATTTCTACACACGCTGCGTACGGTACATACCACACCGCCATCAATGCAAACGAGACAGGGAACCATACTACCATTTTCGCGCGAGTTCTGTGTATAGTTGTGACGTATACAGGAAGTGTTGTTTGCATAGCGTTTTACAGCGTGGTCGCGGTAGTTTTACAGCGCGGAGCGTTCCCATTGGACTTTTTAGCGGCCCTGATAATTCGTGGCTGCGCGGAAGTCTCCCGCGACCTCTTTCGGCCTGTTTTTTTTTTTACATCACGGTCGCGGTAAATAGACAGGGAGGTGTGTTTACCGTGCGTCCCCATTGGATTTAATTTTGTCGTTCTAAAGAAAAGTCGCGGTACTCTAACAAAATTAAGTCCAATGGGAACATGCCTTAAGTCGTAATAAGTTCTTGGGCCATTTTCATTTTATAATGTTTTAGACAAACCTTTTGTTACATGCAATTTGTTACATGCGGGTTGGCACATTCATTTTATTTAATTTCTGTTATTGTTGATATTCCAGGTTGTGGCAAATCTGTGCAACAAGGCTTTTGGACGAATCACTCCATACGATCGAGCATGGCAGCATCTCGCCTCTACAACAAGGGCTTCGGTGGCCAGAACCAGTGAGGACCATAGGAGAGCAGTCAGCCTGGCTGAAACCGCATAAGCGCGTCGACACAGCAAAGAGACCTCCAAGACAAATGTTGAGAGCTCTAGAGAAACTGTCAACATAGCTCTTACTAAGTTGTAATAAATATAACAATAGCAATTTCTGTGTCCATCGAGTCGTTCTTTTTCTGTTAATTCTTAAAAGAATGTACAGTTAACTGTACATTCTTTAAAATAATCGACACTTCTGAATAGAGTGACGTCACAAGAGTAGTTTAATTAAAAAGAAAGCGTGCCAGACGAAATATTTTGACATGTAAACGTGGCAGATGTTTGTAACTTTAGAACTTTGCCTGGTGTAAGATAAATATATTGATGTAAATTTAAATGCTGTATCTATTGACACTGACGGTATTTATGATCTGTGAGCAACAACTGTTTGAATTTTTATACTTTGCCAGGTGATAAATACATTATTCGTTGGGTTATTTGACACTTCGACTCTGCATAACATAGAAGTTTTGCAGATGTTTGAAACTTCTGAACTTTGCCTGGTGTAAGATAATATATTGATAATTATAACAAGGCTATAATTATAATGGTACTTTGACTGAATTATATTAATGATCTGTGCGTGACAAATGTTTGAAACTTCAGAACTATGCCTGGTAACAAAAAGTATTTGTATTTTATTCCCTCTTATTTGTAATGTGCAAACATGCCCCTTTAATTTTCCAATCTGGAAGAATTGACAAGGCCATGAATTATCTTTACTTATCCCAGTGTACATATTCCTATTGTGTTAATCCCCAGTATAAGTTACCAAGTAGGTATTTTATTGTATCAGGTTTTCAAGAAGCTTTGTGTAGGTTGAGGTAGTGTTGTTACCCTTCTTACATAATCGTCACCCCATACTTGTTGAACAATAAACCATAATTTACCTGTGTTTTGTCTCTTTTCTTTTGTTTGTTAGGTTAGGTAGAATAGTTAGGTTAAGCAGACTAACAATAAGGGTATTGTAAATTAAAGTTAGTTTGAGCATGTGTGAACAGTGAAAGCGATGTGTAAAGTAACAGTGTAAGTAGTAGGGCAGAAAGCTAGACGCTTCCACCTAATATTTGACTTGTTAAATGGCCAAGACTCGAACCTGCAGGCACTTTTGCCACAGATGACACAATATCAGGTGTCTATAATAGAGCAAAATATACACTCTCGGTCAAAACAGGACCTAGAATTAAGTTGCCCAAACGGCGGTTTGCTGTTTGCCAAGATAGGCCGGTGTCGTGGAGCAGGATTCAACCCGTCTAGAAGAGATTCGTAAGTGCGATGTTAATTATTAATCATTGAAAGTTTGTGAATCAAATTCAACTTGTGAAGGATACTATTTGTGACGTATTTAAGTTGTGCATTTATAGTTTGGATTCGGTGACTGAATCACTTTAGAAATTTGAGTGACTCGCCTATTTCACTTGAACATTTTGAATGTCGATAATTGTAATAATAGGGTAATATGTAATTTGTAACTTTATTTCCTTTTGCTGTAATTGAATAAGCAAGAGACCAGTATACTTGTAAGGTTTTGTAATATTTCTTTAATAGATGGCCACAGGAAAAACGTCCGACTACTTAGCCATATTTTGTCCGAGTCACCGCTACTCCCCACCTCTCCTACCTGTTGATGGTCACAACCCAGATCAGCTACCCATGCCTGCAAGCTGGAGATATCGGGCTGAGGGGCTAATACTAGCAGACCAAACATGGGGAGCTGGACAACCGTGTTGATGGACGTATTTAAATAATAATTTGTTGAAACCACGGTATACAATCGTTGGCAAGAAGTGTGATAATAATGATTGAATTTTCCTAATACATGTAGTTGTATAGACTGCAAGTTTGTTGTAATTTAAATTAAATAGGTAATTTTATGCGTTCGCAAGAAGTCTGATAATAATGATTGAATTTTCTTAATAGTTGTATATCTACTAGACTGCAAGTTTGTTGTAATTTTAATTAAATAGGTAATTTAATGTATACGAATGTTTTGTCCGTCTGAGAAGTTGTAAATAAATTAGTTCCGTAACAAAATAGACGTTTGAAAAGTTGCCGCCCCTTCTTTTGGCAGTCGTATTCTTATAGGCTGGTGTAAGATAAATATAGTGATGTAAATTTAAATGCTGTATCTATTGACACTGACGGTATTTATGATCTGTGAGCAACAACTGTTTGAATTTTAATACTTTGCCAGGTGATAAATACATTATTCGTTGGGTTATTTGACACTTCGACTCTGCATAACATAGAAGTTTTGCAGATGTTCGAAACTTCTGAACTTTGCCTGGTGTAAGATAATATATTGATAATTATAACAAGGCTATAATTATAATTATAATGGTACTTTGACTGAATTATATTAATGATCTGTGCGTGACAAATGTTTGAAACTTCAGAACTTCGCCTGGTAACAAAGAATATTATTCGTTGTCCATGTGTTAATTAGTGGCACTTCGACTCTATATAACATGGGTCTGTGTTCGAGCCAAGACGATCATAACGGTGTATTACCGCATTCATCGTGGAACCAACTGCTGCAGGAGATTGTCTCAGCGAGTTGACTTCAACTTTTTTTTCTCTTCTTCAGATAAACAGCAATAATGTCACCGAGTTGGATTCCTGTTGTGCTTGTGGCCACCGTTTTTTGCCGTGAGTATGACAATCAAGAATTTAGAAAATAAAATTAACGGTGTCACTTTTCATCCAGAATATTGGTTCACTTTGGTGTAGATTATTGTCTTTCAGAATAAAAATCTTCACCTACTCGTTTTTGTGTGTAAATTTTGTAAAAAAAAAATCAACTCTAGATTCTTTCCTACTGATCTATCGCCGTTCACAAACATTATCCAATTATAGCTTCTGTTAAATATAACATTACTATGATATGTTGTCAGTTGTTCATTTTTATATTTTAAAGCAGTAAAAGTGATCAATATAAAGTTGTTAGCTCTGTGAATGCTGCATATTCCAAGAAACGAATATTCTAAGATTTTGATTTCAATTCTAAATTTGCCAAGTCACTTTAGACTGATTGATAAACATACTCTCTCCCCCAAAACACGCATCTTTAATGTTATACATAAGGAAAAACATGATGAGAAATAAGTTGGAAATGGGTAAAAACGAATTTAACTTAGGACATTTACATCCGAATTATCGTTCCGGGGTCTCCTTGTTAGGGCTCGGTCACATATAAGTGACGCATGGCCCAAGCATTGAAAATTAATTAAAAAAATGGAAAATAAGATCAGTGCGTCGTTGTGCGCCCAACTTTTGTCAGGATTTGGGAGAAGCTAGCGAGTTGAAAAGAAATGCACAGCGTGCTGCTAGCGCGCTGCGCGTATACAGAGCGCATACAGAGCGCATACAGAGCGTATACAGAGCGTATACAGAGCGCATATGTTAACAGTCAAACGAATGGCACGTGCATGCACCACGCGCTTAACGCACGCAATCTCTGTTATCACCCATAAAGGTCGGGGGAGAAGTGATGATGCGCCAGTCACACATACACGACGCATGGTCCGCGCACTGAACCATTTGCAATTTTGGCCAGTGCGTTGTCGTTCGCTGGGAGGGCGTCAGCATTCATTACTCGTTCGTCGGGCGCGCCGGACCAACGCTATGCGTTAGTTATCATTCGCTGTGTGCGTCGGGATTTGTTTGTACATGCACACAAAAATGTGCGCGGAGCTGAACGCATGAATGTACACGCCAGAAAGACGCCAGACACCCGCAGAGCGCGCTGGACAAACGCCAGACACACGCGGAGCATTCGCTGGTTATTCGTTGTATGTTCGTATAGCGAACACCTTTTATTTTGATTTTTATTATGTGCGCTCTGTATGCGCTCTGTATACGCGCAGTGCGCTAGCAAAACGCTGTGCATTCCTTGTCAACTCGCTAGTTTCTCCCAAATCCTGCACTCGTCCAGCACGCCCATTATTCGCTGCATGTTCGCTGGACATGCGTTCGCGTTTGCTTTCGCGCCGAGTATGAACCGGCCTTTAGAAGCACGCTGGGTTTCGCTAGGTGTTCGCTAGACCTCAGCCGACGAACATACAACGAATACCCGGCGTGGGCTCCGCGTGTGTCTGGCGTTGGTCCAGCGCGTTCTGTGCGTGTCTGACGTCCTTCTGACGTTCTTCTGGCGTGTACATTCATGCGTCCAGCTCCGCGCACATTTTTGTGCATGCACAAAAATACCAACGCACACAACGAATGACGAATGCTGACGCACACCTAGGCAAACAACAACGCACTGACCAAAATTGCTAATTATTTTTCAGTGCACGGGCCGTGCGTCGTGTATGTGTGACTGGCGCTTAAGATCATGTTCGTCTTCACATCGCGTACTTCACGCGCGAAAATTTACCTCCCTACGTCCGATGGATTCTTGAATTATTCAGGCTATCAGATTTCTAGCCAGGAATGTACAGCATTCACCAATATCGTTTCACTGTTAATACATATTGCTGTAGTTTGTTCACGTATAGTCAAAACTCCTGTCCCATATGCAATTTTAGGTACACTCTTTGAAAATGTCAGAGATTGTTAATTAAGCACTGTCCAACCCTAATCTACTTGGCGCCGTTATTTCTCGTCCCCAGAATGTTCAGGGTATTGCTTATTGGCCAAAATGAACAATGCACAATTGAATAGCCAGTTATTCGACCTTTTTGTTTTGTTCAATAACAACAAGTTTTGTAATTATAGTTGACAAATTAGGTTCGAGTTGCATGAAAAACAAAATCTTGTGAGCAAATATATATTATTTTGGGGGAAGGGACTATGGTGTACTATTATTTATTAAGGCTCAGTGTGTGTTGTTACCCAGTACCCCTCTGATTCAGTGGTAGGCTCCAAAATGTTCGCGCTTTGGGGGGGGGGGGGGGGGGGAATAATCACAAGAGGTCGCTATTTTGTTGTGTGTGGACGCGTACATTGCAGTAAACTTTGAAACCTGCCTACCGAAAAAGTATAGCTGTAAGCGCAAACACTAGTGATAAAAATACGGAGGAGTAGTCCAAATTAGTGCGGTTGTTGAGAAATCAATTGTTTATACAAAGAGAAAAAACAGAGAGAACAAAAGTAAAAATGTATAGCTTAGGTTAGGGCCCAGCCCTATCACTATGATAATGTAATGTATTAAGGCGTACCACACTATTGTCTAATACGTTACATATCATGTAAATATTATTAGAACATGCATGTACATTGTACATTGTACATGCATGTTCTAATGTCCTTTTCTTCATGAGATAATGTGGTAAAATAAAAGAATGAATGAATAAAAATAATCCACACATCATGCCTTCAAGTTCAATGAAGGCTTCAGGAATCCTGTCCTTGCTTCTATTGGTTGTCCT
This sequence comes from Crossaster papposus, assembly GCA_037893245.1. Classification (NCBI taxonomy): domain Eukaryota; kingdom Metazoa; phylum Echinodermata; class Asteroidea; order Velatida; family Solasteridae; genus Crossaster; species Crossaster papposus. The sequence goes on along the minus strand of JBAIAA010000051.1, from coordinate 1,234,059 downwards.
TCAAAACTGTATTATGTTCAAGCCCTCACCAGGCTTAATCATACGGCGTACATGTAGGCCAAGTCTAAAATATATTTTATATTCAAAATGTTTCTGGTATACTTTGCATCCAACTCTGATTTGATGAGCAGGTACTTTTTAAAGAAAATTTCTGAAGAAAACTATAAATTGAAATTGGTTCACTTCCATCATGGATTTATGCATAACGCTATGTATTAGGTTTGTTCCCTAAGGCTGTTTGGGAAATTTATACGCTGTCTATATGATAAGTCGGCCATCTGGTTTCTCAACCTGGCAGTAGGCCTATCCAATGTCAGGATCTGTGGCTCAGTCTTGCAACTAATTCAATCCAATGGTTCTTCCCTTATCGTTACCGCAGTCAGCAGTGTGGTTTCCTGACTTGAAAATAATCATCAGGATCTTTGGCTCGTGGAACCAGACTATCAACCGATAGTCTGGTTGCACCATATGGGTTGCACTAAACCAGATGGCAACCATATTGGAACCACATGACCGACTGCCGTAACAATACCCACTCCAAAATGCAATACCTAAGGATTAATAAAAGGAATGAAACCTCCCAAAAAGGTTAACCATGCATGGATCTGGTCTTAGGACTAAAGGCTTTGGCATAGTGGCTGACTATTTTGTTTTCAGTGCCAAAACAGTAGTACTTTTAAATTATGTTACAGCTGTCGTGATGATAGGCAGTAAGTTATTTTAACGTCAAGAATTAGGCTGAAGTTATGAGTGATCTACAGCAGTTTCAGATCAGAAATGCATTTAAACAATTGATTCCCCACAAACTAATGCTGGCAAACTGACTGATGGTTACAATTTTATATTTTTCAGTATTGGATAATAAAAGATATAGGTAATATAAAGCCAGTTTTTGCAGGATTTGTAAATTATGTATTGGCAAATAGGGCGACACGCACCACGCGTCACTTTTGTTTGTGACTGGGGTGCATTCACTGTGTGGACGTCTGAACAAAAGATGCCCACACCTCTGGTAGTGATTGACACCTTAATGTTTCTACATTTACGGAAGATATGGATGAAATTCTTTGTAAAATAACTTCTGAGAACAAAACATGTTATATTATCGGTGATTTCAACATCAATTTGCTAAAATGCGACACACATAATCCAACACAAGAGTTTTTAAATATATTATATTCTTACTCATTCCGCCCCACTATCAATAAACCCACCCGAATAACACAAAATACAGCCACCCTAATTGATAATATTTTTACCAATATTATGGAACAACTCCAGACAGACATAGTTGTATCTGGAATAAGTGATCATTTACCTATTGTTTTGTTTGGACCAAGCTTTGTACAAACCCCAAAAGTAAAGAGCTACCATTGAAAACGAGATACTAGTTAACATAATATAACTGCTTTGAAACATAAATTAGACAGTGTTAACGGGAATGATATAATTAACGCGCAAAATGTGAATGAATGTTACGCGCAGTTTAACACAAAATTAACTATGCTTTTTGATGAATTTGTTCCGTACAAAAAGTTTAAATATAAAAAAACGATTTGCAATCCCTGGCTTACGAAGGGTCTTTTAAAATCAGTCAGACGAAAAAACAGGCTATAAAGCGCTTACTTAATAACCCGAACGAATGTAATAAAACAAAATATGATAAGTATCGAAACAAGTTAACAAGTCTTATACGAGCTGCAAAACAACATTACTTCTCTGCTGCTTTTGAGAAGGAAAAAAGCAACATAAAAAATACATGGAAAATAATAAATTATTTCCTAAATAAAAATAAAAATAAATCACCTGGACCGGATTCATTCAAAGTAAATAACACAATCTTAGATAATCCACAGCTCATTGCTGACAACTTTAACGACTTCTTTACAAATATTGGTCCGGATCTTGCGTCTAAGATCCCACAAGTCCACTCCAACCCTTCAGATTATATAGTTGGTGATTTTAATCATTCATTTTTTATGAATCCGATATCTGAAAATGAACTTCTGAAATGTATTGATAAATTACCCTCTAGAAAAAGCCCAGGCCATGACCACTTAGGCGCATTCCTTGTTAAGAAAATTGGACCCGTAATTATAGGTCCCCTGTTAAATATTTTTAACTTTTCATCTGGAATGGTGCCATGTGACTTCAAGATCGCTAAAGTAATTCCTGTATTTAAAAACGGTGATCTACAACTTACATGTCGTCCCATTTCTATATTACCATGTCTTTCTAAAGTCCTAGAACGATTGGTAGCAAATCGTCTTAATTCATTTTTAAAGAAGTATGATATATTATCCAACTCTCAGTATGGATTTCGAGAGAATTACTCGACCCAAATGGCTCTAGTCGACCTTATTGATAAAATTAGTTCATGTCTTGATAAATCTTATCATACCATTGCGTTGTTCCTGGACCTTTCCAAGGCCTTCGATACAATTGACCATGACATCTTGCTTTTAAAACTGAACAGATATGGCATTAGAGGAGTGGCCTTGGATTGGTTCAGGAATTATCTCTCTGATCGAAAACAGTTTGTCCAATGGAAACAATGCACATCGACCCTTAAGCCTATCAAATGTGGTGTTCCGCAAGGCTCTATTTTAGGTCCTATACTTTTTCTTATTGATATTAATGATATTTATAACTCTTCTAGTTTACTATCTTTCATTTTATTTGCGGATGATACCAATATCTTATACAGTCACGATAATTTAAAAGAGGCAGTCGATACGATCAATAAAGAATTACGTCACATATCGTCTTGGTTCCAATGTAATCGGCTTTCTATAAATGAAAAAACACCATGTTTCATGCTGTTCTCAAACACGGAGAGGAATAGTAATATCAACGTATACATAAATAATTCAAAAATAAATCAAATAAGTTCATTTAAATTTGTTGGTGTTAATATTGATAAAGGTCTTACCTGGAAATTACATTGCCAGCAGGTCCATACATCTGTCTCACGTATTTTAGGAATTTTGCGCAGGCTAAGATGTATAATGCCAACAAATATTTTATTTTCTATCTACAATACTCTGGCTCTGCCCCATCTTCAGTATGAATTGTTAGTCTGGGGTAATTCTCAGATAACTCCAATGAATAAATTACTAATACTGCAAAACAAATCACTACGAGTAATCACGAAGTCCGGCTCTAGAGATCACTCCGGACCCCTCTTTAAGAAACTCAATACGCTCTCGATTTATAATTTGTATAAATATCATCTGGGTATTCTTATGTATAAATTTGAGCATAATCTTCTGCCCCTTGAAATCAAATCATTGTTTCAGAGGAATACCGATGTCCACTTACACAATACTAGATCAGCAGATAAGCTCCACATTGGGAAGGCAAAAACTACTTTATTTATTAAAACAGTTAGACATCAAGGCCCACTGCTCTGGAATAAAATCACCCCAGTACCTTACTTTAGAAATATAAACGGTTATAAAACGTTCCTTAAGAATATTCTTATTTCCTGTGAAATATAATTTATTTATCCCGTAGCACGTAGTACATATATTTCATGTCTATTATATTTGTACGTATTGCATTGAGTTTTAAACATTCTTGTTTTTTAAATCTGGACTTCAGCTGTACTTTCAGCCAGTTATTTGTTTCATATATTTTTTTCTTTCTTGTAACAATAGTTGTACATGTATATTAATGCGTTAACTAAGGAACCAGGCCACGTACAAGCTTTTGCTTTTTGCCTGGTTTCCCCCATTCATCACCCTCTGTGCACTGTATAAATAACTGTGTGACATTATTTATTGTGATGTATGGAAATAAAACAATATCAATACCAATATATATATATATATATACCCTTTGGAGACCTGTACGCAATAAAGACAATAGGGGTGAAAAGGTTTCCACAGGACAGATTTTTAAGTAAAAGACAATTTAAAACACAACCATTGTCCTAATTGCCTTTTAATTTAAGATTAAAAGATAATGGTTGTGTTCTTTTAAATTGTCTCTTTCTTATCTAACCCTGACCAGTTGGCGCAACTCAGATTTTACCCGACCCCCTTAATTGCATCCTATGTAGTCATGCATAAAAAATCCCCCCCCCCTCCAAAACAAAAAGGATTTAAAGGATGGTTGCATGGATGTTGATATACCCAGAAGTGCTTTTTCCGATAAACATAATTTCGTTCAAAACGCGTTTTTGTTAGGCAATTGGGCATTTTTAAGACGTAATGCCCCTATTTTAAAGCTGATGTAAGTTTGTTTCTTCAATTAAATAGAGGGTGTTGAACAATATTGACCAATTGCGTGTGAAATTTGAATAACATCTGGTACACTGACTTGCTTAACACATCTTGGCACCGTTGAACATTGAATTCTCCAAACCAAAGGGCATTGTTGCTATATCACGCGTGATTCGGGGCAAGCATTATCATAGCAACCTCCAGCTCCGTAACGAGCTGGTGTCTTTGTGCCATTCTCATCCATTGTGAGCAATGTGCTGAACGTATGTTACGTAACTATGCAAGAGCTTGCCCCGAATCATGTGATATGGCAACAGTGTCTTTGGTCTGAAAAATTTAAAGTTCAACGGTGACATTCGTGTACAAAACACATAATGGGAGGTATTCGGAAAAAAATAAAGTAAAAAGGGTACAAACAAAAAAAGTTAGGGTACGGCGGATACACGCTGCACTTGTGTTCGTGGGTGTTTTAAGCTTGAATCACAAAGGTGAAAGGTCACGTACGCACTGTGAGAATATGACGTCCAGACAACGTATAGATATTTTAAGCTTCAAAAGAACATGCATTCATACACGTTGTTTCAAGATTATGCCAGTCGTATATATTATTACTGTTTCACTAATCATGAATGTCACATTGATTTACAGAATTCTGCTTCTGTCACCCTATCAGCGGCGGACCTACCAATGCAGAACGCTCATTTTCTTCAGGTAATTTATGAAACGTATATATTGAACTGAAAAGAAGCGAACTATATGAAGCGGACTTATGAAGCGGACTTATGAAGCGGGTTTATTGTGAGCTGAATCGTAGAAGGTACTAGGTATGGTGTTCCAAAGACGACAGATCGCCGTCGCCGTCGACCTCGCCGTCGCCGTCGCCGTCGCCGTCGACGTCGCCCCTGATGAGGCGACGTCGACGCCGACGGCGACGGCGACGCTAATGCAGCGTCGCCGTCGCCGTCGCCGTCGACGTCGCCCTTAGCCCATAGACTTGTGCACAAACAAACATATTCAGGGGCGACGGCGACGGCGACGCTGCCTAAGCGTCGCCGTCGACCTCGCCGTCGACGTCGACCGTCGACCGTCGACCGTCGACCGTCGACCGTCGACCGTCGACCGTCGCCGTCGACGTCGACCGTCGACCGTCGCCCGTCGCCCGTCGCCGTCGCCCGTCGCCGTCGACGTCGACCGTCGACCGTCGCCCGTCGACCGTCGACGTCGCCCGTCGACCGTCGCCGTCGCCCGTCGACCGTCGCCGTCGCCCGTCGACCGTCGCCGTCGCCCGTCGACCGTCGCCGTCGCCCGTCGACCGTCGCCGTCGCCCGTCGACCGTCGCCGTCGCCCGTCGACCGTCGCCGTCGCCCTCGCCGGGGGCGCTGTTTAGTCTGCTTTTGTTTTGTTACTCATGGGGGCGCCCTTCACGTAACAACGATTTTGGCAAAGACTCCTGAGGTACGTCTTGCCTGCACGCCTTCTTTACATATACTTTGTGGCGAAAATTCCTCTGTTGAGAGACCTCCTAAAGCGAATTGTTTGTGGGTCGTGTTTATTGGGAAGTAGCGTAATCATACATGTCACTCAAGGTTTTTTAATTTTTAGAACGATTCTCGGTCACCTGGGAAGGACATTAACGTGAAGGACGTGTAACACTGGGTTTTGTGGAATTTTCTTTCTTTTTCTGTGAGGCTATTAGGTTTTTTAATTCTAATGGAGTGCTTCTGACTTGTGAAAACTCCCATAAAACACCCTCTCCTTCCCAAATAGAATGAGTTCTGATTCACTGCAGCTAACTCTGGAATTGATCAACAAATAAAAAAATAAAAAATAAAAAATAAAAAATAAAATAAAAAAAATTAACTGATCATTCCTTGAAGTATGCGTGCATAAACCGGCTTCTCTGTGCTATACCCTCTTGCAAAAGCACTCCATTAGAATTAAAAAACCTAATAGCCTCACAGAAAAAGAAAGAAAATTCCACAAAACCCAGTGTTACACGTCCTTCACGTTAATGTCCTTCCCAGGTGACCGAGAATCGTTCTAAAAATTAAAAAACCTTGAATGACATGTATGATTACGCTACTTCCCAATAAACAAGATAGCGCGCGCAAATCAAGATCGGAGAGCCGCATGTACACAAAATAACTTGCGCCCTCTTGAGGCGACGGCGACGGCAAAGGCGAGGGCGACGGCGACGGTCGACGGCGACGGCCGACGGCCGACGGTCGACGGTCGACGGTCGACGGCGACGGTCGACGGTCGACGGCGACGGCGACGGTCGACGGCGACGGTCGACGGTCGACGGCGACGGTCGACGGTCGACGGCGACGGTCGACGGTCGACGGCGACGGTCGACGGTCGACGGCGACGGTCGACGGTCGACGGCGACGGTCGACGGTCGACGGCGACGGTCGACGTCGACGGCGACGGTCGACGGCGACGGCGATCTGTCGTCTTTGGAACACCATAACTAGGTACTATACTTTTACGTAATTTTAGGTACTTTTCTAAATATAAAAGTGACAAATCCTAGAGAAAATGAGAGAAATCGCCCTAAATGTTTGTACCCCAATACCCTTGACCTATTCAACTTTGCCCTTGCATTTGGAAATATACCCAGCACGATATGTGGCAGAGGGGTACCCACCTCTTGTTCCTATACCCTATACACACTCCAGACTATTGTTACCTAACACATCCCACCTTAAAACCTAAAATGAACTCTTGAGATTGTGGGAACACAATGGCCAACACAAAAGAGGGGGGGGGGGGGGGGGGGGGGGGTTCAATTTCCTCTTGCTTCGTATGTTCGGAAGGAAAATTCAAGCATTAGACTATATAGTGAAATGTTCATGTTATATACTCTCGAGTGTAAAACAAATTGTGATGGTGATTTATCTGCATTCCTTCAAACATGCTAGAAGGTAATGTTATAGTCGGCAGTCACGTGTATTTCATGTCATTAGTTAATGTTAACGTAACATGTCATCAACCGCATTCGCAATCATGCCGCCCGCCTAAAAACAAATCGAACGAAAATACCCGTTAGAATGTCAACGAACTACAATTCTAGAGCTGTCACACATTAACTTTAACTTGGCTTTCTTTCACAACAATTCGATACTGACGATAGTTCCCATAGCCCCTAGAATAAAAAAAAATGTGCCAAAAATGTACAACCAAAGGACAGAAAAAGCCGACACCCAAGTGCCCCACTTAACTTGACTTAAGACAGGTCCGACCACACTTAGATTTAAGTCGCGAAAATAAGAGGGGCGCTTAGTGAAAATGTTTTGTGAATACTGCTTAAATATTAAGAGTCGTCTAAGTCGCATAGGCCTATTTAGGTGGGTGCTTATTTTGTGTTTCCTTAAGTTGTTTTGTAATACGGCCGCAAAGCTCGGACTTATACAGGAAGTGCTAACTAGTTTACACGTGGTCGCGGTACTTCTACATGTACATGGCGAGACTGTTCCAATTAGACTATTTAGCGTCAGTCCCTGATAACAGGTACCGCGGCCAGCTAAGCGGAAACTTTCCGCGACCAATTTCGGCCTGGTAGTTTTACATCACCGCCGCGGTACGTACGTTGAGAGGAACGTTGGTCTGCCGCGCTTTCCCCATTGGATTTCATTTTGTCATTTTATAGAAAGGTCGCGGTACGAAGTCCAATGGGAACATGGCCTAAGGGTTTTCCAAAGCTTACTCTGACCCAGCACTTGGATTGTGCACCGACAGCGAAGCACTAAAGAAACGTTTAGTCACGAGTTATAAACTATTGAATTTATGAACAATGAATTCCTTATTGTTTCACCAGCACAATGCGGCTCCCCGGCGGCCTTAGGGATGGAAAATGGAGACATTCCTGATGGCAACATAACGGCATCGTCCACCCATTCAACAGATAATGGCCCAAGCACCGCTCGACTTAACGTAGGTAGGTTATCTCTTCTGTAAACAACAATTAATGTTTTCCCCTTAATTATATAATGAAGCACAAATGAAGCGTGCTGTCATAATGTTTGCATATAGTCATGTTTTACTAAAAGAACATCCGTTTACTGCTGTCGATGAAATGCTAAATGCTTTGAAACTATACAGCTGAGTGAGAACTGAGATTATACACAGGCATTCAAATACAATTAGTTTTTAAAACATATATATTTGTTTTGCCAGACTTTATGTTTAGTATAGGAACTAATCAAGTCTTTTTTCTCTCAAAATATATTTTTATTTAGTTCCGTTTATTCATGGAGATATGAGTTTAGGAAATGTATCGGCGTCAATACGTATCTACAAAATGTGGTGGGCAGCTTGATTTTGTGATTTTGATTAGGAAAATTATTGCTTGTGAGAAGAGTATGAAAACCACATTTACTTTTCTTTTCACAGTAATGTTGTGTTTTATATTGTGACGAGCCATTATAGGGAGCTATTGCCTTATGTTGTATGTAATTCTTTGTGTGCACAAAGGTTAATTCAGTAATTTGTCTTCTTGCAACGCTTCCATATAATATTTCAGTAGGACATGTATGATTTTTAATTTAGGCTATAGAGCGGGTAAGTTTACCTCTGGAACGTAAGTGACTTTACGTGAAACCAAACATCCGGGCACACCGATAAGGTCCTTCGACGTGCAAAGCGAGTAGTTTTCTTGAAATAGTTTGTTTTGATTTTGTTCTTTTTACTGAAAGGTAGATACAAAACTTTTACAAATATTATATTTTTCTTTTTAATTTACAAAATGTGAATGATATATCAAATTAGAAAAAAGGAAAACGAAAAAGTCTAGTACGTCATACGTACGTCATTTCATTAATCTCTCGTTAACGCGCTAGTCTTTCTAAAGCGTAGACCACATGCAGTATCACACCAGGACCCAATTTCTTGGCTCTGCTTACCGTTAGCGAAAAATCCCTGCTTACTGTAGCAGAAAATTCGGTGCTTACGGTAAACTATTTCACGCGTTAGCGAGAAATTTTGGTCTCTGAGCATGCGTACATCCCGTAACTAAGGATTCTGTGGTTACATGGTAAGCAAATAATTGTTCTGCTAGCGCGGTTAGCGGAAAATGGTGACCGTAAGCGCGGATTTCTGTGGTTAGCAGAGCCAAGAAATTGGGCCCAGAACGTTTCAGGCCAACGCGTAAGTAGCGCGTAAAAAATAGTTGACACGCTGTCAAACGCTGAACTTTCAGAGAAAAAGTCAAGTGGAATCGTGATTTCAGCGTGTTCATAACGCGTTGATAACATGTTCATAGCGTATGCCAGCGCGCGAGTAGCGTGTGAGGAACGCGCTCAGCGTGTGAGGAACGCGCTCAGCATGCGAGGAACGCGCTCAGCATGCGAGAAACGCATCACTGATTTATAGATAAAATAATATTTTGACAGTGTATCGCCAGCGTACGCTAGCGTTGGCCAGCGGGTGAATAACGCGTTAATAACGCGCTCGACGACTGAGGAACGACTGCCCAGCGCGTGCGTAGCGCGTGCGTAGCGCGTTCCAACGCGCGTGAGTAGCGCGTTCCAACGCGCCCCAGCGTACTGCAACGCCCATGTGATGTGTTGTATATAGCCGACGAGCTACAACGTACTTCATTCTTGCAGTAGTCTCCAAACCGTGAACATCTTCTTCAACTTCATCATGCCTCCCCCCAATACTATATGAATAATACGCTATCAAAACGTTAGCACACGCTGAACGCGTTAACTGGTCGATAGGCAGTCGTCGGACGCGCTAGAGCGCTCTTGGCCTCCGTGTAACAAGTTGACTGAGCAATAACAATTTATTTTTGCGTTATTGTTGAAACTACGGAATAATCATGACGCGAGGGGTGTAGAAACGCCCATTTACCCTTTACCGTGCTGGGAAAAAAAACTACGCCTGCGGCCGGCTCGGTGGTGCCAGAAAGTTTAATCGTGACCTGTTTGTGCAAAATACAGTCTATACGCAAACAAGGTTAGCGCTTAACACCCCCCCCCCCCCCCCCCCCCACCGTAGAACCGCGCCTGGCATAATCATCAAATTGCTTCGTCAAAAATGGTATGCCTTCCAGTGGATTTGCTACACAGACGTTTTGTTTATCTTTATTAGTCACAATTCTAATAAGGGAAAATAAGGAAAAACTCTCACAACATTAACCGCGGTGTCGAGCAGTAACATTTTGGGTGACAAATCTTGTAGGCCTTTATGTTAATTCTTGCCGAAGGTTCATGAAAGGTTTAGCGGCAACGGTAATAATTATATACAAGTTAACACATGTCGTTTTAGGAACGTTTTGAAAACGATCCCCGAAGTGTTAGCTGGGTTATTACATGGTATTTTGAATAAAAACAAATGGCCAGGCTTCACAGCGGTTTGTATTACACTTTTGGATTGAAGCTGTTATTTATTAACAACAACATTACACCATTTCCCAACGTATAAACCATTCAATCATATCGGACAGGATCCAACGGATGGGAACCAAGTTCCAGTTCCCCAGCAAATCAGTGGATCCAAGTCGACCTGGGCAAACCCACGGCGGTTACCGGGCTCGCCATGCAAGGAAACTCCCGAGGAGACTATTATGTCACCGCATTTTCAGTCGAGCACAGCCTCACAGGCGAGTCGGATGATTGGCACAGTATAGTCAGTTCTGACGGTGTAGCAGAGTGAGTAGCAGAGTGAGTACACATTCACAGGGCCCAATTAGTCAGGTGCACAACATAATATAATTGTTCACTTGATGATAAAAGCATGACATTTGGCACATGTCATGAAAACAAGACATGCAATGGCAGCCATTTGGAACATTTAGAAAATTACTTGTTATTTTCTCGTCAAAGTCTCGCATGTTCTCGAGTTCATCCACGCTTTATTGGTATAGATTGTTTATCAACAAAAATTGGTTAAACAAGTAATCTAAGGTGTGTTGGTCATTTTGACCATAGGCAAGGTTGGACACATAGGCCCCTATTACCCAATAAAATTGGATAAAACCCGTCTGATATAACGGGTAATATATCGTAAAAAGCGTTCGTTTTTAACGGCGTTCGTTGTCAACTGGCGTCGGGCAGTGGTTCTTATGTTTGTTTTTTTTCGCGATCACCGTCTGGCGATCGTGATTTTGTTCAATTTTTCAGAACAATTACAGGATATCTAGCTCAATCATTTTGCTGGGTGCCTACATTCATTATTTACTTTCAAAAAAGTAAGATATCTCCTATTAAACATTGCTATGACGTCACTCTATTGTTACAAGTGTGGATTTTTATATACGAATCTTTAGTAAAGTGTGGATTTGGAACTACGAATCCACGCTTTTCAAACTGCCCTGTAAGCAACTTTGATCAACAACTAAGCTGTTTGATCACAGGAAATGTAGAACATTTGTTTTAACATTTTAACACCGGGCATTGAGAACAGTTCAAAAAGTTATACTGTAAGTCGAGAAAACCGTCGTGAACTGTCCACGTTGACGCTAATGCTTTAAGCTACTCTTGTGACGTCACTCTATTCAGAAAAGTGTCGATTATTTTAAAGAATGTACAGTTAACTGTACATTCTTTTAAGAATTAACAGAAAAAGAACGACTCAATGGACAGAGAAATTGCTATTGTTATATTTATTACAACTTAGTAAGAGCTATGTTGACAGTTTCTCTACAGTTAATTGTCTTGGAGTCCTCTTTGCTGTGTCGACGCGCTTATGCGGTTTCAGCCCGGCTGACTGCTCTCTGCGATGGTTTGCAATTTAAAATATGTACATGTGATAGGAATTGATTTCTTGTAAATGGGAATAATTTTCGACGGAGATAGGTCATAGTTATGTCATACGTTCAAAGGTCCTAAAAAGTACTACTAATGCACAACTTTAAAAGGGCTGGTATACGTATAACACGTACATATACTTTACATTCGCTAACTCGCCCATGCTGTCCTGTGGCATACCCGTGTAGAAAAACGGCAGAAAAACCAACAGAAATTTGTTTTGTTCCGAGTCTGGTTTGACGTGTGATAATGAAACCGTTCAGGGTTTAACAAAATGCTGGTATACTTTCGACACGGAATAATGACTACTGACGCCAAGTTACACCATAAAAAGGGCTAAAAATAATAAGCCAAAATGAGCTGCTGATGTGAGCTAAGCCAAATGTTGGGAATAAAAAGTTCTTGTTTGCTTTTTTTTGCTTATTTTCCATCATTACCTGATCTGTTAGGGGTCCAAATCAGCCACGAGTGTAGGAAGTTTCTTCACCTCTGAATCTGCCGCTTTAGTATAAATCCTCATTGGAGTATAAATCCTCATCGAATATGTCCCAAAATAATGGTTTAAATCACCATCAGAAAAAATTGGCGAGTCAGTTCTTGAGGTGACACAACATATCTCCCAACGTATTCCTACTCAAAAATATGTACGGATCATCACTGGAAGACATAGCGGAGTTAGCGGAGTTAGCGGAGTTAGCAGAGACACACCCGACTCACAAGAATGCAAGGCATCAAATGACTTCGATGTCCAACGTACTGGTCATTTTAAACACCCTCATTTTACCCAACCTTTATTAAATTGTTTGGTTACGCAACACGGAGACCAGACAGGACAAAGCTTTCACATTCCTTAGTAGCTTGTACCACTGAACAATGGACTTAATTCATCTCATACTTTAAAGCATTAGTAAGAATTGACAATTGTTGTTCCTTTTAAATATTGACAATGGGTGTAAAAGGAACGTAGTTTAAGTCGGAGAAACGACTCAAAAGGTGGACATTCTTTGATTCAAATTGGTCTCGGACGCTGCGCGTCCTCGCCCATTCGAATCAAAGAATGCCCACTTTTTCGTCATTTCTCCTTAACAGAAATCCTGCATGTAAATTACGCGTCTAATACATAGCCAGGATACCAGAATGCATTATTTTCATGTCTACTGAACCGGATGACAGTTGACGCAATGGTTTAAGTCAGAATACACTCGCAAGTGTGGATTAGAAATTTACAAATTCACTTAAATCCACTTCTAACAACAGAGTCACGTTGTATCAATGATTTAATAGGAAATATCTTACTTATTTGAAAGTAAATAATGACTGTAGGCATCCCCCAAAATGATTGAAATAGGTATCCTGGTTTTTTTCTTATTTAAAAAAAAAATGAATCAATCACGTTGCAACTCCTTTTTTCTTTACTTTTCTTTAATAATTTAGACAGTCTTGCATGTTTTTTATTTATTGTAAAATTAATTTTGAATTGATCATTCATTTATGGCCGTTTCATGGTTCAGATCTTCGTAAAAACAAAGTATTATAGAAAACAAAGTATTATAGAAAACAAAGTCAACCACACGTAAAGGTCTCAGACGTGCCCGGGAGTTCAATCGTGACATTTGTGCACGAGACTTACACAGTAAAGTACATTATACAATTTTCGGAGCTCATCATGAAACACATGTTCTCAGTTACAGCGCTAAGAAAAGAGAAGGTAAAATGGCAAACCATAAGGTAAATATAAATCAATCTCAATGCCCTACCAGAGAATCATACCGATGAGTTGTACAGATAAGACTAAATGGTGCAATTGAATTGGGGATTAGAAAAACACAGGAACCGATCGATGGAAACACGAAGCACACAATCTATTCCAACGGCGTTATGGAATTATATTCATATCTGACTATCTTATATAGCATGTATAGAAATGTTCAAAAAATGCACAATTAACACACTTTCGCTTGTTTGTTTAACCAGTTCGCGCCGGGATTATTTTAACATCGCCGAGCCGACGGGCGGGATTATTTTTAACGAAACTCGATCCGAAGCGTGTTCAGGCCGATAGTGCTGGGTAGCACACCCACGCATTTCCGGCCTTGCGCGCTGCTGACATACATTTCCGAACTTGAACTTGGCGTGTTTATTCGTCATCCGTTTTGAATTTGGGGAAATTTTTGCGTTTATATACGTCATCCGGCGCGAACTGGTTAATAGTTCACAGTGAGCAGTGCTCTTCCGACGAATGTCACTTTTCCTGACGTGGTGCCAGTAGCAAGGTTTATTCGCATTCTACCCCTGGTCTGGACTGTTTACAACTATCGAGTGAGGTTTGAGGTGTTCGGGTGCCAAGGTATTTGATAATAATTATGCCTGTATTTGTTCGTTGGGAAATTTCACATTGAGCAACTTCATAACTTCGTTCAAAAATAATTTTAAGATCTTTAAGATACGACTTTTGTTAATGAAATAGATGCCAAATTAATTTATTCTGCTTGCATACGGAATGTCAGTAAGTCAGTGACTTTAATTCATATCAAATAAAATAACGAGTTCAGCTAGTATCTTTTAACTTTTCAAAATCGCATGGACAGTTGATGGTGCAGTGAGATTGGTTAATGGCACTGACGCTTTCAGCGGCCGAGTGGAAATCTACCATCTCGAAACACAATCCTGGGGAGCGGTTTGTGGTGAGGACTGGGAGTTAAACGATAGCATCTCCGTCTGTCGTCAGCTCGGCTTTGGTGATGCAGTCCAGGCCATGAATGCTTCAGAATTTGGAAGAGGCGACCTGCCGATCATGATGTACCGAGTCGCCTGTGATGGGACGGAGAGCCGACTGCCCGACTGCCCGTTTGTCTGCACCGACTATCAGCAGTGTGAAAACTCAAACGTTGCCGGAGCAATTTGCCAACCCAGTCAAAGTAGGTGTCAGTTTTGGTCACCCTTGTTCTCAATTTGCCAATTCTTTTGTTATCAAAATTTACGTTTTGTGGATTTTACGAGCTTCTTGAACGATTAGACAAGATACATGTAAAACCAATCCTGTCACAAGCTTTAAAATGGTTAGATTTCCCTCGGGCCATTATGATCAATGCTGCTCATGTCTGATCATGAACTGTCCCAAAAGAGCTTTCACATTCAATTTTCAAAACAATGGTGCTAAGTGATGTATAATGACTGGAGGGATGCAAGGTATCACTGGAAAGCATTTTGCTCCTATATATTTTATGGTAAAACATAATTAATATCATATCTATGTTCAATTAACCCTAATTGTCAGAATTTCCTTTAATCTGGAACACCTATATAGTGCAATTCCATCCCAATCGGAACATTCAAAAGTTTAATAATGTTTCTTCGACGTTTATTCATGGCTTCAGTTCGCTAACAAGAATATCATCCTAACAAGTAACAGTAACATGCGAGTAAGACATTTTTGGAGTAAGATATTTTTGAAGTCTTCGGCACGCGTTACGGATTTGGGCTATGATCACAGTTGAACTGGTCACCGGCAACTGTACGTGTTGCAAATCCGAGTATACTTTTGCTAATTTGAAATACGGGTATACTGATGTCTGCCTGCGCCTGCTGACTAAATGTTTTCTGTCCGAAAGAATCAATTGTTAAGCCTGTAGTAATACGGTCATAAATACACAAATTTATGACGTGACGGCCTCGTCCCGATTTCAATATTAATCGGTCAAGCGTATAATAACAACATGGATAAACGGTCCACTGAAATTCCGGACGTGCACAAACTTCGTTGCCGTCGTCGGCGAATGCATACAAATTGCATTGTGCGTTCGGACATCCGGGAACCTCGTTTATCTTCCCATTGTTTATGCACCTTAGCGCGAAAGGGAACATTTGACGTCCAACGCATGTTGCTACGGACATCTCGCCCCTTCGTGACGTCACGCCGACCGCGATCTGTGGCCGATATACTGAACTCCCTCCGTGACATACAACGGCCACATAAATGGGGCTAGACGTAAAGGAGGAGGTGGTCATTTTATTTTTGGAGACGCGCTGACAATGCCAACCTTTGTAAATTTATTTCATAATATTAGCAGACACGATTGAACAACATAAAACGATGAATTTGCTATTTAATTCATATATTTGCGATAAGAAAATTACGTTAATTTATGATACTTACTCTAGGCCAAGTTCAAAAATTAACAAGAAAAAAATGAAGTAAACAATATAGTCCAGGAAAAATAAGTTTTGACCTCAAACAAATTGCAACAAATTGTTTTTCACCACAGTGCACTTCTATAAGGTTCCTAGAATTACATACTAAAAATCTACAAAAATCCAAGTGGTGGAAATATGTCTAATTTGCATAAATCGTTAATCCCTGCCATGTAATATGTTTATTCCCATATTTGGGTATATATTTTATTTTAATTTTTTGAAAAGTTAATTTTGGTGATTCAACGTACATATCCTTACTTGAATAACATTTGCTAAAGCATATAAGTGACTGAATAATTATGAGAACACAGTAATTATCCAAAATGACAACTTTGTGACCCTATAAATGTGCGCACATTCCACTGTCTCCAGATATCATCATGTAGTCAGTATTGGTGAGCTTCAAATTCACCAAGTTGCTTACTGGCACAGTTATCATATTAAAACCTTATGGAAAATCATATGAACAATAATAACATTGTGATATTTAGCCCAGAAAACAAAAACTGGGGAAAAATGGTGTGTCTATAAATTGGGCTAAAAAGTAGTTAAAGTGTTGCCTAACATAGAAGACTTGAACAAGTTCAAGGAAATCCCCAAAATACATTTTAACGTAGATATGATGATTGTAAGCAACAACAATCTTAAATTTGGGGGGTTTCCTTGAACTTGTTCAAGTCTCTCACCTTGGGCAACCCTTCACCTACTTGTTAGCCCAATTTAGGGACACATCATTTTTTCCAATTTTTTGTTTGCTGGGCTAAATATCACAATGTTATCATTGTCCATATGATTTTCCATAAGGTTTTAATAGGATAACTGTGCCAGTAAGCAACTTGGTGAATTTGAAGCACTTCAATACTTACTACTTGATGATATCGGGAGACAAGGTAAATGCGTGCAAATGATAGGGTATAATTGTAGTAATTTTGGACCATTACTATATTTCCATAATTATTTAGTCACTTACATGCTTTAGAAAATGTTATTGAAGTAAGGATGTTTAAGTATAATCGCCAAAATAAACTTTTCAAAAAATTAAAATAAAATATATACCCAAATATGGGAATAAACATATTACACAGCAGGGATTAACGATTTATGCAAATTACACATATTTCCACCACTTGGATTTTTGTAGACTTTTAGTATGTAATTCTAGGGACCTTATAAAAGTGCACTGTGGTGAAAAACAATTTGTTGCAATTTGTTTGAGGTCAACAAAACAAAATTATGTATTTTGCCTGGACTAATATGTGTGTCACACTATTAAACCATGCAAACTCCACAGACATGGAGTAAATTAATCGTGATCACTGCCCTACACGAGAATACACTGCAGTCAATCTGCAATTTTATAATAAAATACATACCACGTTTGTCTTCAAAATACTTCTTGCGAATCCACACAACTGTCACGGTTGCGAATGTCTGTATTGATGATCGTCTGATACGATACGGTCCCAAAAACAACCCCGAACTTCACTGCACCTCGTTCATGATAGTGCACGCTGAACAAACTAAAGTGTTGAACCAACATTAAAGGGGTGCAGTCAGTGACTACTCTTTAACATTTTGAATTCCATACATAATGTTTGAAATTTCAACTTTTAAAGAGTAATCACTGACTGCACAAAGTTATAATGATTATTATGATTCAACACTTTAGTTTTAAGCGTGTGTGTGTACCGCTCTTAGGTCTGGGGTAGCACGATAATGGTGTTGTGATTGGTTCTTTCAGTAACAGGAACTCGTAAGTAGAAAAAGAAATAGGGACCGTATTTTGTTTCCAAGCAGTCAGCGAGTTCACTTGCCGACTGCTTGGACACGAAATATGGTCCATTGTAACGAAATGCGCACACAGAGTTTTTTTCGAAACTTTTGCTTTGGTTCGGCTTCTCCTCCGATTTCTGCTTAGCAACTAGAAGTCAATAGAAAAGGAAGAAATAGAAGAAAATGGAAATATTCTAACTTTGGGGTTTATATCAATCTATGGAATTATTTTGATGCAATCAGGCACCATCATTTGACTGTAGTTATCACAGGAGCCTATCATGTCGCCTTATCTTACAGCTTTATTTAATTTCCTGCTGTTTGAATTTCAGACACTATTCGCTTGAGGGGCGGTTCCAATGACTTGAGGGGCGGTTCCAATCCCTCCAGTGGCCGGGTGGAGATTTTCCGAAACCATACTTGGGGAACGATCTGCGACAATAAGTGGGATGATATGGACGCTGGGGTGGCCTGCCGACAACTCGGCTTCCCCGGCGACGCGGAGGCCAAGTTCGGAGCACACTTCGGGCAAGGGAGTGGACAGGTCCACATGGAGGGCGTGTCCTGTAACGGCTCGGAGGAGGCACTCGGTGAGTGCCCCTTCCTCTGCTGGACAGCATCTACATGCAGCCACAGCCGAGATGCAGGAGTCATCTGCAGTGTCGGTAAGAACTTAGTTGATAGGAGGATAGTGGTCACGAGTAAAAGATTGTGCTTGACATCGAACACATGTATGTAGGTACATGAACATGTACATACACAATGGTGTGCATTGCTTACATTGTTGATTTCTTTGCCGGAAAAAGCCCCGCCAGTCTTGATAAAACATTATGGTTTTTCATCGACTTCCCTTTACTTTTGTTGTTGCAGGAGATAACGAAGAAATCAACGTCGAGTGACGAGGAATGGCGTAACAACTGGCTTCGTTGTGTGCCTGCGATAGTCCTGCTTTATTCGCTTTCAGTTTCATATATACGTAATGTATAGGTTTGCCCGGTTATTTTAAAACATTTTTTCATTCAAATTTACCAACTCTCACATTCATTTCGTCCGAATAAAAAATTAATCACCCGCTTTACCAAACCAATTTACTTGTTTACCATTCAATTTCAAATGTTGGTCCCTCTATTTAAACATTGACTCAAACTCAGATTCGTCTATTAAGCTGCTACCTTAAAGCAGCATTTAGAGATCAAATTCGTTGGTGAATGTTTTAAAATAGCCGGGGAATCCAATATTAAAACAATGTAGTAACACTATAGCCTATTAATCCTAATGTATGCTTATAATCGCTTATAATCACCTAAATGACAAGACACGGTGTTTAGCCTATTAATCTTAATGCAGGCTTATAATCGCTTATAATCACCTAAATCACAAGACACCGTGTTTAGCCTATTATTCTTAATGCATGCTTATAATCGCTTATAATCACCTAAATCACGAGACATCGTTTTTTTTTGTTTTTTTTTAATTTGATGTATTAGAAATCTTAGCAATGCAGAGTTTTCTCATTACCTTTTCATTTTTGCCAAAACGGAATAAATAAAAACAAGTAATATAACTTACTTGTTACCTTTATTCAAGTTGTCAAGGACGGATAGGGTTATTTTGTGGGTTAAACAAGGAAGCAAGTGTAATACAATTAACAGTGCTGAGCATATAGCAAAACTATTTATATGCGATTGAATACGACACTTTTGTACAAAAAGCGGCAAACTTGTGTGCTAGGTAAAGTTTAGTTTACAGTCTATTATGTATCACGTACTCGCACTCTTTTACATTTGCATGAATTAATAAAATGTTGACCGTAAAAATGGAAAATAAATCGTCAAAGAAATTTGGAAATTTCTATTCCTCTGACATGAACGTAAACGATTGTAATTTTTATTTATCTTGCATTTTTGTAATGTTCCATGCTTTGTTTTCAAAACTGAGTGCACTAATCGATATTTGTTGGCACAAAAGCGTCTGTATTTTTTTTCAGGGTGAGGCATGTATTACAAAGTTTTGCTTTTGAATATTTTATATTGGCATTACATAGTACATGTAATTATAAAAAAAGTGCAACACCTCAAAATATGTCAATAGATGAAGACAACAATTAAATAAAATACTTTCATAGCCCCTTTATATAAAAAAAAATAAGCAACGGTTTGCTGAATCAAAATCACAACAAAACTATAAGTCAAAGAAATGAACCCACTATTGTGGGAATAGGTGCGGTAATTGACTTATCATCGTCCGTAACCATTGTCCGATCGTCATAACGTCTGTTTAATAAAATATTGGACAAAGAATAAACATTCCAAATACGTACATTATTCGGCTGCATTGTATGCCCTGTTCGTTAAAGTGATACGCGAATACACGTCAAATTTAGCGCGAACGCTTATGGCCTGTTATAATGTTTCATTACTAATCATGTTTGCAGCACATTGGCGAAGCTTGTTGGGGTATATTTTGGTTCTGTTCATATTTCCTAAGATTTTCCTATTCTTGTTTCCTATTCTTAAATGTTAGTGTGGTCCAGGGAGTCTGCATATTCAGATACGTGTTATACATGTAACAAGCGACTGGAAAAGCTATTTTTCCACTGAATCGATAAGTGGTCTAACGAAAGCCTGCATGTGCACACATAGGCAAAGTTGTCTCAGAAATCTGACTAAGTGAGACAACTTGTGTATCCAGTCAGAGAGAACGTGTATGCAATGACTTTCCGTAATACTATGCGTGTTTTGCGCCTTGCATCCACGTGCTGCAAAAACGACAATAGGTCAATTAAGCAGGTCATTATGGGTCATCACAGCTTGTACTTGTGACGTTGCTGATCTTCAGCCTGCAGGTTCATGATGGTCTCGTGGTGACTGGGTTCCAGATTAGTCAGCAGCTGGTCAGCGATGCTCTTACGCAGCCTGCTGCCGACCTGCCAGACATACAAACATGTAGAGATTAAAACAAAGGAAGAAGTTCATTCTGAACATTTATGATTAATTAACTACAATAACATCCTTATTAAGACTAATTGCACCTATCAATTGCTTGTTCAAGCCCCACTCCAATCAATTTCTTTAGTTCAAATCTAAAACTGTATGGTAATGAACCTAGTCAGTTTCTCTTTGTGAATTATTTGAAATATATAAACAAATATACGAGATATTAAAGGTAGGACACACCATTAGCAGATATATCTACCAAAAATAATACCAAATCATTAAGAAATATCTTATTTAGGCTTCCAGCAAAATGATTGTGCTAGATATCCTGTAATTGTTTCGAAAATTTATATTTTATAATTCGCCGGACGGCAGTCGTGAAAGAAAACCCAAGAACATTAGTACCACTGCCCGATGCCGGTTGAAAACGAACTGTTTTTTCTTGCTTTTCTCAGCACCCATTATTGTAAAACTTCGGACAGGTCAGTTAAACAATATTTACTGTAAAATACAACCCCCCCAAATCCACCCATTCCTGATAATTCAAGCAATTACCCATGGTGTATCCTACCCTTAAAAAAACTGTTTATTTTGTTCGTGGGTCGCCACAGTGTATAGTAGTGAGATACAATGATGTCATCTTGACATCACTTATTAAATGGTTATCTACATTGTATAACAATTGCTGATCTACAGCAACATCTCAACCAATCGGACTTGTACTCCAGAAGATATAGAGCTTCAGCTTCCCAAATATTTTAGTGTGCATCACATGACAACACAACAGTGGCGGAACACTAGTTAAGGTTGGGGGGGGGGGGGGTGGGGTGGGGTAGGAGCGCATTTTCTATGTTTATTTGTGTGCGGAACCACCTAAATTGGGCGGGGGTGGGGGGGGGGGGGGGGGGGGGGGGGGTGGCGTAATGTCAATATCCAGCACACATTTGCTGGTCTACATGCATGTGTGTGCCACGTATAAAGGCTAATGGATTGACGTGATATTGCCCATAGTGCCATGCAGAATGAAAGCACATCCAAATGCTGTAGACAGGGGTATAAAAAAATGAGAAAAAAATGAACAAAAAACTATAAAAAAAACTAGACGTGTATTTGTAGGTGATAACATGACAAACCGACAGGGCAGATTTGTATGTATGCACATGTACATGTTTTGTCATGCACAGACAGGATATGTACCAAGATATTGCCCTGTTGAAATGCATCATCAATGTTGCGTCGGTCACTTCAATTTTCATCTATTATTATAACACAACCCGGTACAGATACCAACAAACTATATCTGTTGAATCTGCGTTGAACGGAGTGTCTGGAGCTAAAATCAAACCTTCATTAAATGGAGTGCACTGTAGCTCCAAGTGCTCTACATATACTCACAGTCTTGGGTCTTAGTGTGACTCGCTCGTCCCTCTCGTTGTTGGGCACCGGTGGCCAGGGGTCAGGGGTGACTGACCTCTGCTGGTAGTAGTTTGTTGGCGTGATGGTGCTGGGAGGCCACACCCCCGTGCTAGCGCTCACACTGCTTGCCACCCTGTGGCTCTTGGGTCGCTTGTCGGCGGTGGTGGCTCTGGACTTGGACCTCATTGCTGTTTAAAATATTTTAAGAAAGGACAGGTGACTCGTGAACACAATTTACATTTTTTAAATTAAAATTGAATAATATCTGGTACACTGACTTGCTCAACATGCTTGGGACATTTATTAAATTTTGAATTCTCTAGACCAAAGAGACTTTTACTATGTCACGTGATTCGGGTCAAGCCTTACGCTAGCAACCCCAGCTCCGGAATGGACTGGTGTCTTTGTTTAGCAATAAGTAGGCCTCTATCCCCTCATAGATACAAAAAGTAATGCTGGTGGTAAAGTGAAAATGATGATTTTGTATTACCTTTGCCTCAATTACTTTTAAAACCACAAACATTGAATCAGTACCTCATAATTTTGACACCAAGATCATCCAAATCGACTCATTAGTATTGATGACATAGAATTGTGTGCATGGCAGCAATTTTGTAAATATGCAAATTAAGACATCATTGGACATTATTTTTGCTGCCATAAAAAATGTGTAAATAATTTACATGTAGATGTCCCAGGAATGCTAACATTCATCTTGGAATGTTGTTTTTAGGAGGTACATGTAAATGTGAACCCATTTCTCCTGCCATACTATTACATCATCCCGGCGCAAATACCATCGCATGATGATGATTATACGTCAGGAATTTATAACCGAAAACCCAAAGTTGATGAATATTTCATTCTTGATATTTGCCACCAAATGCCAAAGTTGGACAAATTAAATATAACAAGTTGTAACATATCAATACAGTGTAAATCCATGCATTCATTAATAATTCTCTGAAATATGTTTTCTGCAATATGTTTCACTCCTATAATGTCATGATTGTTAGGTTGTTAATTCATGATCAATCACCTCAAAAATGGCCATTGCAACAGCTGTAAACAAAATCGGTAAAAGACATGAGATTTAATGGATTAGTACGTGAAGAGAAATGCTGATTTAGAGTTAAAATGAATGTATTTGGCTCCAATCAAATGAAATGATTTGATTAATTACTATTAATTTTTTTTGGAAAATGTTGTCAGTACAGTGGAACGCCGTTATAACGAACATCACGGGATCGACAGATTTTGTTTGGTATATCGATTGTTCGGTATAGCGAATTTCAGCCACTGAATCATCACATGCCCATTTTTCAAGATGGCGTCGATCTTGTGGCCTACTTAAGTGCACCTTCTTCTATTCATCACAACGAAATCTTATTCATCACACCGAATTCTTAAACAACTTTTGTCTTTTCTATTCGGTGGGGAAATAATAGCCACCCATCACTCTTTATCATAAAGCACTGGCCGTTTGACGTTTGGGACACTCAAAAACAAGGTTTTGAATTCACCCAAAGATGAACCCTTCTTCCATTGAATGATTTAGTATTTCGCTACTCTTGATAGTAGCATTTGATTGATAATGCAATTGTAGCTGCAGCTTAGGCATACAAAAAAAATGTTATGTTGGCGTAACCCGACCGACCCTAAAAATACGGCCGACCCTTTTTTTTTCAAGGGACGAAATTTAATGATTAAAATCTATATAAATCTAGTTATAAATACGTTTGAAACCATTTCTGACCGTTTCTCATTGTTGTGTGTGTGGATTGTGTATATATTGAACCTGGACACGCTATCGTGTATCACTACCGGCTTAAACAATTAGAAAACATATCATTTTCATTGCTGGGAGGAGGAAAACAAAATATAAAAAAATCCCTACCTACCTACCCTATTTTTTTTTTATGCCTTATGTAAATACCTTTATAAAAGCAGAAAGCATACATGCAGTTTAAATTTGACCGTTTCTGCAGTTTTGAAAGAAATGCATTGGATGTGTTTGTGTATAGAAGAATTAGAGGATTGACAAAAAAAAAAAAATTCCGACAATCGTTCTGAGATCTTTATTTACAGTGAAGATATACTACCGGTACTTGACTTCAGTTCCAATAACACAAAATTCACATCCAGGGATTTTAGGATTTTGATTACGCAGTGAATCTATTAGCATGTACAAACATTTCATGTTTAAAAGGGAATATGCACAGACTGAAATAAAATCCGTAAAAATCCTTCAACAAGTTAGAAAGGTAAGCATGGCTCCACAGAGTGCAATGTGTGTAGGAGCAAACTCTACCCCCAAAGAAATTCAGTTTTCTTTTGTATAAGTCAACTCACGAGGCAGTTGATGACTTGGCGTAAAAACACCTGTTGGGTTGTAAGGGTGGATGAGCACAGAGTCAAACAATGTAGTTGGGTGGGTAGAAGGGGGTTATTGTGCAGCCTTTGAAATACAGTTCTAATTGGTGTCTCTAGGTCAGAAAAAAATGGTGTAGAAAACGTATTTGCTATGTACATTAATTTTGTGTATGTCCTACGTATTATTTTTATGCAAATTAGTGCCACCATTATCAACAAAATCAATTGTTCACTATATCTCAGCCGATATTGCAGGTTACTGGCCAAAGATCATTATAAAACTATTATTGAATTGACCACATGTGTTAGTTGCAATGAAACATCATTTTTGGAACATATCTTGACCAATATTGGCATAACTGCACAAATAAGGCAACAAATCCACGTGTCCTGTTTCAATCGCCGTAGTGTATTATGCGTTTATCAGTTTATCAGTATCCGTACTCTGTAATTCCGAGCATACGTATTTCTCTGCACACTTGACAGATGTAAAAGCTCAAATAGAGAACACGGAGTAGTTTTGCGAGTAGAAAATTAAGTCTATTCAATTTACATAGCATTGATAAAGTCCACACTTTACAAAATAAATTGGACAAGATTTTAGTACACAGGGAGTGAATGTCCAATGTGTTATTAACGGAGAATTAAACAATTTAAACCAAGACAGATCCTACTACCGGTATGTGTGACAGGATGTTTGTAATGCTTTATTATCTGGCTATTCCTCTTGCGTTTGAACCTACATTTGTATTTCTTAATGCTATAAGTTCTTATTTTCTTACTTTTGACTCATGACAGCTAAGACAGTAAAGATCATGAATAATTCATTAGTTAGACCACTGACCACATGGGCACCTACTTCTGTGACTTTTGGCTTATCTGGCCACATCATTTTGATGCACGTGCAGTACACGTACATGAACATGCACACAATTGGTTCGTCTCATGCAGTCTTGTATTTTGTTGGATCGCCAAAGTTCTCAACCAGAATATACAGTTTTCCTCATTGAAGATCTTGGCTACCCAAACCAGCCCTTTTTGTTTAATATATATTCTAAGTGAATAAATACGCCTGAAAAAAACCATTTGCTGTCACATATGTTTCAATAAAGATTCACAAGCAAACTGCTTCCTTTTAGGCCAACCAATAATTACTTATGTTTTTACTTCGTTACTACTTCGTCGATTCTTGAAGTTACAGGCAATAAACCCCATGCGTATTGTATGCCTCATTTGTTTTAATCGCTACGCAGTACGGATAGCGCAATACGGACACATGGACGTATGCGTGTTGCTTTTTGAACTAGTGATTGTTACGCATCACAAAGTGCACTTAACGCATGACGGACACATAGATTTTCGGCCCAAGATGTCTACGGTATACCGGTACCGATGTTTTAAGGGTAAAGGATCATGATCATTAGAAGACCATTCAGAAAGTAACTGCGTGTGTCCTTGGCAAGTAAACATATATATTCTAAAGTGCAAACGATACCGGAAAAATGAAGAAAATAAATTATCTGTATCTCAGCCAACTAGTGTAGAAGATAATAGTTTGTTTTTATTAACTTCTTTTTCCCATTTGTATCTGGAATAGGGATAAAAATGCGAAAAAGAAGTTACGTTTGCGGGAATATTTCTCTCAAAAACCCCTCTTTGTCAACTTATCTATACTATTTCGGTATTGCCGGCACTTTAGAATACACGTTAACATGTAAACAAAAACACGCGCTGGTAGTTACTTCATGAATGGTCATAATTAACCTTGACCCTCAAAACATGGGTCTAGAAACCTTACTTGTATAGTTATGTCAAAATTGGCCGACATTATGTTCCAAAAATGATTTATCGGTTATGGCAGCCCTAATTTACGTGCTCCTATGCATGTGGTCACTTCAATAATAGTTTTATTACAATCTTTGACCCTCAAAACATGGATTTAGACATCTTATTTCTACAGTTAGCTGCAATATTGGTTGAGATAAAATAAAAAATAGATTTTTCGATAATATCAGGACAAATTTGCGAAAACATTTCCTACACATTTGTTTTGACATAGAGACACCAATTAGGAATTGATTTATGAGGGTTCATGATACCCCCTTATTCACACTAAACTAATGAAGATATGAAGGACAATTGTTTTCAATCGAGACAAGTTTAAAAACGAATGAAAGTGCAGGAATGTTTAGTTTGTTTTTTGCAATCCTGCATGAAGGGGGTTATTTTGAAGTAATAGAAAGTTAGTGGTGTGGACTGCTGAGTTAGTTAATTTTGAAAAAGATCCAAGATTCTAAGAATGTTGGGACTATTTTTTATTTATTTTTTTAATGACAAGAATTTTACAGGGAGTATAGAGAAAAACAACAACAACAAGAACAACTGCCCGACGCCGGTTGAAAACTATTGCTGTTGTTCTTGCTTTTTTCACGGCAGGTCAGTTATTACAATATTTACTCGAAGATACAACCCTCCCACCCAAATCCACTCATTCCTGATAAATCAAGCAATTATCAATAGTGTATCCTACCTTTAATACCCTTTGTGTGGAGCTGGTCAGATATATTTACGTTATATAAGCACTCACTCGTTGCTGTGTAGGGCCTGGACATGCTGGACACCGCGACCTCGTATTCATAAACCTGCGTCTGGAGCTCGTCCACACGCTGGAAGGCATCCAGCTTGAGGCCGCGCTCGTGGTTCAGCCGGCTCTTAATCTGCTGCGCCTCCTTGCGGGCCTTGTCCTGGGTGGTCTGGTACAGGCGCAGGGTGCGGTCATACTCCGACGACAAGATGTGTAGGCGCAGCTCCTTGTTGTCAATCTCGTCCATCTAGGCGAGCCAGAAAGACAGCAAAAATGAAGTCTAATACATAAACATCAATATGCAGTAGCATATTAAAAAGCCTGAAAGTGTCTGAGCTTCCAGACCCCTTTGTGACCCTTAATGGGCA
This sequence comes from Crossaster papposus, assembly GCA_037893245.1. NCBI lineage: Eukaryota > Metazoa > Echinodermata > Asteroidea > Velatida > Solasteridae > Crossaster > Crossaster papposus. Next base: position 1,206,438 of record JBAIAA010000051.1, on the reverse strand, counting down.
TTTTACACGGGTATGCCCTTTCTCTTTATCTTGAATTGAAACTGATCGGAACTCTTCTAACCGACCCGACCCAACAAAAATACAATAACAAACTTACCCCCAAATTCCACCTCTAGCACATATTGTGGCCATATTTAAATTATTCACTCGTTAAAGGTAGGATACACCATTTGCCAATATCAAAATCTTTTTCTACAGAATTATTAATATTTTTTTAAACTTATTTGAAAGTAAATAATGATTGTAGGCATCAAGCAAAATTATTGCACTAGATATCCTGTAATCCTATAAATCAGACGGCGATCGCGCAAAAAACAAGAACAACATAAGAACCACTGCCCGACACCAGTTGAAAACGAATGTGGTTTTTGTTGCTTTTGTCAGCATCCTTGATAGTAAAACTTCCGACAGGTCAGTTAAACGATATTTAATAAAAAATACAACCCCCCAAATCCACTCATTCTATTCAGAAAAGTGTCAATTATTTTAAAGAATGTAGAGTTTACTGTACATTCTTTTTTTAAATGTACAACCCTCTGAATCTGCCGCTTTAGTATATAAATCCTCAATGGAGTATAAATCATCATTGGTGTATAAATCCTCATCGGATAGTTTCTCAAAATACTGGTTTGAATCGCCATCGAAATAAATTGGCGAGTCAATTCTTGAGGGTGACACAACATATCTCCAAACGTATTCCTACTCAAATATGTACGTATCGTCACTGGAAGACATTTTAGCGAAGTTGGAGTAGAGACATCCGACGCACACAAATGTATACCATCAAATGACTACGATGTCCAACGTACTGGGCATTTGAAACGCCCTTATAAACCCAACCTTTATTATATTGTTTGGTTACGCAACATGGAGACCAGACAGGGCAAAGCTTTCACATACCCAAATGGGCTCGGACACTGCGCGTCCGAGCCCACTTGAATCAAAGTATGTCCAGAAGGGGCAGATCCTTCTTTAGCTCAAGGGTATCGTACCATCCTCTCTAGATTAGAGATCCTGGCTGCCTCAAGCTGCTTGGCACTCCTGGCTTCTTGCTCCACCTTATGCTGCCTCTCCTGCTTGATGCGCATCTGAACAAGTCACATAACAAAACACAACTCAATCGTGTTTTTACTCTTACCAACGACCAAAATGTTGTTATAAAAGGGTAATAATAATATTTCCTGCCGACCGATTATTTGGGAGACATCTCCATAGACGCATACACAAAAATTGTCAAACTGTAGTGTCACCTAGCCTGTTTTTCCCTAACCCTTTTTTGTATATACAAAATTCGGTATTTATACATTTTGGACACTACTCTATCCAGGCCCGTACGCAGGGGAGGTGCGACGGGTGCGTACGCACCCCCCCAAATTTCCAAAAGGTCCACATTTTCCGCGAATAATGGTATTTTGATGTACATGTAGAAAAAACTGTACTGGCAAACGGAAATTGTTGGTCCCATTTTTTGTCCCATCAGTACAAATTCGCCCCCCAAATTACCAAAAGGTCCACATTTTTCGGGGTAAATAATGGTATTTTGATGTAGAAGTAACGGTACTGGCACACGAAAAATTTTGGTTCCATTTTTGGTCCCATCAGTACAAATTCGCACCCCCCCATAACAAATCCTGCGTACGGGCCTGCTATCGATATACTTTAGACTGTTTCGAGAGTAAAAAATATTTTCTCCTTCAAAAAGTTAGACAAAGCCACTCCTTATACTATTTGCTTTGGCAGCAACACTGAAAATGAAAGTCTGAAAACGGGTGTTATTTGGTTGCAGGTATAAATATAATCAAATGCCACAATGAGCAGGATACCGGTCATATTAATAATATGACCGGTATCCTGCTCATTATATAACCAATCAAATGCCACAATATTCAATATGACCGGTATCCTGCTTTATTTTATATTACCAACCAAATGCCACAATATTCATTTTCCCCTGTAGCTCAAACCTTGAGTGGGCTTTGGCCTTATGATGGGCGATTGACGATGGGCAATTGACGTTAACCAAGACTAGTTCCCCTCCCTTTTCTAACCAGTGTCTGTTCACCTACCTCTTTAGACAGCTGTTTCTGTACAGTCTCCCGTTCCTTATCAGAGGTAGCCAGGGTCTTGCGTAGCGCGGTCAGTTGCTGTCTAAGGAGGATGACCTCCTCCTCAGCCGTCATCTTGATAGTCAGGTATTCTCTCTTGCATCGGTCCACCTCATGCTGCAAGGCATTCGCCTAGCAATAGAGAAAACAGCACACATTAACATTAAAAAAACCTTGTTGGTGAAAGTGTTAAGGCCGGTACATACTTGCTTCGAGTGCGGACGCGCATCCGGTTATGCGAATGTCAGATGTTGCGTTCATAAATGTTTGAGTACAGGAACAAAGAAAAGAACAGTGTACAAACGTCAAGATCTGTTGATTGGTGCGTGGGTTATTTTGGCGTAGTTGGAAGTTGGTATGTTTTAGTTGCGGAGGTTTTAGTTGGAGGTCTATAGAGGAATATTAGTGTTCTTGGATGCGTCTTGTGATACATGTAGATGTTATTTTTTGGCTTGGCTGGAGACATACCGGTAGGGGTTGAAATTTGGGAAACTGGAATTGGGGCTGGTGTTGGGTTATGTATGGGTTCGGTTTGTGGTAAGGAATCTTCAAGCACTGAACTCACTGTTCCCTGGTAATGCTGCCTCATGTTGGTTAGTCTCCAATTGGTGAGTGCCTTCATCTTTAGCAGTAGTCGACTCATGTTGTTGTTCTCATGGCGCAGGCTTTGCAACTCTACAGCTCGTCGCTGGTTGAGCGCTATCCCTGACTCATCTGAAAAAAGAAATGACACAGTTAATTGGTTACAGAAATGAGATCAGATACGTCTCGGTCATCGATATATTCTACCCCTTTCTAAACTGGAGACATCAATTCTAAAAATGTGTTCACTTTTTTGTTTGTCTCTCTCTTATGTCTGGTGTAATAACAGGGACAGAAAACATTGCACTCTCAATTTATGTACTGACGTTTATCCCTTGCTTGGCAGAGGTTTGAATGACAAACTTTGCCCACATGTACAAGCAGACTTTCGTGAAACCACTTATCGGGCCGGTTGAACGTTTGCGTTAAATTTGACGGGCATGCGCGTAAAGGCATTTTACTAACAGGGTAAAATACGCCAAATAATGCACGTATTTGGAATTTTGTTTGTTGGTTTGTCCCATGGGTATGCAATCAAAATCTATGGTTTGTTCAAGATTTGAAATATCATGCGATGTACAATAGACGCTACGATTGGGTAATGGTTGTAACGGCGATAGGTCTATTGAATTAGTTTATAGTCCTTTCCCACATGTGATCGGGCACCCCAAAATAACAAAATTGACATTACATGTATTACATTTCTAGAAAGAAGAGGTCCTAAGCTTTCAAATGATGTTTTGCGTGTTGCTGTAGATTATTCATAGCCGCCGATATACTCTTTTGAAATTGCTGAAGTCATGCTCCCTTGTTTTGAGAAAACGGAGATCAAAGTCCGTGAACTGGGCCAACTTTACAACTTTACAAGAGTTTTAATTGAGCTATACAATTTTGGGATATGTATGTAAAAATGTTACAAACTCCAAACCGACGCCGCTCCCCCCCCCCCTTGAAAAATTTATGTTTTGGCCATGTGCGACTTTCCGCTAATTTCGTGGTGCCAGGTCACATATTTGAATCACCTTTTCCAGCTGTTCTTGGTGTGAATTTCTTCATGGCTTCCATGGCCTCTTGTCGCACTTCGCCGACGATGCCAAACGTTTCATCGTACAGTCGCACTCTGTTAAAACAAGATAAAGAAAAGATGGCAAAGGTTGAGGTTGTCACCAGCCTATCAATAATGGAACAATTATATCAATATAAGAGGGGATGTATAATAGGTTATGTACCCCTTTATGGTCACAAGGAGAGTCACAAAGGGAGCCAACAGTAACATTACAATGAAAGGCAGACTGGTAAGCAATGGAACTGTACACATACATGTACCACTAACAAGACGGTACCAAGATGTTACAGGTTTGTAGATATTTAAAGCTAGGATACTCCATTGGTAATTGCTTCAATTATCAGGAATGGGTGGACCGACCTGTCCAAAGTTTTACAATCCTAAATGATGAGAAAATCTAGAAAAACAGCGTTCATTTTTAACCTGCGTCGAGCAGTGGTTCTTATGTCGTTCTTGGGTTTTTTTTTCTTGGGGTTTTGATATGTCGATCTTCAGTATAGCGATTTTCGGCTGCCGGGCCATCACAGGCTCATTTTTCAAGATGGCATTCATCTTGTGGCCTACTTAAGTACACCTTTTAACACTAAATTCTTATTCATCACATCAAACACTAAAGCAACTTTTTGGCTTTTCTCTTCTATGCATTGAGGAAATAATAGCAACCATATATCTTGAACATAAAGCACTGGCCGTTTGATGTTTAGAAATTAAACACGGCCTGAATAGCGTTTGATATACCCAGTGGTTTTCCTAAAAATCTGTTGACGTATTGTCAGGAATCGTTATAGCGGTGTTCGGTATAGCGGCGTTTCACTGTCCCTTAAACTTAGAAACTATTTGCACGTGTATATATGTGTTTGAACAGCAAACCAAAAAAACTTCAGAGCAAAACAGTATGACGTATGTGGCAAAATATGATGATTTGGTCTTCTCTTACCCAAACTCATCAAACTTGTGCTTGAGTGCAAATGCTCCCTGGAAGAGACTGTGCACCAGGGTGCCATACTCCTCCTTCATCTTGCCTCTCAGATCTCGCTCCTGAGTCGTCGACAACTCCCGCATCTCAGATATCTTGGCACGCAGAGCCGTGATTTCTGGCATTGAAAGAACAACCGTACAATTCAGTGTTGACCTGTTTATAGCCATTGTACAACTATAAACCTAAATGCCTTTTACTACTCCTCCTAATAATAATAAAATAGTCAAATCTTATATACCGGTATAGCTCACGAATCTAGCAAGACTGGTACTCAAGGCACTGTGTCACTGTGTCACAAAATATTCCGAATACAAACTCAGTTTGTATTATATTGAGTTTGTATTATACAGCTCAATGATGCTATTTCTGCACAAAGTATAGCTAATAACAACAATCTCCACCATCGCAGGTACCCATTTCACTCCTGGGTAGGGAGAATCGAAGCAATGAGTGACAAAGTGCCTAGCCCAATGGCACACGCACCATAGTCCCAGGCCGGACTCAAACCCACAACCTGCCATTTTACCCACAGACTGCAATTCAACGCTCCAGACAAGTTCATTCTCGGCGCAAAAATAAATTTGTGATGCCACAGTAAAGTTTTCGTGCTGCAAATCCGCAAAAGTTGAACTAATTTCAATTCCCTGCAAATTTATGTTTTCCACATATCCCATGTTTCCAACTTTTTGTCAGCGTCATTTATTCTGAACTTGCACTTTTCTGTCTAGGTAAGTAATTGCACGTGAACATTTTGTTTGTGAAAGCCGTCTTAACGGCTTTCCCATTTTTTTTTTTTTTCAATTTTAATGTTTAGTAACGTGTTGCTCCACTCTAATTCAATTACACAATTCCTGAATTATTGAACTTTTAAAGTCAAAAGAATTTTCTGAGTTTGAGTTCAGAGAGATTTCCCTCAGCACACGAACCCTATGAAGTGCCCCCATAATGTAATATACAAAAAGAATTGATGAGTTGATGTTTTTTATTGAAATAGGGGACCTAGAACCATAGATAACACTGGCAATCGTGGACGTCGGACAAAAGAATTTGGGGGCAAACAATGGGTTCACGATTGACAGAAGGTCCATGCATGATTCCAAATTATGTACAAATCCTATGGAGGTCTTCCTGAAAATTTAGTACAAACAAAAGAGGGATAACGGGAGGACAATGGGGGTCCACGATAGACCCCATGTGTGTGTGGGAGGGAGAAGGGGGGGGGGGGGGGTTATACTTTGTTTTTAGGTTGGGTACATGCATGCTACGTACCCAGTATAAGCTCATGGCTTCTATCAGCCAGTTGGCATTGCACATCCACCAACGCTGACGCCCTAGAATCCTTACACGCCTTCCTTAGCTGCTCAATCTCCTATATCGTATGACACAAACAAAATACATGTAGATTATACATTAGTCTGAAGCAACAGAACCGTACATGTAGTCACCAAGGTACTTGGAAATTAGGTTGAAACCATAGAGCTATATATTAAATTAAGCGCTGTCTCGATGTACAAAATGATGCCTGCTGGCATGGGCGCATCCAAGTTTGTTATGGAAAAAAATCAAAACTCAAAAAAGGCATTTGTACAGCTACTTGCATATCTGCGTTTGTATTCTATACAGGTGCGTTACCGAAGCCGATACACCAAAATAACACACAAAAAACACGATCAGCAAATGAGCATTTTATTTTGCGCAAATGCGTG